>MU842830.1:155338-307428 GCA_030867305.1 Colletotrichum zoysiae | reverse complement strand
CTAACCCTAACCCTAACCCTAACCCTAACCCTAACCCTAACCCTAACCCTAACCCTAACCCTAACCCTAACCCTAACCCTAACCCTAACCCTAACTCTTAAGAGCTAAGAATAAAGCCCTTTAGGAGGAAAACAGCCTACTTAACTAATATAAAAGGACTAAAAAAACTTATTTTAGGTAAGGAGGAAGTCTTACTATAGCTAATATATAGGATATTTAGTTATAGAGAGAGGTAACAGCTTAGGTATAAGAGGAAATATATTAGAGTAGTAGTTATAAGCTAAGGATAGAAATAGGCTAAAGGAGGTATAGTATCTATAGAAACACTAGATATAATATATAAATATATAATTTTAATAAAGAAATGTCTAGAGAAAAGGATTCTAAGTAGTTTAAATTAATTTAACGTTTTTATTATTATATTATAGTTATATTTATAATACTATAGTAGTTTTATATCTAGCTCGCTTATCTATCTAGCTTACTTATTATATATATTAAATCTAAGTTATATACTAGTAGTACTTAAGTAATATTAAACCTAATAGTATAAGTAAAACCTAAGTATTACTAACCCTAGTAAATAAGGATAAAAAAGGTATAAGAATAAAAAATAAATTATTTAACTTAAACTAATAATTAGACCTTAATAAATAGAATAACTATAAAATAAAAACCCCTTTATTTACTTAGGAATACTTACTATTAATTAAGAAATACTAATATCTTTAGATATATTAGAGTCCCTATTAGAACCCTTTAGAGGACCTAGATCTATAAACTCCTTACTTAAACTAAAAGAGTCTTAATCTATATTATTTAAAATACCTAGTACTTAGAGGTTATATACTACTTAAGACTTATAAGAATTTAAAGTAGGAAGGATATTATTCCCCCTATCTAACTCTTATATCTCCTATATAAACGTTTCTTATTAATACTTCTAAATCTTTTAATAAATCTAATAAACTTATAATAGGTAACTTATAGCTTTAGCTATTTATAACTAAAGTATAATAAACTAATAATAAAGCTTTATAAGCTTTTTACTAGCCTTCTCTTCTTTTTTATTTTACTCCTTTTATTAAGTATTTAATTTTTAAACTATAAATATAAGTTAGTAATATAAAGAAATATAAAAGATACTAAAGACCTATAAGTTAAAGTAATTAAGACCCTATTATAAGGTTTTTTAGCCTTAATATAAGATTAGTAATAGGAAGAACCTTTATTAAAATAGTAAGCTACCTTTATATAAAAACACTAACTATATAGTATATTAGTAGTATAAAAATAGGTATTAATAAAAGTAAGTAAAGTAAAATATTTAGTATCTTTAATAGAAGTCTTTTTTAATTTTAATTTTTCTATATAACCTAATATAGTATTAGTATTATAAGTAAATTAGAAAGTATACTTAATAACTCCTTAACCTAAGAGATATAACTTACTTATAGACCTTAAGGGTAAGGTTTTAAAGAGGGGAGACCTAATATTATAACCTAATAAGTTATAAGTAATACTAGCCCTACTAAGTCTAAAAGTATAGGTAGTATAGTATCTTATAGACTAATAGAAGGATAACTCCCTATAGAATAAAGGAACTATAGAATAAGTTATATAAAGATAAAGAATAAGACTAATATATAATAAGTAGTTTATAACTTAAGCTAATATATCTAAAGCAGTCTAATAGGTAGGACTAATATCTTAAGATTAGTTTTTAGAATATACACTTAGGATATAAGGATATTTATTCCTTAGTAGATAGATATTTCTATAGCTCTTTAGTAATTAACTTATAATATATTCTTTAAATACCTTTTAGTATCTAACTTATATTTTATTACTAAGCTATATAAGTAACTTAAGATAAGCTTAACTATTTAACTGATTACTAAGTAATCCCCTAGCAGCCTAAAAGACTATTACTATTAACTAAGTATTAACCCTAGCTATACTTCTAGTAGAAACCCTACTATTAGATATCTAGCTATAATACTATTAACTATTAAAGTTATATAATAGAGGTACTATTTACTAGTAAATTAGCTAGCTAGTTAAAGTAAAAGTTATTTTTAACTAAAGTTATATAATTATATAGTAAATAGCTATAAGCCCTTACTAAGCTATATAAGCTACTTAAATAACCTTAACTATTTAACTAATTATTAAGTAATCCTAGTAGTCTAGATAACCTCTACTGTTAACTAATTATTAACTCTAGCTATACTTCTAGTAGAAACCCTACTGTTAGATATCTAGCTGTAATATAGAGTCCTATCCTACTTAGGTATTACTCTCTACCGTATTAACTGCACTTTTTATTACCTATAAAATGGCCTTAGCTATTAAAAGACTAATAGAGGTAAATTATTAATATATCTGTTACAAATAGGGGTCTAGATATATAGTAATAAAACGGTCTAATCTATCTAAAAGGGATATTAGGTATATACAGTAATATATATACCTGTCTAGGACTATATAGTCCTATATATAGGCCTTTATATAGGGGCCTATTATAATACACCCCCCTAGCCTTATTATAGGCGTATATCGACCTGTAATAAGGCTACTAAATAAAGCTATCTATATATATAAAATAACTTAACTAGTAATAGTTATATATAAAAGAACGTACAGCCGGCCCTATCTATTAATAGTATACCTAGTTTAAAATAACGGCTCTATATAAAGGGTAGTATTACTGTCTTACTAGCCCTATCTAATAATAGCGTATTTAGTCTGCTTATATACTAACCTACTGGTCCTATCTTATAATAGTATATCTAGTCCTATATACTGTTAGCCCTATCTATTAACAGTATATCTAAGTAAAGGTCGTTTAGTAGTATACTTCTCTAGGTAAGTTAGCCTCCTTTAGCTTCTAGATATACTATCTCTTACCTTATAACTGCTTCTATAAATAAGTAAATTTATTACTATTTAGTAACTTTAATATCTCCTCCTTATTATTAGTAGATAAATATACTAAATACTTAGCCTTACTACCTTATATAGCAGTATTAAGGCAGTTATAAGTAACAGCCGGCTAGTAATAAGGCTTACTATATAGGTACTTCTAACTTTAGCTAGTATCCTTATTACTAGACCTATTAGTCCTACTGTCTTTTTTCTCTTTAGTCCTTTAGGTCTTATAGGACTTATTATTAGGTTCTTTTAGAGTAGAGTTTTCTTAAGTAGGGTTATTACTATTAATACCCCCTAAGGTTATATATATCCTATAATAGTCCTCTCTATACTACTTTAAGTAGTATTACTAGGCTGTAATAATAGTATTAAAGATATACCTATATTTAACTACTAACTTTATCTAGTAACCTATCTCTTTATCTATAATTAACTTAATAAGGGCGTCCTAAGCCTATTAAGTTACTATTTATCTACTAATAGCCTTAAGAAATAACTTAGCAGTAAGTATACCTTAGACCTTTAGAATATAGTAGGCCTAGGCTTATTAAAACGTATAGTACTAATTATTATACTACCTCTCTTTATTTATATTTAATCTTACCTTATATAATTTTTAAATATATTTATCCCTTATAGTAGTTAATATAGTAAGGGTTATTAGGGCTATATACTTCTTAAGCGTATAAATAAAGCTTTAAAGTAACGTATTATTAATTATAATAAGGTCTATCTAGATAGTTATAAGGATCTATTAATCTACTATTATATATACTTAGTTCTAGATAGACCTATATCTAACAGCTTAGCCCTTTTATTAGGTAATAGTAATCTTATAGTCCCTTATTTAGGCTTTATACTTATTATAGATATTATTAGCTATAGGATTTAGCTGCTAGGTAGGCTCTTCTTCTTACTACTAGCCTGCCTAGTAATAGGCTGCCTACTCTATATATCTTTATTTAAAATTAGTATTATTTAAATAATGTTACTTATTAATAAGCTCTATAATTAAAGGAGGTTACTTAGGCAGCTGTAAAATATCTAGTGCGTTAGGGCTAAAAGGATTAATATACTCCTATATACTGTTCTAAAGGCCCTAAAAGCGTAGTTAGATAAACTAGGAGGGCCAGTCACTTCGTTAGGTAAGCTTAAAGGTAAGGGCAGCAGCTGCCTAAAGGTTATTAGTAAAAGATATTATTAAAAAATAATAGGGATAACGTTATACTAGACTACCTATTACAGTACGTCGTTAAGGGTTAAAGTGACTGGTAGAAAAGGCAGTTAGAGCTAGGCTTATAACTGTTATAAATAGGGGTCTAGATATATAGTAATAAAACGGTTTAATCTATCTAAAAGGGATATTAGGTGTATATAGCGATATATATACCTGTCTAGGACTATATGGTCCTACACGTGGGCCCTCATACAGGGGCCCATCGCGACAACATCAGAACCGGTGCTGCTTGACCAGAGCGCTTTATAACGGCTGCTATGTTGCGGCTAGCCATTCCGGGTATACCGTTGCTCACCCTCTCGAGTCCAGCCTTATTGTCTCGAAACGATCGACCTCAATGGTGAGCGCCACCCCGCCTAAGACCAGGACATCCCGTCCGTCCTGCATCACACTATTGACGGCACCCAACGCCGTGAGGTTCGTCATTGTCCTAACACCTTGACCAATAATCGGTCACAGACACTTCGTCTACAACCCAACTCCCACCACATGGTTGAAGCCTACTTGACGCAGAAGCCTAAGCCATCAAATTGCCACAGTGGAACGAGGGATTTCTAGGTCTTGAAGGGTGAGCATTGCGGTTCTTAGTTCTGGATATTACAGACAAATGGAAACGTTGCATCATAGTAACTCAACTCCACTGCCCCGCCTTCATTTTCAAGAGCCGAGAGACGCGGATCTCTGTCTTCAGCTTGGGGGAATTCTGGCCCCCAACACTTTGGGCAGCTCGCCCGAGTCTTCAGTCAAGCCTGCGACGTTCTGCGGCTTGACGCCTCGGTCTCCGCTTCGTGTCTCACTCGATGTCTTACCGTCCCCGCCTCCTTCGTTCGTGGCGCAAGACTTTACCGTTGAGAAAATGACCAGTCGCGGCCTGGTCTAGAGGCTCTTTAAAGGCAACAACATGATCATTGGCTCATGAATACCATCTGCTGAGTTTTGGTCACTTGCCTGCCCCGTAGAGCCATTTAGTCTTGCATCTGGCACCCCGACGCCGGGGCTAAGTCGCGAGTAGGGTCATGGTTTCCGAGGTGAAGTTCAGATCTGGAACCGCATCACCTGGTCTCCCTTCCCTTTCTGCTAGGCGCGGCTTTCACTGGAGTGATTCTACCAATGCCAGTCTTCGGTGTTCCAGGTGAGATGATTACACTAGAAAACCACGCTGTGATCAAACCATCAGGCAAAATATAAAAATACATGGTGGTGTCCAAGAGGCTGGCCCCCAGCCCGCAGATCACTCACGTTTCCACCGCAGATCATGTCCGAACTGCCCTTAGCGCTTAGGACCGGCCCGCATGTCGATCACTCCAGACTTTGACCCGCGATCCCACGCTCCACCGTTGTTGCGCAACCACCTTTATTCATCCCCCCCGCGTGGCACTTCACGGCCGGTCGACCATGGGCCATACTTGAAACCCCCGCACATGCAGGAGGTAAAGAGCGAGAGGGGATTCCGGCCAATAATGAAAGGGCAGTATGACTTTGTTCTCTCAAATGGTTTGACATTGGAGCACCTTTTCCGTCGGACGGGTGAAGTCCTCTGTAGAGATCATCGCTGTGGTAGCGAGACATACATATTCGAGCCCAACTCCAGAGGAGGTTTGACATAGAAAGGGTCCCGAAAACTTGACTATACAAACGGTGCACATAGCTTGTGCCCGCACGGACTTGGCATCAGAGACAGAGAGGTCGAGCATCAGAGAGCGATCGCTGAAGAACGTCAGCTGAAGCTTCTGCCTCCAAGTACGTGCGTATGGATAGAGAGAAATACAGTATAATGACCGGACACGATAGACTGTTGTCTGAATATACAGGAAAAGCAGGATGATACATGGCTTTCCATAGGCAAAGTAGACCAATGCAAAGTATCGGACATCTCACTTCCCCTTCCGCAGTCGTGATCAACTGCTTCCATCCTTGGCCATGTTAGTGATGTACGATGGACAGTAGACTCATTCGATCTCAAGAGTCGAGTCAATATCATGAGGCGAGACACACAGCGTCGAGCCTAACATCGTGGCAACGGATCCATCAGAACAGGGAGAGGCTGGGTAAGGACCACGACAAAACCAGCGAAATACACAGATTGAGGCCCAACACGGCGAGCTACCTGACTTTGAGATGATTGAAGTCGTTCGAGAAGATGAGCACGGCAGGACGTCATACCACAGCATGGCGATTGATTACCAGGCGTGAGTGAGAGGACATTCTGCGTACCTTATCGCTAGATTTGCAAGTACCCCCCTCTCGATTGGAGCCTTGTGGTCGTCGATATGAGGGTACAGATCCTGGGCTCTGCGTGGTACAACATCCCTTGTGCCGACCTCAGTATTGCACTCGTGTACTCCAACCTCCTCTTCGTTGTACTGACGCTGTCCCTACCGCTTGGTGCCCAACTGAAAGAATCTGGCCCACGGCGATACATAAGACCGTGGGAATATTCGCCTTAGCCGAAAGACACAGCAGAAAGCTTCGATGACGAGCAAGCTTGGACGACCGCCTCACTTCTCGAAACCAGCCATCTGTTTCCCATCTCGATACGTATTTATAGATGGCTTCGGCTCTCACAAGGCACCTCCATCATCCAAGCCATCAAACAAACCAGTATCACAATCATCTCACCGTCCCTTACTCCGATCCTTGACGATTCCCGTCGACCATCAAGATGTCAGCCTCCAACGCCCACCACACGCCCGTGAAGCAGGCCGTCGATGCGGTGCACGCCACCCATCCTCCCGCGGGACAGCGAGGCTACCCCTTTTCCCTGCCCCAGCGCAACCTCCTAGTTATCGTACTGGGCGAGTTCTGCGGAACATTCATGTTCCTCCTCCTCTCCTTCCTCGGAGCCCAGACCGCCATCGTCACCAATAACCCCGAAGACCCAGCGGCTACACTCTCTCCTGACAGCTTGCTCTACATCGCCGCCGCCTTCGGCACAGCCATCACCGCCAATGTCTGGATCTTCTACCGCGTCAGCGGTGGCATGTTCAACCCTGCGGTATGATTCCGACACAGTTCATCTTAAGCCCCAACCCTTTCGATTTCAAACGCTGAACAACGCTCTCATAACAGGTCACCCTCGGTCTCGTTCTCGTCGGAGCAGTCAAGCCGCTCCGAGGTCTCTGCATCGTACCCACCCAGCTGCTCGCTAGTATCGCTGCCGCTGCCGTGGTATACGGAGTCCTCCCCGGCCCTCTCCGCGTCGCCAATACTCTTGGCGGCGGCGCCACCGTGCCCCAGGGTTTCTTCATCGAGATGCTCCTGACCGCGCAGCTCGTCTTGACGGTCTACTTTCTCGCCGTCGAGAAGCATCGCGCAACGTACCTTGCGCCCATTGGCGTCGGTATCTCCGTCTTCATCGCGCACATCACGGCTACCAATTGGACCGGCACTTCGATCAATCCTGCTCGATCGTTTGGCCCTGCTGTCATTATCGGTTTTGTAAACTACCACTGGATCTACTGGATTGGCCCCTTTGCTGGTGCTCTTCTGTCTTTCTTGGTTTACGCCTTGTTCAAGTGGCTTGAGTACCAGACTGCCAACCCTGGACAGGATGACGATATGGAGAAGGCTATTCACCCTTCTCTGCCTGTTGACTCGGCGCACCGCGGTGGAACTGAACTTGCCCCTGAGCACGCCAAGAGTTAAACTTCGATGAACAGGGTAATACTAATGGTCTTCTATACGCCCTGGCACACGGATGTCGTCGGTAGGGTAAAGACTTCGCTGGTACATGTAACTTGTATGCTGGATCGTACTCGACAGGATTGGCTAAGGGCCACGGAATTGGAATCGAAAGAATTTGCAGATTGTAGATACATGTAGTCCTAGATTACCTGTTTCACACAGTCCTTCTGTAGGCCGCCCAGCTCCAATAACTGCAAAATGGAATGCATAGTTGATAAGATGTACTTCTGCGCCAACATAAAGACTGTAAATAGGTATGCGGAATCGTGGTCATTGAATGATAAAAATATACGAGTTTATCTATCTTATTGGTATTCTTATAGGTGGGGATTCGTACCTATGGTGCAAATACCTAGACAAGAGCTCGGAGGCACACAGCCCGTTAGCCAAAACACACAGCCTGCGTAATTCGACTCTTTCCAATTCGCCGCGCATTCCTGGCCGATGATGCCGGATCCTAGCTGCTAGAGGGTTTCCAAACTTCCTTACTGATGAGGACTTCCAGCAATCGGGCCAAGCAAGAAACTGTGGCGGTTAATTATTAACAAGTTCAGCAGTCTACGCGCCTCGGTTTCGGAAGTACATGGCTTGTTCTACGGTGCGTGTCAATAATACGGCCACCTTCAACAGTGAGTCCTCCGTCTGCATTGCGGGAAAGTATAACTTAATTCAATTTCAATTCCGTCCCCAATCCTACTTGAACAAAGTACACACACTGCGACGCGATAGCTTTATTCGAGACTCATCGGGTGCCATGCTGCTCACGCAATACCTTTTTCAGCACCTTGCCGGCCGGACTGACCGGAATACTCTCCACAAACACGATGCCACCTTTCAGCCAATGTGATGTACTCATTCTCTCCTCAATGACCTGGGCAATGCTGTCCTTGAGCACTTCCTCCCCGTTCTCACCTGCTTCTTCCAGGCCTTTGAGAGCATCCGGCTGCAAGACGATGATGGCGCGTGGCACCTCGCCCGACGCGTCATCGGCGACCCGGATAACGGCAGCTTGTGCTACGGCCGGATGCGAAAGTAACTCGGCCTCGATCGCAGCGGGAGAGACTTGCAAGCCGTAGACCTTAATCAAGTCCTTCATCCTGTCCACAATGCACAGATGAGCGTCGCTGGTTGCAGGACTCTGTCGGAACACCGCCATGTCTCCTGTGCGCAGCCATCCATCGGCGGTAAAGGTAGCTTGATTGGCTGCGTCGTCGTCGACGTAGCCCTCGACGACGCTCGGTGACCGGATGCACAGCTCCCCGACGGTGTCAAAGTCCGTGACCTCCTGGCCGTCGGCAGCCTCGAGACGGGCCTCTATCCCCGGCAGCAAGGTCCCCGAAGACCCGACCCCGAGCAGGAGGTCGCTGGGCTTGGAGCACGCTATCACCACGGCGGCCTCGGTCACGCCGTATCCTTGCAATAGCGCCCAATGGGGACACAGCGCCCGCATCTGGTCCGCGATGCGGCCATCAAGGAGCGCGGCACCCAGAACGACGTTCTCGACAGTGCTCAGATCAAACATGTTCAGCAGGAAAGGGTTCTTGACCAGCGCCGCCACGACTGGCGGCACCAGGTACAGCCGGTTGATACGATGGACCTGCACGCTCTTGAGCATCTGCTGCATGTCGAACTTGGGCAGCAGCACGATCGTGTCGCCGCGGTAGAGCATCACGCAGGCCACGACGAGGGCGAAGGCATGGCTGAGAGGCAAGAGGCCCAGCATCCGGTCGAGCTTCTCGCCCGTGGCCTTGCGGTTCTCGAACGCGCACGACTGCAGAACGTTGCTGATGACGTTGTAGTGCGACACCTTGACGAGCTTCTGGAGCCCCGAGGTCCCGCTCGAGGCGAAGTAGAAGGCTGCTGTCTTGGGAGACGCGGGTCCGCGCGGTGGCAACTCGGGAGCTTGCCTGCCTATCTCGAGGAGCTGCGATGACGATGTCAAGGACTGGTCTGTTGGCGTGCCTGGGAGGTCGAGAATGTACGTCCGGGCCTTGAGCACCTCGCCGTCGCATGCCGTGAGGCATTCCGCGAGCAGAGGAGCGCAAGTGAAGACCGCGTCGGCGCGCACCTTGAGGAGGTGCTGCTTGAACTCGGCGGCTGTGCTGGTCGGATGGACTAGGAGAGCGGCCGCGCCAAGTCGGTGGAGCGCGAGGGTTACAACGAGAAAGTCCATCGCGTTGGCACTGTACAAGGCCACCACTCTCGCCTCATGCCTGCCACTCTCTTGGTCTTGTTCTTGTTGCCATCCAAGCTCTTGCGCGAGCGCACGCGCCATCAAGCTGGCATTTTCCTCCAAGTCGTTGGTCGAATAGACTCTGCCAGATAGACCACATACCAATGCCTCGCTCGACCTGCGGACGCGCAGGTGTGCATACTTATCGGAGAATAGGAACTCGTCAAGCGTGAGTCCCCGAGGTGGCTCAAAGGGCAGTGGCGACGTCGACGGGGAAGCAGTAAATACCATGATGACGACTTTCTTGCCGAGTTCTGAGCCGTTGTGACGTTTGAGCAAAAGACTCAGTAGCTTGAAGGACCCAGCAAATGGAGTGTACGAAAGTTGAGCCCTATGGGCACCAATGTTCCTATGGGAAACTTCAGTCACGGTTATTTGATCATAAATCGCAGAGCCCTGCTGTAAGCACGTCTTTACTATTAATACCCTTCCACTATTGACTTAATGCGTAGTTCCCCATTCTCCACTTTCCTTCGCCTGTTTCCTTCGCGGGCCCACCTTGTCCGTTGCGTCTACTCCTAGTATTGGCATCTTCTTGATACGCCCACCCCCGATGCGACGCAAATAACCGTCAAGTCATGCTATTTACGAAGCGGTGGCCGCTGCAAATCGCCGGCTGGATGGATGCCATCTCCCAGGTGGAAGGAGGGGATCCCATTAGAATGTCGAAGAGGGCATTGAGGATGATGAGCCCGTCAAGTATTTGAACCTTGTCCAGAGACGCAATGGCATTAGATGGCTCCATCGCCGTGAACTTTTTCGAAAGGTGAAACATCTCGATTATTCCTTGACCCCAAGAGCTCACTCGTGCTCCTTCTCTCGCGATATATCATGGGCATACCACTCCTCGATTTTCGAGCCTATGCTCAAGGTAATGAGACTGAGAGGTCTCGCTTCTGCCAGGATCTTCGCCAGACGTTGGCAACATATGGATTCGCCAGACTTCGCGGCCACAACATCTCCCGTGCTACCATTAGGGAGCTTTTCTCTCAAGTACGTGCTCGTAGATGTTCACAGGGTGGATCAACAGGTTCTGATACATAACGCGGTTTACTAGGCTCAAAGATTCTTCGCCCTGCCTACCGCAGTCAAGGCCAAAATCGCCCACGGTCCAGCTCCAAACCCTCACCGCGGCTGGAGCGCTGTTGGGAAAGAGAAGTTGGCAGAACTTCCCAAACTCAATGCGGCACGTGATGGTGAGAGGGGTGTCTACGATGTGAGGGAGTCCCTGGATCTCGGGTCCGAGCAGGACACGGTCACTCCGAATCTCTGGGTGCCCGAGGCAGACCTGCCGGGTTTCCGCGAGTTCATGGGCGACTTTTACGAGCAGTGCCATTCGATGCACATCCTGCTCCTCGAGGCCGTTGCGCTGTCCTTTTCCCTCGATCCGCAGTGCCTCACGCGTCAATGCCAGAAGGACAAGACGGACAACTCAAGCGAGCTGCGGCTCAACCACTACCCAGCCACCCGCGCGGCTTCTTTGGCAGCCGGCAACAAGAGGATGCGTATCTCACCGCATACCGACTTTGGTCTGATCACGCTGCTGTTCCAGGACAGCGTAGGCGGACTCGAGGTCGAACGCCAGGAGCTTGAACATCGCGGCTGCTACATCCCCGTCGAAGCTCCCGCGTCTGCAGACGATGATGCGGATGATGATTTCTCGTCATCAACAATGATACTCAACGTCGGCGACTGCCTGGAGCGCTGGACCAACGGCCTGCTGCCATCGGCCAACCATCGCGTCACTCTGCCGCCGCGCCTTAAAAATCAGCAAGATCCCGATGCCATTGCCCCGGATCGCTACTCGGTCGCCTACTTTGGCAAACCCGACCGACAAGCGTCTGTGTGCTCGTTGCCTGAGTTCTTGCTGGGCGAAGGAGATGTGCCCAAGTTCACAGAGCCGATGACTGCTTGGGAGTACAACCAGTCGAGACTGCTGCACACCTACTAGGTTCGATGGAATATTTCCAAGCTACTCTAGAGTAGTAGTTTATATACTTTGCATACTACGTAGTAGTAGCAGACTTCTGGCTACTTTTTTCTTATACTAGCACCTGTAGTACAGCGAACACGGACATCTGTGGTCCGTGGCTTGACACAGGTACGCCGTCATGGCTGCCACTGCCTCCATCTTCACCTCCTCGTGTCTAAACTGGCCATCGCCGCTGATGCTACTACTGCTGGAGTCGCTAGAGCCGCTGTAGGTAACAGCAGGTGTCGGAGACGGGGCGTACGCCGTTGCCCTCAGCCGCTCGTTATTAGGGTTGGGGTTGGGGTTATTGTTGTCGTTGTGAATGGTTTTGACGCCGCCGCAGCGGCCTCGGGTGACATGGACATTCCTTGCCGTTGAGCGCGTAAATGTTTGGTCGCAGTAAGGACATTCGTGTCGCTGTACCGATAGGCCCCGGCTTTGTTCCTTTTGGTGGCGGACCAGGTTGCCGATGGATGAGAAGCGCCGGCCATCGCAGCCGTGGTCGAAGCAGCGTAGGTCTTGGAGCCATGCTGACGCTGATGCTTGAAGAGGATTTTGTCGCTGTTGCTCTTCGGCGAATTGGTCTGCTGGTGGTGTGAGAGATTCCCAGGCCGACCCTGGCGTCGTGTAACTAGCGAACATGTGTTGGTCGTCCGCCTGGCTGACAGTTGCTGCAGGCATGGCACCGCCGTTGATATGATTTGACCCGAACGCATGGCTCGTACCGTCACCACCCCACGTCATCTCTGCCGCCGTTGAAGCAGAGCCAACGTTGATAGTTGCCTCTGCCCATGTGCAGTCTGTCATTGACGTTGCCGTCACTGGAAGCCTTCCACCACCACCGTTGATAGCGTACATGAGCTGTGCAGACGCTAACGGCATATCGAAAGCCCCATCAGTGTCCGCGAGAGCCATGGTCGCCGCGCCAAGGCATGATCTTACACCAGGCGTTGTTGGTTGCTGGGCAGGCATCAGCACTGTCGGGTTCGCCCATGTACTCTGGGCCTGGTTTACTCTTGATCTCGATCTGGTAGACATTCCGTGCACTGTGTGTATTTTTCTGCGTGCATGTGTGCGTGTGTTTCAGGGGTGACGCGAGACGATGGATGCCGCGAAGGAAAAGGGCTCCCTCCAGTTATGCTGATGCTGGCCGCAGTGGGACTTTTATAAAAGCTACTTACCTATTTCTTAATGCTCGGATAGCTACGGGGGTTGTCCTCAATGCCCGGTCGCATGGGTCAAACTGGTTTTGGTCCCCTAGGGACATGAGCAAGTTGCCTAAGAGGGCAGGTAAGATCCCTAGGAGGGTAAGCAATAAATCCTGCCTAACAGGGGGTAATACGGACTTTCTGAGTTACATACATATATACACACAATCAATTGAACAAGGATTCCATCGCGTACCACGTACTTCAACCGTAGGCTGGCCGAAATCCTAAGTAGCGGGTGCGGGGGCTAGGTGGTAATGTATAGCGACGTGTGGTGAATCTGTGTGGCGATGTGTGGCGAGGTGCGGCGATGTGTGGCGGAGATGGCGGTACCTACTAATCGGGTTAGATACCGGCAAAATACCAAAAGCGGTTAACACCTTAACTTACCCCCTGCACAAACCTTATTTCACCTCTATCTACTTTACTCTACTTTACTAAGCCTATTAAGATAACCGCTAAACCCGATGAAAGGGGTAAGATAAGCTCCTTAAAAATTCCTCTAACCCCCTATAAGTACAGAACATATACTACTAACTCTAACCCTACTCCTACTATACTCTAACTATACCTAAAAGCTCCCTAAGAGCCCCTATAAATAAAGAGAACTAAAAGATAATATTAGTATAATATTAACTTAATTAATATATAACTGTAAAAGGTACTTATAGTAGAGTAGGTGGATTTAAGTGGGGGGGTAAGATGAGGCTTGTGCGGGGGGTAAGTTAAGGTACTGGCCGTACTAAAAGTGTACCGGCAAAATACCAGCAACTGTATTCTTTCTAACCCTGCTCTCTTCTCACGCCTCCGGGAGAACAGCTCCGCAAGATGCGACCAGGGTCGAAGCGGGACGCCCCGTAAGTTAGTGGTGATCCTTTTCCTTCACCCCACACCAGAGATCCTTCCAAAACTTGTCCCAGCACCCCTGGGGTCGGACTAAAACAAAACAAAAAAATAGCTCCGGATACGAAGTAGTTCCCGACTGCGGTCTACCGTTCTTAGCTCACATAAGCATCTTGTTCTGACGGCGACATTGGCTCGCTCGACCGTTCTATCCCCGCGCGCGGATACAATCCGGGCCCGAAAGGTTCCCAAATCGCTACGGTGTGCAGGGGATCTTTGACACTCGACGTGGAAGTATTATGCGCACGCGGCCTTCCTAAAGCATGCGCTCTAGGTCTTAGACGTGGTTTCCTGATGCAGCGTCGTCCACCTGAATGGATAGTTGCAGATGTAAGAAGTAAAAGTCGCGAGAGTCAAGACTGGATCCCTGTATATGCAGAAGCTTCGGCGCTCTCCAAACATCGCTTGGATAGTTGTTCCTGTTCTGCATCTTATCCTGTGCTCACTCAGCGGTACTTATGTATTAAGTCGTGACCAGAATATATAGCTGTAGAAAACCTCAACCAGGTAATCCGGGTTAGGGTTAGGGCTGGTGTTAATCCAGCCATCTGAAAAGTCTAGTCCATGGTTCTGGCTGTGTTAGTAGGTAAGACAATGCGAAAGAGTGTCACAGAATTGTAATGAAGTGAATGAGTTGACGCTCTCAATTGCTGCCAGCGCAGTGGATAGATATCTAATCTGCTCTCGTGCGATACTCCAAAACCAATCAAACGGATTGACCTGTCTACATCCTCCCTGGCTGGATTAAAAGATGAGTGTGTCCGCACGCTCCATGCCCCCAGTGGCGACAGCATTAGACTCCTGTATATCATGAGGCTGGCGGAACATGTCAAACTTGTCGTTATGCCAGGCCCAGGCCGAGACGGTGCGCCCGTTGACGTCGCGATACGTGACATCGTCGGCCGGGCGCAGAAAGTACGCGACGCTGTACCGGTCCTCGTCCTGGCGGTGAGCAGCATTGCGCGGCACGACGCGGTGCACGACAGACCGCAGCCGCAACCCCGAAAGAAAGCGCAGCGAGTCGCCCACGTTGATGACGGCGCAACCCGGCCTGGGCGCGACGAACTGCCAGCCCTTGTCCTCCGTGAGCACCTGCAAGCCCCATTGCCGACACAGCAGCAGCGTCAGCGTGCCCAAGTCGGTGTGCTTGTTGTGGCCCAGGCCGCTCAACTCGACGTCCTCGTCCTGCTTTGGATACCGGAAAACAGACAGTGTGCTGCGCGATGGCCGGTCGTCTGAATGGGCCTCTGCGAGAGGATACTGGTCACCTAGGGCCACGGATAGCTCCCGCAGTACTGTCGAGACCACGGTGTGCGCGGAGGCAACGTAGGCCTCGAAGATCGCCCGCTGGATCTTGACGATACTGGCTACTTTCGAGCTGTTCTGCCTGAGCTCATCCCGCGATACCTTCAACGACTCGTAGTAATCTGGAAGCCCCGGCACGGCTCCTGCCGATGTCGCCATGGGCTCGTATCCGTGTGTATCGCTTTGCCGATCGTCCAGCATCTTGACCTCCTGCGGCTGGTGGAAGTACCCAGCCATGACCTCGAGCAGCTTGTCCCACGTCTGCAGGAACTGGTCGTCGCCGCCAATAATGTCGAGATAGAAGAATCCATTCTTCTCGCATGCAGCGAGCAGTGTACGCCGTGTCTCGGGATCGCCCTTGATCAACCCTGCCAGCTTGACTTGTGGCAGCTGTGCGTCGTCGGTAGAGGTGGGCTCCTCCGGGCTCATGTTAGGCGGTGGTCGAGACATGGTGCGATCTTGAACAGAGTCGTTGTCCGCCGTCAGAGGATGAAATTAGGATGAATTAGGACGAAGTAGTGCCACATGGCTCGCACATTGCAGTCTCCAGAAATTCCTAGCATTAATACTTCACTGTCTTTGATCTTTCTATACGATTATAGATACTAGCGCTCCTGCAATGCATATCGTGTGTGCTCTGGCCCTGGTCCATATAGCCATTTCAGCGCGCATGTGGTTGCGACGGCTTTCCCGACACTGCCACGATTATCCCACCGAGAGTAGACACAGAAAACATACGAGTTGACTTTCGGGAGGAGGTCTACCAGAAAGATCCTTGCCTGACGCCTGTGTTCCTTCGCGCTGTCTAATCGGGGAGGTAGGAACGCGTGTGCCGAGAATAGGCCTGACTGACTATAAAGAGGACTAGGCAGAAGACTATTGGGTACCGACGGAGCTAGTCCGGGGTGCTATATCGGGTTGTATTTCTCGATATGCGCGACAAGGTACTCGTGCCCCGCACCGGCTGGCCGAAATCCCAAGTCGCGGGTGCGGGGCACGGGTAATTGGTATCTTTCTTGCTTCCCCGATCCTGCGGTCAGCCACGAAGGATAAATTGGATCTGACCTAAGCTCACGTCATGCTCACTACTACCTTCCTAAATTACTTACACGATCCCAGGAGTCTAATCCAGGCTTTGAAACTATTGGACGAGGTGTATTGTTAAAGGCCTAAGGGTATAATTACCAAGCCTAAGTAATTACTTAAGAGGGTTAATTTTCCTAATATTTTATATATTAATTAGCGCTAAGATTTACCTTATTATATTTAATATAATTTTTAGGTTATATTTTATATAGATTATTTATTAATAACTTATTAGGGCTTTTATAAAGAAATATATAAAAATAAGTATATTTAACTAACTAGAAGGCTTATAAACTACTATATAAGGCTAAAATATTATATATAACTCTTATTACTTTGTATTTCTATGTAAGGTATATATAAAGTTTAACTAAATTAAAATATAGTCTATAATTATAAGTCTTTACTTAAAAATATAAAAGCTAAGTAGTTAAATTTAAATAAATAATATAAGTTAGGTTTTAAAAATTAATATATAACTATTATAAATTAATATACTAGTATTACTATTATATTAGTAGTACTATTTAGCTTATTATTTAGTTTAAAAAATACTATATTCTTATAAAAGTAATAAAGATATTTATACTTATATAGCTTTCTTTATTCTTTTAAATCTAAGTTTTTAAAAATATCTAGTTATTTATATTATTATATAAAGAATTCTTTTTTAAAGGTATAATATATATAATATACCAATACTAGATTAGTTAAGTATTAGTAGAGGCTATACTAAACTATACTAGTACTAGTATAGTGTATATTAAGCTAGTCCAGTACTAGTATAGCCTATATTAAACTCAATTAAACTAAATACTAATCCTAGATAAAAGGCACTAGGCGCAGGGTCCGCAAGGGTCTAAGTAATTCACATATTATCTACTCAGCCTGAAAGATCTAAATCGAACATCCCCATACCGGCTAACGTCTAATGCAGTATTATTCATATATATACAAGAGTTCCATGGGCCTCAGTATACAGAGACTATAAGTTTTATGCTCATTTTGGTACAACTGTTGCGAATGGGCCGAAAAGTCTACGCCCTATCATCATCCCATTAGCATCTAGGGCTCGCATTTCTGTCTTGCGACGAGCTGTTAGGTGACCAAACAAACCATGGATATCACCGTACCAACAAGCGCAGCAGAGCCTGTCGCCATCTGCGGTATGGCTCTGCGGCTGCCCGGCGGGATCAACACGCCCTCACAATTCTGGGACTTCATCGTCTCCAAGCAAGACGCCCAAGGTCCCATCCCCGAGTCCCGATTTAATGCATCCACATACTATTCCAAGGCCGGCAAGCCAGGCTTTGTCAGGACGGACCGTGGCTACTTCCTCGACGAGTCAGTAGACCTGGGGGCCTTGGATACTACACTCTTCACTATGCCCAAGAACGAAGTCGAGCGCGCAGATCCTCAACAACGACTTCTCCTCGAATTGACGCGCGAATGTCTCGAGAGTGCAGGCGAAGTTAATTACCGAGGAAAGCCCATTGGAACATACGTAGGCTCTTTTGGCGAAGATTGGCTCAACCTGATGGGCAAGGATACACAAGTTCCTGGGCTTTATAAGGTGTCTGGAGCGGGGGATTTTCTGCTCTCTAACCGCATCTCGTATGAGTATGATCTCCGCGGCCCGAGTATGACTATTCGGACTGGATGCTCGGCCGCCCTGATCGGACTGCACCAGGCTTGTCTAGCCATCCGGTCCGGTGACTGCGACTCTGCCATTGTCGGCGGCTCTAATCTGCTTATAGCACCAGGCCTGACTGCCGACCTGTCAGAACAGAGAGTGCTCTCACCAAACGGTTCATGCAGATCGTTCGACGCCGATGCGGACGGTTATGCCCGTGGCGACGCCGTCAATGTCGTGTACCTTAAGCGCCTGAGTACCGCCATCCGCGACGGTAACCCCATCAGGGCCGTCATCCGGGGAACATTCAGCAACGCGGACGGCAAGAAAGCCGGACTCACGTTACCCAGCTACGAGGGCCATGAAGCGCTCATCCGACGAACATATGAGATTGCGGGCATCAGCGATGTAAATGCCACAGCCTTTGTCGAATGCCACGGGACAGGAACGCCAATAGGCGACCCGATCGAAACGAGAGCCGTCGCGAGTGTGTTTGGCGGCGAGAAGGGTGTCTACATCGGATCCGTCAAACCAAACGTCGGCCACTCGGAGGGTGCGTCCGGCTTGACAGCGCTGATCAAGATGGTTTTGGCGCTGGAACATGGCGTTATCCCCCCGAACATCAAGTTTGACAAGCCGAATCCCAAGATCCCCTTTGCAGAGAAGAACTTGGTCGTGCCTGTTGAGCCCATGCCCTGGCCGAGCGACCGAATGGAGCGCATATCCGTCAACTCATTCGGTATCGGTGGCGCCAACGCACACGTCGTAGTTGATTCCTTTCGATCCTTCACCGGCACCGTCAGCCAGAACGGCGAGCCGGCGCGCAGCATTGCTGGCGATCCCCAGCTTGTGGTGTTTTCCGCCAACACTGCGGATTCGCTAAGAAGACAGGTGGTCAACAACACCAAATACATTGAACAAAACAGCAACCGCGTGCCGGAAGTTGCATACACATTGGGGGCGCGACGAGATCACCTGCCTCACCGTGCCTTCTCAGTGCTGCATGCGGGAGCGACAACCACAAGCCCGTTCGCTAAGACGCCCGGCGGCACTCCTCCTCGGGTAGTGTTCACATTCACCGGCCAAGGTGCACAATGGCCTCGCATGGGAGCAGAGCTTTTAGCCTCAAACGCCTACTCTACCTTTGCGAAGAGCATAAATCGCATGGACAAGGCTTTGAGTCTCTTGTCCGGCGGACCGTCGTGGTCCATTGCCGACGAGCTGTCGAAAGCGCCGGAAGAGAGCAACGTGAACCAGGCCGCGTACTCGCAGCCGTTATGCACGGCCATGCAGATGGCGCTGGTGGACATGTTGACCGAGTACAACGTGCAGCCATACGCAGTCGTTGGCCATTCGTCCGGCGAGTTGGCCGCAGCCTATGCGGCAGGGAGACTGACCAGTCAAGAAGCCATCATTGCTGCGTACTACCGCGGCGTGGTCTCGGAGTCTGTCCAGAGAAAAGGTGCGATGGCGGCGCTCGGCCTGTCGCGTGAGAAAATCGAGCCTCTATTGCTGGACGGGGCTGTCATCGCCTGCGAGAACTCGCCGTCGAACGTGACCATTTCGGGTGATCGGGATCGTGTGGACGACGTGCTGGCCAGAATTAAGACAGAGGATCCCGCTGCGTTTGCCAGAGTGCTGAAGGTCGACAAGGCGTATCATTCTTACCACATGGAGGAGGTGGGCGAGACGTACGAGTCGCTGATTGCGCCGCATTTGGAGGTGAAGATGAGTGGCTCTGCTCTTACGAACGGCCATAAAACCAATGGTATGAACGGCGCCAATGGAAACAATGGAATCAATGGGACCAAACAACATCACCTCCAACAAGATGATGGCGTTCAAGCTCTTATGGCATCCAGTGTCACTGGTAAGCCGCTGACAATGTCCGACAAGACAGATGCAAAGTACTGGCGCACCAACCTCGAGTCGCCCGTCTTGTTCCGCAAGGCTGTCGAGAGCATCGTCGGTCATGCAGGCAAGGATAAGGAGGCAGGCGGTCCGCTCGTCTTCCTCGAGCTGGGTCCCCATTCAGCACTCGCAGGTCCTTTGCGTCAGACACTGGCTCAGACGCCCATCAGCAGCTCGCCTTACACAAGCTGCCTGGTCCGCAGCAAGCACGCAACCGAGACGTTCCTCACATCACTGGGCTACCTCTGGCAACAAAACTACCCCATCAACTTTGACGGGCTACTCAACCCGTCAGGATCGCTTCAAGTCGTCCCTGACTTGCCGACGTACCCATGGCAGCACGATCACTCGTACCTACTCAAGTCGCGCCTCATGGACAGGTGGAAGTCCCCGGCCGCCAAGAAGCACGAGCTGCTCGGCGTACGAGTGGCAGAGAGCACCGACACCGAGCCGTTATGGCGAAATGTGCTTCACCTGTCCAGCGTGCCGTGGCTGCGGGACCACAAGGTCAAAGGCGACATCATCTTCCCTTGTGCGGGCTACGTCGGCATGGCAGGCGAAGCTGTGCGGCAGATGGCGGCTGCAGGCGTCGGCGATGCCGAGTTTGCAGGCTTCAGCGTCCGGGGGGTCGTCATTGATGCTGCGATGCTTCTCCATGAGAACAAGTCCACTGAGGTTCTCACGACGCTGACCAGGCATCGACTCACAGATACGCTGGACAGTGAGCGGTGGGAGTTTGTCATCAGTTCGCACAACGGTGCAGCGTGGACTAAACACTGTACCGGGCATGTTTCCGCCATCCCTCGACGACCATCGAGTGGTGATGTTGCCGTCTTCCCAGAAAAACTGCCCCGGCATGTCCATGTCTCCAGGTGGTATATGGATATGGACCGCGTAGGTGGCAACTACGGTCATTTCTTCCAGGGGTTGACTGATATCACCGCCGCTACAACGGACAACAGAGCGCTGGCAACGGCTATACAGACGACGTGGGACGAGGAGGAGTTCTACGCCGTGCATCCCACTCAGATCGACTCGTTCTTGCAGCTGGTGCAAGCGGCGGCCGTCCGAGGCGTGGGTCACACATTGCGGACGATGGTGGTGCCCACGTACATTGAGCAGATGGACGTGTTTGCCTCGACCTCTGATCCGGGAGCATCGTCGCCGCTGGTGCAGGCCGTGAAATCCACAACAACTCCCCATGGGTTCGTCACTGGTGGCGGTACAGGCCATTTCCCGGCGGGACAACTTGGCCTCGATGTCCGGGGCATCAAGATGAGTCCTCTGGCTGGCGATGTTACGGAAGAAACCCCAAACCCGCATGCCGCAGCGCGCACACACTGGCGTGAGGACGTCAACTTTGCCAGCATGGCTTCCATGGTTCTTCCCAACGAGGATCAGATGGCCTACACAGACGACCTGCGCGAGTTGACGTCGCTGTGCATCCGCCAGTCCCTTCGAGTGCTTAATAGCCAAGAGCGGTCGGTCGATCCATCCGGTCGGCATCTGCAAAGGTTCTTGCAATGGATGCAAGCCCAGCCAGCAGCGTCAACAGAGATGCAGAACGGCCATGGCACAGATCGTATGGATGCCTTGTTCGCCAGACTGCTCGGAACAGATCTAGACTGCTTCGCCGTGGCGCTCAAACAGGTCCTGGACAACATCCTCCCGCTCCTCCGCGGTGAAGTCGAACCACTCGAAGTCCTCATGCAGGATAACATCCTCAGCGGTGTCTACAAAGCCTTGAACTGGAGCAAACGCCCGGCCATATTCCAGGCCCTCGCCCATTTCAACCCACACATGCGCATCCTGGAGATCGGCGCCGGCACAGGCGGGACAACGGAGATCGTCCTCAACGCCATCCATGACTCCGCGGCCCAGCACAGGACGTACGCAAGCTACACCTACACGGACATCTCCGCAGGATTCTTCCAGACGGCCGGAGAGCGCTTTAAAAAGCACGCTTCCACCATGGACTTCCGCGTCCTGGACATCACTCGTGACCCAATCGAGCAAGGATTCGAACCGCACAGCTTCGATCTCATCATCGCTTCGAACGTCCTCCACGCTACACCCTCTTTGAGCTCCACGCTTCGCAACGTCCACACGCTCCTATCCAACGAGGGTCGACTGTATCTCGAGGAGTTGACCACAGAGACAAAAGCATGGAACTACATCATGGGCATCCTACCCGGATGGTGGCTCGGCGAGGCAGAAGGACGCGTGGATGAACCGTACGTCACCCCCGAGCGATGGGACAAGGAACTGAAGATCGCTGGCTTCGAAGGTGTGGATGACTACGTACTCGATTGCCCAGCTGGCAAACACAGTAATGCATTCATGCTGGCGCGGCCTGCTCACGTGGACACTGGCAAGAAGAAGACCGTGACGATTGTCCTTGACGAGGCGTCGAGGGAGCTGGCCGAGACCATCCTGCAAGAGTACCTTGTTTCGAAAAACTACGAGGTGACGCTGCATGACTTCGACGACAAGGCCGGGCTTCCCTCGATGCAAGGCGGAGGAGATCTGGTCTGCGTAATGGACATGTCGTCGACGCGACGACCGCTCCTGGACGACATCTCCCCCTCGCGACTCCGTTCATTCCAGGACCTAATGTCCGCGGCGTCGAGCTCGAGCATAGGTGCAGGCATCCTCTGGCTCACGCGGCCTTCTCAACTGGAGACCGAGGGCGAACTGTGCTCGAATCCCCGATGGGGTCTGATCCAAGGCGCGGCACGCGTGATCCGCTCGGAACTTGCTCTCGACCTGGCCACTTGCGAGGTCGAGACTATCGATGAGCAGACTCTGCCTGTAGTTGAGGGCGTGCTTGCAAATTTCATGCGAAGAAGAGAAAGTCGTGATGACTCCATTGGTCCAGAGTACGAGTTCGCCATCAGTCGAGATGGCAAGGTGTACATCCCCCGGATCTACCCTTTCCACCTCGGCGACGAGCTCAAGAACGTTGCCGCGGCTGCACTGACTGCTGCTGCTGCTGATGATGGTGCAGTTCAGAGCTCCAGGTTAGAGATCGAGAAGCCCGGCCGCTTGAACACGCTGCGGTGGGTGACGCAACCTTCGAGCACACTGACACTCGCCGAGGACGAGCTCCTCATCGAGCCCAAGGCTGTGGGCATGAACTTCAGAGACGTCCTCAGCGTAATGGGCATCATCGAAGTCGATGTCCTGGGCCTTGAGCACGCCGGCGTCGTACGA
This sequence comes from Colletotrichum zoysiae, assembly GCA_030867305.1. Classification (NCBI taxonomy): domain Eukaryota; kingdom Fungi; phylum Ascomycota; class Sordariomycetes; order Glomerellales; family Glomerellaceae; genus Colletotrichum; species Colletotrichum zoysiae. The sequence continues at coordinate 284,109 of MU842830.1, read as the reverse complement.
GCCGTGGGTGGCCCTGGCGGCGATGTGCAAGTCGGGGATCGGGTCATGGTCATGGGCGGCTACGGCTTCTCCACCATCTCCAAGGTGACGCGGGACCAATGCGTAACAATCCCCGATGCACTCAGCTTTATCGACGCAGCGACGATGGGGACCGTGTTCGCAACGGTCATCTACGCTCTTCTTGACGTTGGAAGGCTACGCGCCGGCCAGTCTCTGTTGATTCACTCTGCCTGTGGAGGCGTCGGTCTCGCAGCGCTACAGATTGCACGCATGGCCGGTATCGAGGTGATCTACTGCACCGTCTCGGTGGAGGCCAAGCGACACCACCTCGAGACGATATGCGGCATCCCGTCTGATCGTATCTTCAACTCACGCGACGCCTCATTTCTCCCAAAGATCCAGCGCGCTACGCACGGCCGCGGCGTCGACATTGTTTTGAACTCACTCTCTGGCGAGCTGTTGCACACGTCGTGGGACTGCGTTGCCGAGTTCGGCACCATGATCGAGATCGGGAAGCGGGATCTTATCGGTCATGGAAAACTGGCGCTGCATCCATTCCTGCTCAATAGGAGCTACCAATGCGTAGACCTCGATCATCTCATGCGGCGCCGGCCGTCTGAGGGCCTTCGGCTGCTGAAGCTGGTCGTGCAGTACTACCGGGAGGGCCACATCCAGCCTATTAATCCCGTCACTGTGTACAATGCATGTGATATCGGAGACTGTTTCTTGTACATGCAGAAGGGTCAGCATATCGGCAAGATCGTTGTAAGCATGGAGAGCGATGACGGCAAGGGGCCAAAGGCGTCCACCGCAACCAAGCAACACAACTACCGTTTCAATCCAGCTGCATCATACCTCCTCGTTGGCGGCCTGGGTGGTCTCGGTAGAGCCGTGTCCAGCTGGATGGTCGAAAACGGCGCAAGACACCTCATCTACCTATCTCGTTCCGCCGGCGAGACCGAGTCCAAAAACAAGGGTTTCTTCGAGGAACTGCGTAGCCAAGAGTGCACCGTAACGGGGGTCAAAGGAGATGTCACGGAGCTTGCTGACGTCCAAAGAGCCGTCGCAGAAGCAGCCTCAGTTAGCGTACCACTAAAGGGCGTGATCAACATGTCCATGGTCCTCCGCGACCACAACTTCGGTACGATGCCCCACGAAGCCTGGACGGAAGCAGTGGCACCCAAAGTCCGTGGAACGCTCAACCTTCACGAAGCCACCAGCTCGCTCCCACTGGACTTCTTCCTCCTCTTCAGCTCCGCATCTGGAACATTCGGTCAGCGAGGGCAGGCCAACTACGCAGCGGCCAACACGTTCCTTGACGCGTTTGTCAGACACCGCCACCGCCAGAACCTGCCTGCGCAGTCCATCAACGTCGGCATTATGCTGGATCACGGGTACGTCGCTGATAACGCGACGCTGCGCGAACGGCTGCTCGCCCGAGGAAACTACGGAATCCGCATAAGTCAGCTCCTTGACGCTCTCTCCGCCGTCCTGAGTGCTCCGCCATCATCGTCGTCGCCCTCATCAACAAGCCAACTCATCCTCGGCGCAGGGTCCACCTTGCCGCTCTCCGATCCTACGAACCGCGTCATGTTCAAGACTGACCGACGCATGGCGAGTTACTGGAACGACGACAAAGATGCCAGTGGCAATGCGACCAAGACTGGGGGCTCAGCACATGGTAGCAAACTCGTTGCCTTCATCGCGCAGGCCACCGCGTACGGCGACCTCTCGGCCCTCAATGTCCCCGACGCACCCGCATTCGTGGCCCACCAGATTGGCGCACAGCTACTGACCCTTCTTCTGCGGCCCATGGACGATGACAGCGTGATTGATGTCTCGAGGTCGCCGCAGGAGCTGGGACTGGATAGTCTGGTGGCGATCGAGCTGAGAGCGTGGTGGAAGGCGACCTTTCAGTTCGATGTCAGTGTACTAGAGATGCTGGGTATGCCAAGTCTGATGGCGATGGGCCAGCGGGCTGTGGAGGGGTTGAAGGCGAGAGTAGAGGCTGAGGGCGATGTTGCAGATGGAACGGAGGGGACGGTGAATGGTGTCGATCCCAGGATTGAGCTGTTGAAGATGCCTTGAGTGGTGTTGGGGGAATGAAGAATAGGTATAACCGATGAGCAACTGGGGCAATGTAATTATGCATAATTTAAACGTGCGCATATTCTTAGAACACTTATATATACCGCGTCATTTCTGCTTTTCTTATTAACAAAACGGCTTTGAAGTAGTGGCTAGCAGCCAAAAGTGCATTCATGTAATTTTCAAGGAAATCAGTCGGGCGGAATGTGGACATTTCATCATCAACCTAGAGTAAGAACGGCTGACCACGAACGAGGCGTCACATTAGCATCGCCCGCCACGTTGCTTGCTTGCTTGCCTGCTTGCTTGCAAAATCTGAGAAGACCCAGGGTGACGCTGGCTGTGGTCACGAGCAATAGGCAGCACTTTTATTGTCAAGGAAGAGGAAACGGCAATACAACCTATTGAAGCGGAACTACTTCTATACCTACTCCACATCTACTTGCTTGATATGCAATGTAGCAGGGTGCGATGGCACGCGATACAAGTTCAATCTACCCAGACGATTTCAATCCATCTTGCTCACTTCCCTAACACAGCATGTAACACGAGTGTTGATTTTCTTGACGTCCAGGACTCTCGACCATTGTGCGTGTGCACAGCCCACCTTGGCGACTCCCAAGTCTGGTACTTCCTATCTTGGAAAGGTATCACCTAATAACCAGCATAATGCACTGCACAAGACTACTAGGTATGTATGCATAAGCGACACCGTTGATGCGATCAGCAACCCTCCAGATATCGTGCAAGGTACGTGATGGCCATATATAGGGTAGTAACTTGCTAACGTCGAGTTTCTGCTCTAAGCCTTTCCGGGCCTTAACCAACTTCTTGCGCTTCTTTTCGGCATTGTTAAGCGTTTTTTTTGAACGACGACATTCTTTAACTCAGTAAATCGTACTGGATTTAGAGCTTTTTGATGTCGGCTGTGATATCTTTCTCATCTTTAGGTTGTGGTGAGACAGATGAAGCATTGTCGCTTGGGGGTGAGGCAGACGGGGTCGGAATTCCCTCGTTGTTCTGCTGTACAGTTGCTTGTATTATGTCTTCCAATACTTCTGAGATGACTGGGTATTCTTATTTGCCAAGATCCTCAATTATGTTGGTTAGCACCATCTTGTCAGATTTGCCGAAGTTTGTTGCTAAGCCGCAGTGAACAAAGAGGCTGTGACCGGTGTGGCAGGGAGGAAAAAAGAGGAAAGAGTAAGAAGTCTTCGTTTCTCATCATCGATATAGATGAAAAATGTGGGCGATGGAGCAAGTCAATATTAGTGTGACCTGTCAAAACGAAGGTTCAAGATGAATACGAATGTCCAAAAGAGTCACCACGAACTTATTCTCAATCAGTCAGTTACGAACCGGAAGCACAATTTCTAAATGAAGAGGATCTTACCAGAACTACCATGCGACCTATAGTTGGTCAAAATGTTAACCAGAAAGCAGCGCTTATGCTATCCAGGTACCCATAACAGAAACAAGTCGTTGTCGTGATGGCATCATTCACCTACTCAAGGACCTCCATCACGTGACCCGAACGAACGACGGCAAGGTCAACCAACAAGACTCTCCCTTTGAGTCATTTTCTCACCTAAAGCGCCTTTTTTAAGTCAAAAGAGGTGCTCGTTCAGCAATGCGACTTTCCACGGTTAGTTGTCAAAGGAACCCCTGTTAGCAAGAGGACACCCGTGAGCATGGAGGTTTTGGTAGAGTGACACTTCATCTAGTAAAAGCAAGTGACATTTTGATACCTAAAACAGAACAGCGATCTTGGACGATGGAAGCAACAATATACAAGAGTCGCACTGTATCCGAATGCCTGAGTTGATAAGAATTGTACAACCTTACTTACCTTGATTGCTGTGACGCCTTAATACCAAAAGCTTGTAAGTCAGACCACACACATAGAAGAGCCATTACCACATATTCGGAATATATAACCGGCAGAGGGGAGAGCATGCCATACGATCGCTGTTTTCTTACGCTAACAAACGCATACCTAGGTAACAAGCACCCTATCTCGGTGCAGTCGACAGTCTACAAAGCTCAGAAAAGATAGAGTCCTCCCGACTCAGCAGCGCCGCAGGGCTATCCAGCTCAACCACACTACCATTATCGATCACGGCGACCAAGTCGTGGTCGAGTATCGTCTGGATCTTATGAGCGATAGAAATGGTCGTGCAGTGCGGGAGAGCCTTGCGCAGCAGATGCTGCATCAGTTCATCCGTCTCCTGATCCACACTAGGAAGTAAAGTGGATTGTCAGCCAGCCATGCGTACGAATGCTTGTACAATTAATCGGAGGGGAATCGCTCACTAGCTGGTCGACTCGTCCATGATGAGAATCCTGCCCTCTGTGCGAAGCGTGGCTTGCGCGAGACAGAACAGTTGTCGCTGTCCATGAGAGAAAGACGCATCCGTCAATTCCGTGCTCAGTCCATCGGGCAACCTGGAGCCGTTCCAAAGTCGGAACTTGATCAGTGTCGTGACAAGCTCCTCGTCAGTATGCGCGCCGCTGGGATCCAGGTTCGACCGCACCGTGCCGTGAGCGAGGAATGGCTCCTGCGGCAGAGTGATGAGCCGCCGTCGTAGCTCGTTGCGAGGGATTGTGCTGATGTCGATGCCGTCTATCCATATCGTTCCTGCGCTCGTGTTAATCAGGCGAAGGAGCGCTGACACGATGGAGCTTTTTCCGCTGTAAAGAGCCCGTGTCAGTCATTCATCTCCTTCTCGATCATGATATGCTCTCCCGCAAGTGACCCTCTCCAATCTCAAGTAGGGGTTTTAGGCGACGAACCTTCCTGTTCTACCACAAATACCCAGGCGCTGGCCTGAGAAGACCTGAAATGATATGCCCTTCAACACCGGTGGCAAATCAGACCTATACGAGGCTTCCACGGCCTCGAAGACAATATGGCCTGCACTCGGCCAATATGGCGGTGGAGTTTCCTTCTCAGCCGGCAAATGCTCCGAGGCTGTCGTGGTCTCGAAGTGTTGAATCCTGGCGACGGCACCCATGGCCAACTCCAGCGCGGTCCACGTCGATATAAAGCTCTTCACATTCTGCCCGAAGCCCACGATGCCAAGCAGCGCCAGGCCTGTAAGGCCGCTGCTATACATATTTGTGTTGACGGCGATGGAGACCACGATGATGGCCACGCCGGCATTGAGCAGATCCAACACGAGGTTCAGCCATTGCTGCGCAAACGCAAGGCCGTAAAAGGGCTTCTGACATTCCTCCAGCGCCTGGTTGGCCCGCGAGATGTACTGCTCCGCCCATCCGAAAGCCCGGATCGTGGGCCCGCCGCTGATGAAGTCGAGGAAATGGGAGAGGACGGGTCCGCGCGACTCGATGTCCAGGATCCGGAGTCGCCGGGAGGTGCGCAGGTAGAAGCGCTGCACGAGCAGGATGGCGACGAAGATGAATGGCATGATGATGCCTGTGTAATGCGACCCGATGATGATGACGACGAACTGGACGATACACGAGATGAGGGATATGGTGGTGCTGATCAGTGCCAGTGGTAGCTCCGTGTCAATAAGCTGTAGATCTTGACTGAACCTGTTGCAAGTCTCACCTATGTCGACCACGTCGAAAAACGACATGGGTGCGCTGTCAAATGCGGTTATTTATCAGCATTTCTCGCTTACTTACTGCCGTCTGTTAATACCTGTACTTACTTGAGGACCGTCTCCAACAATGTGGAGTGGAACTTCCGAGCCGACCTGGGTACAATCTTCAACATGAAGTACGAGCTGGCACAGAGAAAAGCCAGCACGGCCAACAGCCCCATGGACGCATATATCGCAAGGTAGAACGCGAGACGCTCGTTTCCTCGTGTGATGGTCTCACTCGTCCACCACTGAATCCACACACCTGACGAAGGGAGGAAGTCATCCTTCGTTAGCCGACGTTCAACTCACATGGCCCGACTATGACTATGATCATGATAACTTACTCGGAAAAGCGACTCCTAACACGAATACCACACACATAACGGCGAAGACGACCCAGCGTGGCCAACCAATCACTTTGGCATAATACACGTAGACGGCCTTGTCGCTGGGTTTGTATAGCTCGACAGATTGGATACCTTTCGTGATGGTAGTGGAAATTGGTGGCTGCACCACGCCGTCTGCAGGTAGATCGACCCCAGCGATCTCGCCATCCCTATCCTCGTTGGAGTTTGTCGTAGCTACATATCGAACTTGCGCTTGAACGCCGTCGCTTGCCCTGAAGTCGTCGTAGGTGCCTTGCCACGCAACAATTCCCTCGGTACTAAGAACGACAATGTGGTCGGCACTGGATAAGTTGTTGATCGAGTTAGTTGCCATGACCACTGTCGTCTCCTGTTGCGCCAGGAGACCCGTTGGTCCGAACAGGCTGCTCCAAACCTGCTGCTCGGTCGTCGCGTCCAGCCCGCTGCATACATCGTCAAGAACGGCGATGCGCTTTCGCGAGTACACGAGCCTCGCGAGACCGATGCGAGCCTTCTGGCCGCCACTTAATGTCGTACCGTTGCTGCCAACCATGGCCTCGTCCGCTCGGGCCAGCTGCTGGAAGTCCTGGTCCAGCCCACAGGCGCGGACGACTGTGGCGTACCATGTCGCATCGAAGGCGCACATGCCGATGATGTTCTCCCTGGCGGTTGCGTTGGTGAGCCATGGTGTTTGGCTGCAGTAGCCGAGCTCATCTCGGTTCAACGTGATGGTGCCGGTAGCGTGCGGCACCTCGCCGAGTATGGCGTTGAGCAATGTCGTCTTGCCACAGCCGACGGGTCCGATGATCATCGTCAGCTTTGAATTCGGCAGTGATAGACTGATGTCAGATATAATTGGCGGCAGGTCAGCGTTCCAGGTGGCCGTCACGTCGGACATCATGATTGCGGCATTGCTGGGCTTCCCACCCATATTAGCATATGGGTTCTCTTCGCTAACATCCGGAAGAGAGTCTAGCTCCATCTGCATGATCTCAATGTCAACGCCGCTGACGCCCGGATAAGGAAAACTACCGCGACGTTTCTTGTTGCCGCACCCATATTCCTCATACTCGTCGCTGCTCGGTTCTGTACTCATATGTGCTTGCATGCGCTCTAGACTTCCCCGGGCTGTCACCACTGCGAGCACGCAATTGATACAGGAAGAGATTGCGGAACTGAGAAGAGAAAAGGCCGTCAATGAGGTGAAGGCCACTGTAGCCGTGAGCGGCACAGTGTCTCGGACCAGAGACAGAATGCTGTAGGTGCCAAAGGCAAAGACCGGGGCCATGATGGATGATGTGTAAGTGAACGTAAACACGCCGATGAGTAGCTTACGAAACGACTGCGACTGTGCGATTTCGCGATCTCGTAGATGAGACACACGCTCGCGTACCGGTCCCGTGTTGCCAGTCAGCTTGACGCCTTTGATCGATATAATGGCGTTGATAGTCGTCGTGACGCGATCGTTGATCGACTCGAACCAGACTGCTTGTCGCCCACTGGCTGTGGCCGTGAGCGCGAGTGTCGCGCCAATGCAGAGAAGCATGACAAGAATTCCAGCAACGGAAGAGACGTGTAGCTGCTTTACGAGTAGCCACGTGAGCACAGCCATCTCTGTGGGGTTTGCCCAAAGCTCATGTGCGACTGCGAAACCGTGCACAACCTTTTCCATGTCCGCGCTGATGAGTGTCGCCACACCTTTGTCGGTCGAGAAAGATGCTGTCTTGCGTATTGTTCGGCGGTAGAGAAGTGCCGTCAGAGAGCCTCTCAGAGCTGTCATGAGACGGGCAGCATTCGATTGGTATATGACTCCAACAACCTACGTCAGACGATACAGAGCCACAGTCAGCCGTCAGAGCTTCTATAAAGCGTTTTACAACCCTGTGTGTCCGGACTTAGATACTTACAGCGATGCCCACATACACCAGCGCATAGGCGATGCTGAGTCCTGCGCCCTGCCCTTGGCCAACTGGCCGCTCAGAACGGGAGAGGTATGAAGTCACGGCACTGACCAACAAAGGTTGGGCCAGGTTGAGCCCCAGCAGCAGGCATCGCGCCACAAGACCAATCAATAGCAATGATACGCGCCCCTTTAATATGAACTTGACAAGCTGCTTTAGGCTTTGTATGGTGGCTATGAGTGTAAAAGATAGATTGATAGTAAGCATACACCATGAGACCAATGTTCGAAGCACTTATCGTACCTGGATCCTCCTGCATCTGCGACATCAAGTCTTTGGGCTGGAATCTGAGCTTTCGATCTACAGGAAAGAGATCACCAAGAACCAGCGGCTTCCTGAACCCTATCAACAACAGCCTATTCAGCCACCAGAGAAACGCGCGGTTAATGATGCCAGCAGTCTCCTCAGATGTGAAGTCGTGCCTCGCCTTGATCAATGATTCACGCTTCTCCTTCACCTCCAGGGCAAAGAGCCAAGCCTTTAGAACCAGGCGCGTGGTGAAAATGGCAGCGACGACCGAATCGTCGAGAAACCATAGTGTGCGTGCTCGAAGGATGTCCATAGGGATGGAGGCGAGGAGATATAGTGTCAAGATGGCTGATGGATGCGGCGATCGCACGTGTTCGGTGGCTGCCAGCCAAAGAAACTCCAGAGAACTGACAATGCCAACGGCAGATACTGCCGTGGAAGCAGATGTCGCCCGCACAGACGGCGAGAGGGCGATGACCAACGCCAAAGTAAGATCCAATACCGCATGGAGGGTCCATGATGCCTAGAAAACGGACCTTTAGCACCCAGGAGCAGTCAACGGATCAATTCAAGTTGACGTTGTCAACACACACCATTTTGAGATAGAATTTCAAGTTTCGGGGAAGCAGCTTTTCCCTTCTCCGCAGCGCCAGCAGTCGGAACGAACCCAGCAGCAGCGCTAGCAGCATGGGCAGAAGGCCCAGAATCGTCTCTTCGAAAAGAAGGGTGAAGTCAAAGACGCCGTTACAACCCGCGGCCAAAGGACCAAACGAACGTATCGTGGTCGTTTGACATGCTTCGTCCATGTCAACAAGCTTGTGTTCTCACGAATGATGAAGGCATGAATGTTGTCGTTGGCCAGTTCTTCTCGAACGAATAATAATCGCCTCGGAGACAGTATTCACAAATTGCCGCACGAGGATCGAATTGCGAGATTCGGAATAGGAGTACGTATTACTGCCGAGAGAGGAGTCAGCCGAGAACTCTACATACACGCCCCCCGAGGTGTCAGGAACCAGGGGTCCACGCAGGAATAAGCGCTGTGTGACCCGCGAAGGAAATCATCCAGTGGCTTGAAGGATAATAGATCCCGGTCAGCACAATAGTTCCATTCGCAGAACTATGCGGGGCCTCTTCAATACAGTCAGCCCGGGTTCGGCCCCGACCGCTTGTTGCATTGAAGCCGCAGATGGTTGGCAAACTTGATGCTAACAGCAGGTGTTAGATGTGGAAAAGATCGTACGGCAATCATATAGCCAGAGGCTTCACGTCTCTTGAGTAAGTATAGCATTGCAAACGCAGCGCTGTCATAATCCCCTCTTGATTGAGAGTTGCATGCACTCATCTAGATCGCTCCACCAATTCTGCATTTGCTCCGAATCGACGCGGGAAACCCCAACGTGTCCGAGCTGAGCCACTTTTGACGAGAAGAACTCCGAATTGCAATGATGGGCGACTATCATGGCCAAGACCAAACAAGCCTGGCGGTGATTGGAGCGGGTGAGTGCCTATTGATCATTCACGCGACAGTCAGATGAACAGAGACTGACGGTCCGGATTTCTGCATATAGGTGCTATGGGGAGCTCCATGCTTGCCTGTATGCTGAAGCGCACGCAGAGAGCCAACGCCAATACCGATGCAGCAGATACGGCAGTCATCAACTTCGATGCCTTTGTCGCCTGCGTGAGCAGCAACGGATCAGCCGAGCGCCTGTCCAACGACGCGCGGTTCGCGCAAGCCATTCGCGAAAAAAAATTGAACATCACTCACGGAGGCAACGCCGAGGCCATGTCGCGAGCCAGCGTTATATTGCTGGCGTGTAAGCCTGGACAGGTGCAGACGTTACTCTCCGAGAAAGGCGTTAGTGAGGCGGTAAAGGGTAAGCTCGTCATCAGTGTGCTGGCGGGCAAGACGTGCGCACAGCTCAGCGAGTATATTTACCCCATCTCAACTGCTCTAGCACATGAGAAAGACCGGTGCTGGATCGTGCGGGCGATGCCGAGCCTGTCGGCGACGGTGGGCGAGTCGATGACCGTGCTGGAGGATTTCCCGGCCAACATGCCGCCCGCTTTAGCGCGACGAGCGACACAAGTCTTGGGAATGGTGGGCGAGGTCCGCATGGTGTCAGCCGATCTATTCGACACAGCGACGGTCGTCGTAGGCTCGACACCGGCCTTTCTAGCCATCGGCATTGACGGCATCCTCGACGGAGCCGTCTGCGAGGGCTTGAGGAGGTCCGAGGCTGCGGCCATGATGGCGCAGGTGCTCACTGGGCTGGGGAAGCTGATGGCCGAGGAGGGTCAACATCTTGGTATGCTGAGGGAGAGTGTTGCCAGTCCCAAGGGGGCTACTATCGGAGGCATCCTGGCGCTTGAGAAGGCCGCTGCTAGATATGCGTTTTCCGAGGCGGTCATGCAGGCTGCTGCGCGGATCAAGAAGCTCTAAATGAGAAATACGATGTCATTATCTGTAACTTAGTACATTGGAGAATGCTCTAGCAAAGTACAGCCGCGGTGTAGTTGCAGATCCACGGTAGAGATGTGTTGCTTCTCCCACATGCTGTAGTGCGTGCCGTCCACGTCCAGTACCGCCGCCATGATGTCCGATTCATAGTTCTCCCAGCCCAGTGCCCGTTTTTCCCGATAGACGTCATTTTCGTCCATCTTCTCTCGCCCACGAATGAGGACAGTTCGGGGTGGTACAATCGGTGCTGTCCATATGGGTGGTTGCCATTCGTCGATCAACTTGGCCGCTTGCGCCATTGAGCGCTCGACGGCTTGTCGTATCTCTGGTTTGACATGCGGCCCCATTGCAGCCTTGAAGTTGGCCACACGTGTCTCGGCTGACTTCTTTTCGCTGGTTGATGGACCGTGTGGGAAGTCGGTGTCGATCATGACGACTCCCCTGACTCTGATGGGACAGCGCGGCATGAGGGCTAAAATGTGCGCTGCCTCAAGCGCAACCATGCCACCTAAAGACCATCCTCCAATGAGGATTTCGCCCTCAGCCACGGCCCGGAGTATCATCTGGCAGTACTCGCGAGCCATTTCGGTGATGCCGCCCGGCCATTGCTCTCCGTCGCCTGTCCGAGGGTTGTAGATGCCGTACACGGCACGTCCGAGCGATTTGAGGAGGAAGTAGTTGAAGACTGAACCTCCTCCGTCGTGAATCAATACCAGAGGTGGCCGTCTGAAGCCTGGCGGTGCCGGTTGGATCAGCATAGGGTTGGACTGCGCCATCTCTGATCTCGTTATGAACGTTCGCGAACCTCAGATGGGAAATAGTTGAAGGTGTGAAAATGCCGTCTTTCGATCGTGCAAGGAAGCGATGCCAGGATACTGAGTTTCATAGCTAGGAGATCCGGCAACCACTTGTGAAGCCACGCCCCTCTCAAGAAATGCGCGAAGGACGGCCGCGAAGGATAAGCGAATGGATACAATCCTGAAGGAAAAGCTGCGGTCAGCAACATGCCTGCCAAGGGGGTCATACGTTCACACGGTTCCATCCACCTCACTGCCACTGTTCAGAAAATGCACGAAGGATAAGCGAATAGATACAATCCTGAAGGAAAAGCTGCGGTCAGCAACATGCCTGCCAAGGGGGTCATACGTTCACACGGTTCCATCCACCTCACTGCCACTGTCGAGAAAATGCACGAAGGATAAGCGAATGGATACAATCCTGAAGGAAAGGCTGCGGTCAGCAATATCTCCGCAGGGACCAGACTACTACCCTAGTCGGGAGCTCACTTCCCTTTCGGGACTTATGCTGATGGTATCGTCTAAGCATCGTCTCAGCGGCTGGACCCTACAGCACGTGCAAGAATTCATGCAGCTGCACGATGCCATCGCGGTTCTTTCAGTACTATCTCGTTTTGTAGCACCTTTGCTGTATACCAGCAAAAGCACAGTTTGTTGAATTATTGCTATGCGATCCAACCGTTTCTGAATAACATCATTGGAACCAGATCGAAGAATCGACCGACCAACCACGACATATACCACCTTGAACACACCGAATATCCCACGAGTTTACATAATACCACCGATTACGATGACAGCCTTGGGCGCAGAGAACCTGCGCGTCATATGCGCCCGGATCCTGAACGTGGCCACCAAAAAGATCGACTTGGAGAAGTCCTTTCTGCGACTGGGAGGAGACTCCATGGCCGCCATTGAGCTTCTATCGGCTTTCCGAGACCATGGCTGCGATGTTTCGATCCAGCAGATTCTTGAGGCCGACTCGCTGTCTCAGCTGCTCGACGTAGTCGTGGGCGCTACTACTGCCAATATTATCGATAAGAATGTGCCTTTTGCGCTGTCGCCCGCCCAGGCTTTGCTCATGAGGACTATCGAGAATGAGATCGAGACCAAAGGAGGCAAAGAGCAAGCGACTCAGAACAAGTACCACCAAGGACTACGATTGGAGCTAGTTACTGATGTCCCGCATGAGGCGATTGAAGCAGCATTGGGCGCAGTTGTCTCGCGGCACGCCATGCTTCGCGCACGCTTTGTCCGATCAGAATCCCAGCAATGGCTTCAAACAATCAGCCCTTACAATCCAGAGAGCTACATGTTCCGTGTCGAGCGAGCGCTTGCGACTGTCGAGTACGAGTCGATTATTACTTCCCTGCATGACTCGATCGACTACGAGGACGGGCCGGTCTTCGGAGCGACATTCTTCGAGACCACGCCTGATGGTCGTCGAGTATTGTACTTGGTGGCTTCGTCGCTCATTATTGATGCAGCGTCCTGGGCTATTCTCATCGCCGACCTTGAACAGATTCTTGAGAGGAAAGCGCTGGCACTCCAACCTGCGGCATCGTTCCAAGTATGGAGTGATGAGCAGGAGGCTGCAAATAACATGGCTTGGCAAAGCTGTGAGCCTGCCGTGGAATTTGGGCATATTGAAGAGACACTTGAGTCAAACACGGCGGGTCTGTTGAACGACAGCTTCTGCCGAGCAACTCACCATGTCGATGCCGTCGATATCCTCCTCGGGGCGCTGATCGCCTCGTTCAAGGCGGTTTTCGCCGACAAGAACGTCCTGGCAATCTCCCACAACCTCCCCAGCGAAGATCAGCGCAAGGGTGACTTCCGATTCGCGAGGACACTAGGAAACTTCACTCGGCTGCGCTGCCTGCGAGTTGTTGTAGAAGACATTGACGAGCCGTTGACTGAGGTCGCTACTCGAGTGGCAGCCTCTCGAAACTCTACTTCGAACACGGAATTGGAAGCGACAGACAGTCTCGGCAGTGCTGTGCATTTCCATTACGATGGACCGGCCCAAGAATCCTATGCCAGCACCACTTTCCGCGAGACTTGGGTCGACGATTCCAACAATAAGAAGAACACGAGTTCACACCCGACGACACCGATTGACATACACGCGAGCTTCATACAAGGGTCATTACGACTCCGCCTGAACTACGACATCCGGACCGCCAAGCGTGAGGACCTGCAAAGATGGCTCGCCCGCGCTGTGACCATGCTTCGCTCCGTACTATCGAGCGAAGGACACGAGGACCCGAGAGCGAATCTCACGCGGGCCTTACCCACCAGTACCAACCGACGTGATCTGCTGTTGCAGACAGTGGCGAGCCTACCTGTGTCGATGCATGATGCAGTCGTTGACGTCTATCCTTGCTCGCCTATGCAAGAGGCTATGATGTTAAGCCAGATCCGAAACCCAGGATTGTATAAGTGCTCGTACTCGTTCGAAATGCTGTCGACAGCTCTTGGCACCGGGCATCATGTTGACGCCGCGAGGATCCACGCCGCTTGGAACCAGGTCGTGGATCGTCACTCGGCCCTGCGGACTGTGCTGGTGAATAGCACGACACGCAGCGGCCACTTTGATCAGGTGGTGTTTTCCTCGCTGCGAGATAACGTCATTCATTCACAGAGCGATAAAACGCAAACGCCCTTCGGAACCCTGAGTGAGCTCATACGCTCGTTCCAAGTGCCGTATCGCTTCACCATCTCGACCACGGACTCGGGCGCCATCACTTGCACGCTCAACGTCAGCCACGCAATCATTGACGGAGAATCTCTGCCGGCCCTTGCTAGAGACTTGTGCCTGGCATACCAAGGCAGCCTTCCGTTTCGACCTGCACCTCACTTTGGAGATTACATTGTATATCTTCACAGCATCGACCACAGTGTAGCACGATCGTACTGGGAGCAGTATCTCGCCGATATCGAACCATGCTACTTCCCTCCGGCCGACGGCGATCGAACCGAAAGACGTTTGCAGCAAGAGCGCACTAATATTCCCCTGGATGCCACACATGTCCAAGCCCTCTGCGAACGCTACAAAGTGACGCTTGCCACCATTTGCCAGGGGGCATGGGCGCTGGTGCTCAAGTACTTCACGGGCTCCCAGGATGTGTGCTTCTTCGTGTCCACCGCCGGTCGTCAAGGCGTGCTTGATAACATCAAAGAAGCAGTCGGACCACTACTCAATACCCTAATATGTCGTCAGCGTCTGGACGGTGACAATGTCACCCTCGGAGACATCGTCAAGGACTTGCAGCAGGGTCGGCTCAAAGCTCTCGAGCATGAGTACTTTCCCTTGCGTGAGACGGAGGGCAGCAAGCAAACGGCAGGACAAGCCCTTTGTAATACCATTGTATCGTATCAGCGGAAGCCGGACCTCAATACGAGTCTCATCTCGGAACTTCAAGTTCAACTGCAGCAGGGCTACAATCCGACCGAGGTATGCCGAGCACACCAGCCCTCAAACCTGTTGATTCATAGTCACTTCAATATGCTGACATAGCTTCCAAATAGTACGACATATCGCTCAACCTGGAGGCAAGCGGGGACACACTCGGCGTGAGTCTCGGATACTGGACGTCGCATTTGAGTCCATGGATGGCAGGTAATGTAGTTGCGACTTTCCGCACCGCCCTTTCCTTTATTCTTGATTCCCCAACTTGTACTTTAGGACAACTTGACCTTTTCAGCCAGGACAATCAGCAAACAGTACAATTATGGAACAGCAAGACACCTCGAGCAGTGGAGGACTGCGTCCACGGCATCGTTGAGCGTCAAACCAAGCTGCAACCGGACGCTCCGGCTCTCAGCTCCGCCGAGCGAGACTGGACGTACCGCGAGCTTGATGATGAGGCGTCGCGGCTCGCGTGCTACCTCGTCCAGATGGCCGTAGGCGCCGAGGTCATGGTGCCGCTCTGCTTTGACAAGTCTCCCTTTGCCACCATTGCCTTATTGGCGGTTCTCAAGGCCGGCGGTGCTTGTGTGCCTCTGAGTCCGGACTACCCCGACGCCCGAGCCAATGCCATCATCACAGATGTGAACGCCAGTGTGGTGCTCGTGGCGCCTAACTACCGCGCTCGTTTCGAGTCGTTCGCGTCATCGCGTTACCGTACCGTCACCGTCGATGCGGAATTGATTGCCTCGTGTCACGACCGCCTCCCATCACACGCGCAGCAGCCAAGAGCGAACCCGGACAACGTCGCGTACTTGATCTTCACCTCCGGCAGCACAGGAGTTCCAAAGGGTGTAATGCTGGAGCACCGAGCTCTCACCAGCAGCTGTACAGCGCATGGTGAGGCCTTTGGCCTGAGTCCGCACTCAAGAGTGGTCCAATTCGCCGCCTATACATTCGACGCAAGCATCCAGGACATCTTTACTACGCTGCTCCTCGGCGGCTGCGTATGCGTCATTTCAGATCACGAGCGTTTGAATGATCTCAGCAACGCTATCAACCGCACCCAGGCCAACTTCATCAACCTCACGTCCACCGTCGCCGTGCTGCTGGACCCGCGTGAGCTCCCGACTCTTCGCACTATGATCCTCGCTGGAGAGCCAGTGAGACCTGACGTCGTAGAGCTCTGGGCCGAGCACGTCGTTATTTACAACTCGTACGGACCCTCCGAGTGCTCTATCAACTCGTCCTGCAGTAAGAGGGTCACTGATAAGAACAACGCTGCCAACGTTGGCAAACCCCTGGTGTGCAATCACTTCTGGGTCGCTGACCCGGCAAACCACGACTATCTGTCTCCCGTGGGCAGCATTGGAGAGCTCCTCATCGAGGGGCCTTTGGTTGCTCGGGGTTATCTAAATGACGAGGCCAAAACGCGCGCCTCCTTCATCTGCGATCCGGCGTGGGCGTCCAGATTCGGATCTGTGCGTCGCCGCATGTACAAGACTGGTGATCTCGTCCGCTACAATAACGACGGAGGCTTGACCTATATCGGTCGCAAAGACAGGCAGGTCAAGGTCCGCGGTCAGCGCGTGGAGGTCGCCGAGATCGAGTTCCGTCTCTACGAGCAGATTCCCACCGCCAGGACCGTGGCCGTCGAGCTTGTGACGCATCCTCGTCATCCCGATAGGTTGATGCTTACGGCGTTTTTGGCTCTGTGCGTGGATGGCGAAGAAGACGAGGGGACAGTCCAGGCCGCCCAAACATCTTCGTCGTTGTCACCTTTACCGTCATCGGCGACCCTACGCAACGCTTTTGCCGATGCCGCTTTTGCGCTGGCGCAGCACCTCCCTGCCTACATGATTCCATCCATGTACATTCCACTGGCAAGGATGCCGGAGAACATGTCCCGCAAGCTGGACCGTAGGAGGCTTCACAAGGTGGTCGAGACCATGGAGGACGAGGAGCTCGCCATGTACGGTCTGACGGGAGCACGCAAAGAACAATACGAGCTCAACACAGACATGGAGCGCCGGATGCGCGACATGTGGAGCTACATCTTGGGCATCAAGGCGGCCGCCATTGGCGCTGAAGATGGTTTCTTCCAGCTGGGTGGTGACTCCGTGGCGGCCATGCGTCTAGTCACGGCTTGCCACGATCAGGGGCTTACTCTGACGGTGGCGGACTTGTTCCAGAGTCCCAGGCTGTCTGAAGTAGCCCGACTCGTCAAGACCGCTGACAACAACGGCGCAGATGATCTTCATGTCAAACCTTTCACTCTTTGGGATGAACCTCGAGAGACTCGCAATGAGCGACTTGAGGAGATTGCCGCGCTCTGCCGTACACCTATCGATCGCATCGAAGACATCTATCCCTGCAGTCCTTTGCAAGAAGGTCTGATGGCGTTGACGATGCGTCAATCCCAAGCCTACGTCGGTCGTGCCGTCTTTCGACTACATGAGAACATCGACCTGCCTCGCTTCAAATCAGCCTGGCAGAACGTCTCCAACGCAAACCCCATTTTGAGGACGCGCATCATCCCGGGCATTGCTGCAGGAGCTACGTCCCTGCAGGTCGTCGTCAGGGAGGATATCGAGTGGGAGGAGGCGGAGGATGTTGAGACCTGTTTGGACGGCAGCGGTGGTATGACATATGGCGAGCCGCTTCTGCGATTCACCATTGTCAACTCCGGAACCACTTCCAAGTCCCTCGTGTGGGCGATCCATCATGCCTTGTACGACGGCTGGAGCAAGCGAATCCTGCTGCGGCAATTGGAAGAATGGTACCATGGAAGCAGTATACCTGACCCTGTCCCATTCACGCACTTCATCCGGCAGATATCCCTCGACAATGACCAGGACATGAGCTCTTCATTCTGGACTAAGCAGCTCAGAGGTGTCAGGGCTCCCGCATTTCCGGCTTTGCCGTCAACGACGTATCAACCAAGACCCAACGCTCGATTACAGAGAGTCGTGCCTCTGCCCTTGCCATCGCGTGCCACCGGCTCCGAAGGATCCGGCGTTCCCTCATCGGTCGTCCTCCGAGCTGCCTGGGCCGTCGTGCTGGCAGCGTATTCCGCCTCTGACGATACCGCTTTTGCAGTAACGCTGTCGGGCCGCAACATCGCCGTACCAGGCCTCAACATTGCCGACATGGCCGCCCCGACCATGACGACCGTCCCGGTCCGCGTACTCCTGGACCGCCACCAAACCGTCAACGAGTATCTGTGGGCTATGATGCAGCAATCAGCGGCCATGGTACCTTATGAGCACGCAGGTCTGCAGAACATCCGCCGCATGCTTCTTCGAGATGGAGAGGCTGACGCGGATGCTGCCAGGACCCCAATGCAGCTCAACAACCTCTTCATGGTTCGTCTGCCGAAAGAGCAGGCACATGAGATGCCGTCCATCTTAACCGAGGAGCCCAGAGATGGCCAAATAGTCGAGGACTTTGGCTCCTATGCGCTGATTCTTAGTTGTGGCATTGAAGGTGACGGTACTATGGATGTTGAGATGGGCTACGACAAGACTGTCGTCTCGGAAGACATGGCTGAGATGCTTCTGGGGCATTTCTCTCATGTTGTGAGCATGCTCGCCAATGATGCTCATGCTCAGCTATCGGTGGGCGATGTGGCGAGCGCTGGTCCCCAAGATATCCGTCAAATACAGCAGTGGAACCAACACACACACACCAATGGCCACCCTCACCCGAAGGAAGTCAAGAAGCTCAGGTGCATCCACCAGCTTGTCGAGGCGCAAGCTGTTATCAACCCCGACGCGCTGGCCGTACAATCGTGGGATCAAGACCAGGACCTCACATATGCCGAGCTTGATGCGCTCTCGACTGCGCTCGCAACGTACCTCGGTCATCGGGGCGTGACCGAAGGTGCCAAAGTGGCGCTCTGTTTTGAGAGATTGGCCTGGGCGATTGTGCCACAGCTCGCTGTGCTGAAGGTTGGCGGCGTCTGCGTCCCCTTGACCCCAGACCAATGGTCGGATGCAATCAGCGGTCGTGCCATACTCGAACAAGTGAAGCCAATTTTATGCTTGACCAATCGGTCATACCAGACTATGCTTGCGAAACTCAACTGCCAGGCTCTCTCGATCGATGCCGGGCTCATTGGTGAGCTTATGAAGAGATCAACCAATGGGCATGGGACAAACGGCACAAATGGACACCGATCTGAATCCTCATCGGAAACCACGGCGTTCATGCTATACAATACTTCTGACAACGAGGCGGAGACGGCCGATGGCATCGTCTCTCTGAGTCATGAAGCACTCATCACCACTTGTCAGGCCTACGGGGAGGTCCTTGGCCTAAGCAAGGGCTCCCGAGTCGCACACCTCGTGCCATACGCATCGGCCCAGGGAATCCACGACACATTCGCCACGCTTCTCAGCGGCGGCTGCATCTGTGTTCTGTCGGAGAAAGAGTGCGCGGATGACGCAGCTGGCAGTATTGGCAGGTCAGGAGCGACCATTGCTTGCTTGGATCACCCAAGCTTGAGTGCCATGACTGCATTGCCAGAGCATGCACCGTCGCTCAGGAGCTTGGTTGTTCATTCGAGCAAGCTGACGACGGGACTCTGGAGCAGGAACCGAGACGCGATGAAGCAATGGGGCGAGGACATGAGAATGCTCGAGGTCTACGGGACCGTCCGAGGCCGTGGTCCCATGGCGTATCGAAGACTTCATTCAGACACCGAGCAGGAGCAGAGCCTAGGCTGGCTGGCGATCAGCCGCGCGTCGTTGTTTTGGGTGGTTGACCCGCGAGACCACGACAAACTACAGCCTGTAGGTAGCATCGGTGAGCTTCTCATCGAAAGCACCTTTGTCGAAGCCTCTGCCACCACGACCGATCGTCCATGGCAACCGCGATGGGCTTCCCAGCTAGACTGGAGCGGCAAGCAGGGAACGTATCACAAGACTGGGGAACTGGTACGCTATAATGCGGACGGGTCACTCACATCGGTCGGGTCCAAGGATGAGCACATCCAGATTCTCAGCCATCGCGCAGAGGTTGAGGCCCGACTGCTGGAACGGATCAAGGGTTATGAATCAGTTGCAGTTGAAGTTGTCGTACCGCTCAAGGGGGTAAAGAAGCCAACGGTGATGGCCTTCTTGGTGGAGAAAGAGACACCCCAATCGAACGGCACGAACGGTCATTCATCGACACTGGCGAACGGGCATCAGAAGAACGGCACAACGAACGGGACAACAAAACCCGGCCCGGTGGTTAATGGCATACACCCGTTGCCGCCTTCCGATCGACTGCAATTCGACTTGGCCGAGATTCGCGCATCTTTGGCCGATGCTATCCCGTCACACATGACTCCTACCGTCTACGTGCCCCTGGCTCGTATGCCACGAACGTCCAAGGGCGAAGTCGACCGGCAGCGTCTTCGCGACATTGCCAAATCCATCGACGAGCGACAGTTGGCCGCGTACGGCGATACCGGGGCCAGCAGCAGGGCGACGAAACTGGAGCCCTCCACTGACCTGGAGAAGCACCTGCAGAGCCTGTGGAGCAGAATCCTTGGGGTTGAAGGGACCCTCATCGGCGCAAGCGACAGTTTCTTCCAGCTCGGAGGCGACTCGGTCGCGGCTATGAAGCTCGTTGCGCTGGCGCGTCGGGAACAAGTCGTCACCACCGTCGCGAGCATCTTTGAGCACCCGATACTCGGCGACTTGGCTGTGGTCATCGAGCAGGAGGAGGCGGCACGAATCGGCGGCGCAAACAGCGAAATTGCTGCTGATGAGGAGACCATCGCTCCTTTCGCCTTGTGGGATGAAGTTGATGATATGAGCGTTGAATCGCGTTCCGAGCGCGTGGCCCAGGTCGCGGCGCAGTGTCAGATCCTGCCAGAGCAGATTGAGGATATTTACCCCTGCACACCGCTCCAAGAGGGCATGATGGCCATTACGATGCGTCAACCGAGGGCCTACATCGGGCGCGTGGCTTTCCGAATCTTGGAAACCGTCGACGTGGCGCGCTTCAAAGCAGCTTGGGATCGACTGGTGGCTGAGAATCCCATCCTGCGAACGCGCATCGTACCAGGACCCAGCGCTGGACCGCAGTCCCTACAGGTGGTCGTCAAGGAAGGTGTTCAATGGCGCACCAGCACTTCTGTCGACGCGTACCGGCTTGAGGATGACAGAACTACAATGTCCCTGGGTGGTCCGTTGGCGCGCTACGGGATGGTGGAGTCGCGATCTTCCGGCCGAGACAAGGCCGTCTTCTTCGTCTGGACGGTCCACCACGCCCTCTTCGACGGCTGGAGCAGGCAGACTCTTTTGAGTCAGCTCCAGCACCTGTACATGCACGATGAGCTGGCGGCTCCCGTCGTGCCGTACAATCGCTTCATGAGATACCTCTCCCGGTCCCCGTTTGAGGAAGCTGACGCGTTTTGGAAGGACCAGCTCCAGGGTAACGTGCCGCGGAGCTACCCTGCACTACCATCACCGGCGTATCTACCACGGCCCAACGTAAAGATCCAGGCATTTGTGCGGATGGACATGAATAATGCGAAGATTGGTGGGTGGGATATGCCACTCTCTGTAATGCTTCGTGCCGCTTGGGCAGTTGTTATGGCGACGTACTCGGGGTCCGACGATGTCATATTCGCCTCAACACTCTCTGGGCGCAGTGCACCAGTGGCAGGCATATCGGATATCACAGGTCCGACGATGACCACTGTGCCCATCAGAATCACAATTGATCGGCAAGGCTCCGCGCTGGATTTCGTGCGTGCCGTAAACGAACAGGCGACGAGAATGATTGCTTTCGAGCAGACGGGTTTGCAGAATATCCGTCGTCTGGTCGGCAAGGCCGACGACGGGCTCGGTCTCGGTCTCACCACCAACTTCCTGGTGCAGCCGCCAGAAGCCGAGTCGCAAGAGTCGGCGCTCATGGTCTCGGAGCGTGATGGTGCGGCTACCCTAGATTTTGAGTCATACCTGCTTATCCTCGAGTGCTGCGTCGAGTCGACCGGCGTGACGCTCAAGGTCCAGTACGACGACAATGTTCTCAATGTCAAACGTGTCGAATCGTACCTGTCGCAATACCAGCACGTCCTGGCGCAGCTTATTACATCTGCTGGGCAGCAACAGACAGAGCCAGTAGTACCAGTGGGCTCTTTGTTCTCGGCGAGCCCACGGGACATGGAGCGTCTGCTGGAATGGAACAAAGAGGTGCCGCCAGCTCTGGAGGAGTGTATCCATCAGATTGTACAAAATCAGGCCGACTTACAACCTGATGCCCCCGCCATCTGTTCCCCGGATCGTAATCTCACATACCGTGAGCTGGATGAGCTTGCTGCTAAGCTTGCGAGCCAGCTGGTCGACCTTGGCGTGGCAGCCGAAGTCAACGTCCCACTCTGTCTCGAAAAATCACCATGGGCCATTGTCGCCGAGCTAGCTGTGCTAAAAGCCGGAGGCGTCTGCGTGCCGCTGGATCCCGCGCGGCCGGCCGTCCAGAACGAGGCGATCCTGCGCAACGTTCGACCGGTCATCATCCTCGCTAGCCCACAGCACGAGGAACTCTTCTGCAACAGCTCATGCAATGTCTTGCCAATCGACGATACTCTGCAGAGGGAGCTTCAGAATGCGCAACCGTTCCGGCGCCGAGTCGCGACGCCTGGGAACAATGCCTTCATTATTCATACTTCCGGTAGTACCGGCGTGCCAAAGGGCGTTGTTCTGCAACACAAGGCACTCGCAACATCCTGCCGAGCACACGGCGAGGCCTTTGGACTAGGCCCTCAGTCTCGCGTTGTGCAGTTCGCAGCGTACACATTCGATGCGTCCATTCAGGACATATTTACCACTTTACAGCAGGGCGGGTGCGTGTGTGTCATATCTGACCATGAGCGCATGAACAATCTATCAGCAGGAATCAACCGGACACAAGCCAATTTCGCCAATTTAACCTCAACTGTGGCTGCTCTCTTGCGTCCTGACCATGTACCGACGCTCAAGACCATCATCTTGGCTGGCGAACCTGTCCGGCCCGAGGTTGTTGCGCTGTGGGGTAACCGTCGCGACGTCAGGTTGCTCAACTCGTACGGACCTTCAGAATGCTCAATCAATTCATCCTGCAGTCCCCCGATAGAGGACGCGGCACGCGCTTCGAACATCGGAGGACCGCTCGCCAACTTGTTCTGGGTGGTAGACCCCACAGACAGCGACAGACTATGCCCGCTTGGCGCCGTCGGCGAACTACTCATCGAGGGCCCCATACTGGCACGTGGATACCTGCACGATGAAGCCAAGACGAGGAGCTCATTCATCTACGACCCGGCATGGATCCGGCAGTATGGTCTCGGCGCCGGGCGCCGCATGTTCAAAACGGGCGACCTAGTCAGATACAATGACGACCGGGGGTCGCTTACCTACATTGGGCGAAAAGATACTCAGGTCAAGATCCGCGGTCAACGTGTTGAGATGAGTGAGATTCAGCACCAGTTGCATCGCCTCGTGCCTACGGCCAAGACTGTCGCTGTCGAACTGATCCATCACCCGTCACATCCCGAACGGCACATTTTGGCTGCGTTCGTGGCCCTGGAGGACACGGCGGATCAAGACCGTGAGAATGGCGATGAGGCTATTGCTAATGGAGCCCGGGCTCTGTCGCTCACGGACTCGCTACGACGGCGATTCTCGGAAGTGTACGGGGCGCTTGGCTCTGTCCTGCCACACTACATGGTCCCATCCGTCTATGTACCTGTCAACAAGATGCCCGAGAACGCATCGCGGAAGCTGGACCGCAGACAGCTACGCTCCATGCTTGAGTCGATGAGCGAGATCCAAATCGCCTCGCACAGCCTCGCGGGCGGTAACGGCGTCGTCAAGGTGGCGCCATCAACAGTCATGGAAAAGAGGCTTCAAAGTCTCTGGGCCCGCATCCTGGGCATGTCCTCGCCTGATGGAATCGGAGCCACGGACAACTTCTTCCATCTTGGAGGAGACTCGGTAGCGGCAATGCGTCTTGTTTCGCTCGCCCGAGACGATGGGGATGTCTCCATCACTGTCAGTGTCGCGCAGATTTTCGAGTATCCCATCCTTCAAGACTTATCTAGGGAGGTCGAAGGAGCAATGGAGACGACACCGGAAGTGGCCTCGGTCAATGGAGTGAGCGTACCCGAACCCTTTGCGCTTTGGGCCGAGGCGCCGACCAAACGACCTGCGCACCTCCAAGAGATCGCAGCAAAGTGCGGTGTCCTGGCCGACGACATTGAAGATGTCTATCCTTGCACGCCGCTCCAGGAGGGTCTCATGGCGGTGACGGCCTTCCAAGCCAAGGCATATGTACGCCGCAGCTCTCACATAATCCCCGACGCTATTGAGACGACCCGGCTCGAAGCGGCGTGGCGAAGCGCTGTAAGGACATATGCGATTCTGCGAACGCGAATTGTTCCCGTGGGCATCAAGGACGCCAGGTCTCTCCAGGTCGTCATCAGGAACCAGGACTGCCAGATGCGTTGCCGCACACTCGCCGAGTTCAAGCAGGCGGACGCTCTCGACGACATTTCCCACGGCAAAGCGCTGTTCAGGTACGCTATTGTCGTGGACGAGGACAGTGGCGACCGCCACTTCGTTTGGACTGTTCATCACGCCGTATACGACGGTCGGAGCTTTCAGCTACTTTGGAAACAAGTCGACGAGCTCTTCTACCACGGCCTGCAGGCCCCTGTTATTCCATTCAATCTCTACATCCAGTACATCGAGAACTCGAGCGTCGAGGCCGAGACAGCCTACTGGCGCGCTCAGTTTTCGAGTGCAGAGCAGCGGCCAGTGACCTACCCGTCGGGTCTACACTCCGCCTACATCCCGCGAACGACGATGCGGGTGGCGAAGCGAACTCGCGTGGCCGAACCTGCTACTACGGAGCTTTCGGCATCGCACGCGACCGTCATGCGGAGCGCGTGGGCTATCGCCGTGTCAAACTTCAGCGGCTCACGCGACATCATCCTGGCCGAGGCCCTGTCCGGTCGCACCGCGCCCGTCCCCGGCATCGAGGACATGGTCGCGCCCACCATCACCACTGTGCCTCTCCGCGTACGCCTGCAACCAGGACAACCCGCGGTCGACTACGTAGCGGACATGCATCGACAGACAGTCGCCATGATGCCCTTTGAACACTGCGGTCTGCAGCGGATCCAAGCCATGGTGGATACGAAGCTTGATCTCGGGCATCTGTTTGTGGTGCAGCCGCTGTCGCGCGATGAGATGGCGGCCAAGATCCCCCAGTACCAGGAGGTGACGCCCATTGAGGACGGAGTCGACGGGTTTGACTCGTATGCGCTCGTGGTGGAGTGCAATATTGCCGCTACTGGCGGCGACGTCCTCATCGAAGCGAGATTTGACGAGTCCGTCTTGGACGTGGAGCAGGTCTCGCGTCTCGTCGACCATTTCTTCCACGTACTCTCGAACCTTGTCGGCACTACCGGCAATAATAAAGACGCCTCGGTCGCTGAACTTGGTGTGGCGTCACAGCAGGATGTCCGCCAGATCGTCGAGCGGCAGGCTTCTGTCAACTTGACGCGCGTTGACACCACGGCGAATGTGCTGTTCGAACAACAGGCTGCACGCTCGCCTGATCAGCTCGCCGTTGACGCTTGGGACGGCAAGCTCACTTATCACCAGCTTGATCAAGTATCATCCCGTCTGGCGGTTCGGCTCCGGCTCGCTGGTGTCAAGATTGGGGATCGAGTTGCTTTGCATTTTGACAAATCGAAATGGGCTATTGTCTCAATGTTGGCCACTCTGAAAGCCGGGGGAGTATTTCTTCAACTGTCCCCGAAGCATCCCGAAAGCCGCATCAAGGCAGTCATCCAGAACAGCGGAGCTTGTATAGTACTGACATCCGAGAATCACACGTCGAGACTCGGTGGTCTTGTCGACCGAGTCATGGTGCCTGATGATTCACTATTTGCGATTGAAAGGGAAGAGTTTAGCAGCGCTTCACTCAACGGCAACGCATCTCTCTCCGTGGGTTCTGGTGACGCCGCTTGTGTAATTTACACCTCCGGAAGCACAGGCACTCCCAAGGGCGTCGTGATGGAGCATGGCGCTCTTGCTACGGGCGTGAAGACACTTGGCGAAGCCTATGGTGTCAAGAACAATACCCGCGTCTTCCAGTTCGCCGCCTACATTTTCGATGTGCATCTCCAAGACATATTCGCCACGTTATGTGCAGGCGGCTGTCTCTGCGTCGCCTCGGAAAGCCAGCTGACGGACAGCTTAACCCATGCCATTCGTGATGCGCGCGTAGATGTCATTCACTTGACGTCTACAGTCGCGGGAGTTCTCGATCCGGCAGCTCTACCGTCTCTTCGTACGCTGATACTATCTGGTGAACTCATTAAAGGAGACGTCATCACTCGATGGGCGCCGCACGTTAAGATCATCACCGCCTACGGCCCTTCCGAGTGTGGCTTGAACACGGCCTTGAACACGAGCGTAATGCACGCGAGAGACGCGACCAATATTGGCCATGGAATCAAGTCTAAGCTCTACATCGTGAACAGCAATGATCCAGATTCGCTCGCGCCCATCGGATGTGTCGGTGAGATTGTAGCAGAGGGTCCTCTCCTCTCCCGAGAGTACCTGCAAGATCCGGATATGACAAAGGCGCGCTTCATCGAGAACCCTCGCTGGACGACGCAGGCTGGACTCGGACCGGCTATGGGCAGACGACTGTTCCTCACCGGAGACCTCGGGCGCTACAACCGCGATGGTTCGCTCACCTATCTCGGCCGCAAGGATACTCAAGTCAAAATCCACGGCCAGCGGGTCGAATTGGGCGAGATTGAGGAAAAGGTGCAGCAGCTTCTTCCCCCATTCTTGTCTAGAGACAAAGGAGTGGCTGTCGAAGTGGTTGAGACAACGTCTCCTCTGCCGGGTCATACATTGGCCGTCTTTTTTGAAGCCGAAGCAGCCAATCTAGGTGGCATACTTCGGACAGAGCAGCCAATCTTGCCACTGCCACCTTGGCTGCGTGCTCTGCTATTGGACCTGCAGTCCTTGTTGGGCGAGCAGCTCCCGCAGTACATGGTGCCGGCAGCCTATGTGCCCCTTCAGCGATTACCTGTCAACACATCCGGGAAGCTGGACCGCAGAGGGCTGCGGGAGATAGCTAGGAGCTTCACCCAAGACGAGTGGGCACGTTACAGACTGATTGACCACGTCAAGCAGTTGCCCTCAAACGGCATGCAGAAGCAGCTCCAGGCGTTGTGGAGCCGGATCCTAGGCGTGGAGGCTTCATCGATAGGCGCTGGAGATAGCTTCCTTGCGCTCGGGGGTGACTCTGTTTCTGCGATGCGGTTAGTGGCCGCCTGCGAACAGGAGGGTTTGCTTCTCTCGGTGGCCAACCTGCTCCGGCACCCCAAGCTGCGGGACATGGCTGAGACAATCACCGCCGCGGAGGCCAAAACGGAGCCGGTAGGTACCGGGAGCCGTCTTCCTGCGTCTGGAAACATCGAACCTTTTGCACTGTGGAACGTGCAAGAAGAGGCACGGCCGATGCGCCTTGAGGAGCTGGCACTGCAGTGTGATGTGTCCACGGACCAGATCGAAGACGTTTACCCGTGCACACCGCTCCAGGAAGGGCTGCTGGCCATTACGGCATACAAGACGGGTTCTTACACGAACAGGCTCGTCTATGACCTTCCTAGCACCGCCGATATTAAACGCTTCATGCGCGTGTGGCAGCGAATGGCACGCTCGCACCCAATCTTGCGCACACGCATTGTTCCCAGTGGCGGCGGTGGCGACTATTCGTCCTCTCCATCTGCGTCCTTGTCGACAGGTGCCGTTCAGGTGGTGGTCGACGATGACCTGGAATGGACTCGCTCGACCGGCAAGGGCACCCTCGCAAACTACTTGGAAGAGGACGAGACCATCAGATTCTCGCCGGGTAGTCCTCTTGCACGCTATGCCCTCGCCCGTGAGACTACGACATCCAGCTGGACGTTCGTGTGGACTGTACACCATGCCATATATGATGGCTGGACGATGAAGCTGCTGCTCGAAGATATGGAGAAGCGATACCACCAGCAGCAAGCCATCACCACCACTCCGTACAACCACTTCATCCGTCATTTGGCCAGTGCTGATCATCGGGCTGCCCACGACTTCTGGTCCGCCCAACTCGGGGGCGAAGGCGAAGCTCCCTCCGATTTCCCTGCGCTGCCGAACGCCAACTATAAGCCTCAGCCCAGCTCAGAGTTGAACCGCGAGATACTGGCTTCTATCGATCAGAAAACGCTGCGATCGCTGGGTGTGCCCTTGCCGTCGATCCTGCGCGCCGTATGGGGCTTGGTCCTCGCATCTCATCTCGGCTCAGAAGATGTACTCTTCGCCATGGTTCTGGCGGGCAGGAGTGCGCCGGTGCGGGGCATGACCGGTATTGTCGGACCTACCATCACGACCGTCCCGATGCGCATGAGGATCAAGAAGAGCACTACTACTCTACGTGACTACCTCGATCAAACGTACCAGCAGGACATTGACATGATGCCATTCGAACATACGGGCCTCCAGAACATCCGCCACATGCTGTCATCGGAAAATGGAGGAAGATTGGTTGAGCCAGCGCATATCTTCATTGTTCAACCTGCGGTAGAGCAGGAACAGCAGCCAGCTGGAGCACTGCTTATACCACGCAGGCAGCATCAACAACAGCAACAATCAGGCTCGGCGACGAACGCAAACGCCCCTGCTTTTGGATCGCATGCCCTTGTGATAGAGTGCAATATGACAGCCAAAAATGGCGTTTCATGCCATGCTCTCTTTGACGAGGCTGTGCTTCCCCGTCGCGAGGTAGAGATGCTGCTCCAACGGTACGAGTCAGCGTTGACACGGGTCACGGATGCCGATGCGGATCACCAGCTTCAGATCAGCCGCCTTACGAGTGCCACTCCCAGCGACCTGGAGCAGATCATGGCTTGGAATCGCCAACTGGCCGGTGACGATGAGGCTGTCGAGGACTGCATACATCATGTTATCGCGAGACAGGCTGTAGCCCAGCCTGACGTGTCTGCGGTGTGTGCTTGGGATGGCGATTTCAGCTATGCTGAGCTTGACCGACTGGCTACCTCTCTGGTGCCTAGATTGCACAGAGCAGGCTTCAAGCCTGGCGATGAGTCAAAAGCGGCCTTTTGTCTCAACAAGTCCAAATTCACGGTTGTGGTGTTGCTCGCTGTGCTTAAAGCCGGAGGCGTGTGCGTGCCTCTCAACCCCAGCTGGCCGGCACAGCAGTATGAGGCTATTCTTGGAGACGTCAAACCAAAGCTCATCCTCTCCAGTCCTCAATACCTTGACAAGTTGCAGAGTCCCGGCCAAAGCCAGAGCTGCCAAGTCTGGACGGTTGATGAGGCACTGTTCAACCAGACTACAACAGCCGCCGACGAGAGTCTATCAGCGGCTCCTTTGTCGATGGTCGACAAGTCCAAACCCGGTCATGTAGCATATATCATCTACACAAGCGGAAGCACGGGCGTGCCGAAGGGCGTCATGCTCGAGCACCGGTCCCTGTGCACAACTGCCGATCAATGGGGGCCAATATTTGGCATCCACCCTGGCTCAAGGATCCTTCAATTCGCGGCCTATACTTTCGACGGTAGCGTATTCGAGATGTTCACCACCCTTCAGCGGGGAGGAACCCTCTGTATCCCTTCCGACGAAGAACGTGTCAACAATGTGGCCGCCGTCGTGCGACGTATGCAGGTCACCACGGCCTTCCTGACAAACACAGTCGCTAGTCTCATACAACCCTCAGAGGTGCCATCGCTGCGGACGCTGACGCTGGTTGGCGAGCTCGCGAGCCTGAGCACTGTGGAATCGTGGTCGAAATCCAACAACTTCCGCCTCATGAACAGCTACGGGCCTTCCGAGTGTTCCGTCTCCGTCACTGGTAACCAGCGTCTTGAACCACACGCTACTGCGAATGTCGGTTTCGGCTTGATTGGATCACTCTGGATCGTCAGTCCAGATGACCACCACCACTTGCTCCCTATCGGAGCGCAGGGTGAGCTGCTGGTCGAGGGCCCGCTTCTGGCACGAGGATACTTTAATGATAGCCGAAGAACGGACGAGGTGTTCATCAGGTCGCCGGAATGGGCCGAGACGCTTGGCTACTTTCCAGCACAGCATGCTACACGCTTCTACAAGACGGGTGATGTCGTCAAGTACAACGATGATGGGTCCCTCACCTATATCGGGCGTAAAGACAACCAAGTCAAGATTCACGGGCAGCGCGTGGAACTGGGCGACATCGAGACAAGAATACGGCGCGTTTTGCCAAAGGCGCTGCCTGGCGCTGGCGATGTGGCCGTCGTAATGGCTGCGCAGGACTCTGGATCAACGTCTGGATCGATCTCGGGATCAAGTCCTACAACTCGGCGCGTGCATGCCTTCATTTCCATGTCTGGCGAACGGGATGCAAGCACGCTCAATAATGCGAAAGATTGGGCAGAGTCAGCCTTATTGCCCATGTCTACCAAAGTCGTGGCCCAGTTTGCCAACCTTCAGCATGAGCTGATCGAGGACCTTCCTCAGTACATGATGCCATCTCTATTTGTGCCAGTACGGTCGCTTCCTAAGAACGCCTCACTCAAAATAGACAGGAAGCAGCTTGTACCTCTGGCCAGCAAATTCACCGTGGACCAGGTGGCCATGTACAGTCTTGCAAACACGATCAAGAGAGCGCCCTCGACTCGTACGGAGACGCGCCTGCGCCAGCTCTGGTCGCAGATTCTCGATAGAGATGCCGAGACCATCGGCATAGACGACAGCTTTTTCCAGTCGGGCGGCGACTCAGTGTCGGCCATGCGTCTTGCTTCAACCTGTCAGCGCGGGGACCCAGACATGGCTTTGACCGTTGCAGACATCTTCCAACACCCTAGGATCAGCAAGCTGGCCAAAACAATAGATGAGCGTCGGCAGATTGTCGTGAGTGCTAAGACCGAAGAGGATCAGAACGATGATGAGCCAATTATTCCCTTCAGCCTTTGGGAGGCGCACGCGGACTGCCCACAAGACAGGAACGGCCAGATGGACCATATAGCCCAACAGTGCGGCATTCCTCGAGACGACATCGAGGACATTTACCCCTGCACTCCTCTACAAGAAGGTCTCATGACCATCACCGCCCGTCAGAACAACGCCTACGTCGGCAGAGGCTCCTACCGTCTACCGGCTCATATAGACAGGGCCAAGTTCGCTGACGCGTGGGAGCGTGCAATCGCCTTCCATCCGATTCTCAGGACTCGCATCGTCTTGTCAAATGTCGCGTCACAATTCTCCAGGCCCATGCAACTTGTTGCTCGCGAGGGATGCAGTGGCGGCGGTACGAGCGGTCACTTGGACTGCCGCACCATGTCCGAGTACGAGGAGCTCGATCGATCGAACCGGATGCTCTACAACAGGCCACTCTTCCGATGTGCCATTGTCCTTGACGACGAAAAAGACCAAGACCAATATACCTTCGTCTGGACTGCTCACCATGCCATCTATGACGGCTGGAGCTTCCAACTGTTGTTCCAGCAGATTGAGAATGTCTTCTACCACGGCTCAATGCCCGCCCAGCCAGCGCCGTACAATCAGTTTATTAAGTATCTTCTTAACGGGAATAGTCATGAGGAGATGGCCAGATTTTGGCAGGCGCAGCTTGAAGGTACGCTGCCTGCGAGCTTGCCTGCCGATCTTCCTATACGGTACCAGGCAAGACCGAACACGCGCCTCGTGCGACAAGCCCACATATTGAATGCATCATCAACCGTGTCGCTCGCTACAGTCCTTCGAGCGGCATGGGCTATTACCCTGGCCAACTTCAGCAACTCAGAAGATGTGTTGTTTGCCGAGGCCTTATCAGGCCGAAATGCCCCAGTCCGTGGAATTACAGAGTTAGTTGCGCCGACCATTACGACGGTGCCGGTGCGAGTGCACGCCAGTTCCGAGCAGAGACTCAGTCATCTCCTCAATGCGATCAATCAGCAGACTATTGACATGATGCCCTTCGAACATACTGGACTACTCGCGATCCAAGAGATGACAGCCAAAAAGCTGCAACTGAACCATCTCTTCCTCATTCAGCCACGAGCCCAGCCACACTCTGGCGGCAGTCAAGATGAGATGGCCACGCAGCAAAGGGACTTTGACTCGTTCCCGCTACTCGTGGAATGTGGTGTCCACGACGAAGGCGTTAATGTCGAGGCCCGCTTCGATGAGAAAGTCGTGTCCAGTGCGTACGTTGCCCGACTTATCGACAATTTTTGCCACATTGCTGCACGCATCAGTGCCGCTAATACCTCAAACATCAATGGAGCGGATGTCACTGTCGGAAGTGTCAGTGAACCCAGCCCAAAAGACACCCAACAGATTCTCGAATGGAACTCCAACGACTACATGAGCATGGTGCCATCTTACAAGACCGTCCATGTTATGGTCTCGGCGTCAGCCAGCAAGTTCCCCGACCTGGTGGCCGTTGACTCATGGGATGGCAGCTTCAGTTACAGGGAACTGGACCTAGTGACGTCGAAGCTTGCGGGTTACCTCATCAACGAGTTTGGAGTCAAGATCGAGGATAAGATCGGCCTATATTTTGACAAGTCGAAGTGGGCGGTGGTTTCGATGATTTCAGTGCTCAAAGCTGGAGGCGCTTTTGTGCATTTGAGCCCTAAGCATCCGACGGCTCGAACTGCGGCTATGCTGCGCGGCAGCGGTATCGACCTTGTTCTCACCTTCAAGGCACACAGACCAAAGCTGTTGGAACACGAACTTGCGGAACACGTTCTTGTGGTTGATGAATCCACTATTACTGGACTTGGAACCTACCCTGAGTCCCTTCCGGATATCAAAGTTCAGTCCGGCAACGTGGCCTCCGTCATCTACACATCTGGCAGTACAGGCACCCCGAAAGGCGTCGTGCTTGATCATCGAGCTCTGGTGCTGGCTATTGACGTCCAAGGCCCGGCATTTGGCATCCAACACGGCACACGCGTCTTCCAGTTCGCGTCGTATCTCTTCGATGTCAGCTTCCAAGACGTCTTCATCCCGCTTAGTGTCGGTGGAACCATCTGCATTGCGTCCGAAGACCAGCTGATGAACGATCTCGCGGGGTCCATCCGCAGAACCAACGCCGACTTCATCAACGTCACTCCCACAGTCGCTGCGCTTCTACGCCCGAATAGCGTCCCTAGAATCAACAAGCTTGCCCTGGCCGGTGAGGCTGTACCTCCGGGCCTCGTTGAAACATGGGCGCCCTTTGCGCGCGTCATGAATGCCTACGGACCCGTCGAGTGCGGAATGAACACCTCTTTCAACCCGTCCATGCAAATGACGCGTCGCACTCAAGCTGCCAACATTGGCAACGGTATCGCCACAACATTGTGGCTCAACAAGCCAGGCGACACCGACGTCTTGGTACCCATTGGCTGTATTGGTGAAATTCTCGCCGAGGGCCCACTGCTGTCCAGAGGATATCTCGATGATGAAGTGCGGACCAACAGTGCCTTCATCAATGACCCGGCTTGGGTGGCCAAGTATGGCCTGAGCTCCGGCAGACGACTTTACAAGACTGGTGACCTGGCGCGCTACGAGGAGGACGGGACGCTGGTTTACCTTGGCCGTAAAGACACCCAGGTCAAGATCAACGGACAACGCGTTGAAATTGGCGAGATTGAGCAGCACGTCAAGGACCTTTTGATGCGAGAAACTATATCCTCCTCAACCTCCAAGCAAACTGCTGGCGCTATTACTGTCGCTGTAGACCTCGTTCAAGTCTCAGAATCTGTATCTGAGGTCTCCAGGCGAGTACTTGCGGCATTCGTGCAAACATCGCAGAGACCCTCGGATACCGAGAGCAGCGAATATCCGGCTGACAACGAATGTGTTTTGCTGCCTCTTTCAAAGCCGCTCTACTCTCGGTTCCGTGCACTCCAGGACTCGCTTGGTAACGTCCTCCCGCAACACATGATCCCCTCAATCTACCTACCAGTCTCAGATATACCCACCAACACATCTGGTAAACTTGACCGTGTCCGGCTGCGGAATCTCGCCAAGAGCCTCTCCGAGGCCCAAATGTCAATGTACAGCTTGTCGGGCGTGGCCAAGGTCCCGCCGGCCTCTCCGATAGAGAAACGCATGCAGCGCCTCTGGAGCCGGGTCATGACGGTGGAAGAAAGTGCGA
Organism: Colletotrichum zoysiae; assembly: GCA_030867305.1. Classification (NCBI taxonomy): domain Eukaryota; kingdom Fungi; phylum Ascomycota; class Sordariomycetes; order Glomerellales; family Glomerellaceae; genus Colletotrichum; species Colletotrichum zoysiae. The sequence continues at coordinate 249,977 of MU842830.1, read as the reverse complement.
TTGGAGCGACCGATAATTTCTTCCAGCTTGGCGGTGACTCTATTTCGGCTATGAGGCTTGTGGCAGCCTGCCAGGAGGAGGGCCTGGCATTGACTGTGAGCGATATCTTTGAGCGGCCCCAGCTTCGAGATGTGGCCAGGTCGGTGACAATCATCGACGATCCTAACCAGTGCCATAATGACGAGGAGAACGATCCGCCGTTCAGTCTATATCCATGGCAAGAGAGCACGGAGACTCCCGCCGAAGCTACCAAATGGATCGCTTCACTTTGCGGTGTGTCGCCGGATCGGATTCAAGATATCTACCCTTGCACTCCCCTACAAGAAGGACTGATGGCCATCACGATGAGAAAGACAGGGGCTTACACCAATAGGATGGTCTACAAGCTGCCCGAGTCCATCGATCTGGACCGTTTCGTTGCGGCGTGGAGCCAAGTAGCTACTGCTCACCCGATCCTTAGGACAAGGATCGTCGTTGATACAAGGGCGACTGGTGGTGCGGATACAAAGCTCTACCAAGCCGTAATTGACAAGCCGATCGACTGGCAAAGGCCAAGCAGCACCACCGAGTATGTTTCTGCCGACGAAAGTCACCCGTTCTCTTACGGCGATCCTCTTTCGCGATTTGCTCTCGTTTCGGAAGGCAAGGGCGGCTCCAATCACTTTGTGTGGACAGTCCACCATGCCGTATACGATGGCTGGACACTCAAGCTGGTCCTGGATGACCTCGCAAGTGCGTACCGCGGAAGCGAGCCAAGCAGGGCGGTGCCGTTCAAACGCTTCATCCGCCACCTGATTACTAACAGCGAGACCACTGCCACCGACTCTTTCTGGACGTCGCAGCTCGAGGGACAAACGCCTTCAAGTTTCCCCCGCTTGCCATCAGCCACCTACCAACCACGGGCTCGGCAGCAGCTTCGTCACCATCTGTGGAGCTTTGACACCAAGGGGCTCATGGAGCTTGCTACACCCCTACCGACCATTTTGCGCGCTGTCTGGGGATTGGTTGTGGCCGCGCATACCGGCTTCGAAGACATCATCTTCGCGATGACGCTTTCGGGACGTAACGCACCTGTGAATGGCATCGATAAAATCGCTGCTCCGCTGATGACGACTGTGCCAGTGCGTATGAGCCTAGACAGCCAGCAGACCATGAGGTCATATCTTGCTGCCATCTACCAGCAGGACGTGGCGCTTATTCCATTCCAGCACACCGGCCTGCAGAACATCCAGGAGATCATGCGGAGACATGGCATGATGGACCGACTGGACATGAATCACTTGTTTGTCGTCCAGCCCGAGCTTCAGCTCGACCAAGAGGAACAATCGTTCGGCATGGAGGCACAGAAGGCGCCCGCACTGGTTGACTTTGGATCCTACGCTCTGGTCATTGAGTGCAATACCAAGACCAATTCAGAGATCGCCGTGAACTTCACCTATGATGATGCCTTATTGAGTCCAACCGAGATCAACATTCTCTTCGAACGATTCCAGTTCCTCCTTTCCTCCGTCTTGGCCGCGGTCCACGAAGAGACAAAGATCAGCCACTTGCTGGCCGCAACACCAACCGACGTGCGTCGTATTCTGTCTTGGACCAACGCACTACCTGCCACAGAGCCCATAAACTCCTGTATCCATCATATTTTCCAGGATCAGGCACTTCTTCGTCCGGAAGCGGTCGCACTACGCTCTTGGGACGCTGATCTGACTTACAAGCAACTCGACCAGTTCTCGACGACACTAGCGTCTGATCTCCAGGAAATGGGCGTCAAGCCTGAAGTGAACGTTCCTCTGCACTTTGAGAAGTCGACATGGGCAATTGTAGCGCAACTGGCCGTGCTCAAAGCGGGCGGTACATGTGTCCCGCTGAACCCGGCATGGCCAAAGGCCCGCAACGACGCCATCATCACGCAGACCAGGGCTTCAGTCATTCTCGTCTACTCGGACACGAATGGCGACACAGCGTTCTCTGAAAGCGATCAATTTGTTACCATGACCGTAGGAGAAGCGCTGTTCGAGCAAAGACAAGAGCGCAAGACGACTCGAGAGGACCGGACCATGGTATCACAAGCCATATCTAACAACGCCGCTTTTATCATCTACACTTCCGGCACTACGGGGACTGCTAAGGGCGTTGTCTTGGAGCACAAGTCATTGGTCACCACTGCGGCAGCTCACGGCGCAGCCTATGGTATCGGTCCGACCACTCGAGTTGGACAGTTTGCCGCCTACACCTTCGACGCCAGTGTCTCTGAGATCTTTACCACGCTCCAACGCGGTGGCACCGTATGCACCATGTCAGAGCACGACAGGGCCAATGACTTATCGGCCGCTCTGCGCGATATGCGAGTCAATTTCCTTGCTGTCACGGACACGGTCGCGAGCCTCCTCGACCCCGCGAACCTACCTCTCGTACAGACGCTGGTCTTGGTGGGCGAGAGACCAAGCGATGTTGTTGTGGCACGATGGCAGCAGCATTGTGGTACCATTATGAACGGCTATGGGCCCACGGAATGTTCGATTGCTGCCACTTGTAACCCCAAGCTTGCTGTTGGACAGACGAACAATATTGGGTGTATTTTGAGCGGAGCCATTTGGCTGGTCAATCCCCAAGACCACAACTTGCTACAGCCGACCGGGAGCATCGGCGAGATGCTGATTGAAGGTCCCCTGGTAGCAAGGGGCTACCTCGACGATCACCTCAAGACTGCCGCGGCTTTCATTGAGGACCCCGACTGGGTCCGATTGCACAATCTGCCGACCGGCAAGCGGTTGTATAAAACAGGTGACCTCGCACGTTACGATACGGATGGATCCCTCATCTATCTCGGTCGTAAAGACAACCAGGTCAAGATACGTGGGCAGAGAGTGGAACTCAGCGAGATCGAGCAGTGTCTTACCAAGGTTCTTCCACAAAGCCGGGTCGCGTCGAGCGGTGTGGCCGTCGAGCTTGCCACAGTCTCGGATCGGCCCGTGCTTGCGGCGTTCATGGCTCAACTTGTTGAAGCGGAGCCTTCCGAAGGAGGACACGAGGGAGGCGATGCAGAACACCAAAAGGACCATGACAATGGTCTCGTCTTACCGCTATCTGGTTGCGTCCGGGATCGTCTGCTAGACGTGCAGTCATCCTTGGGAGATGTGCTGCCCCGGTACATGATCCCCTCGGTATTCATTCCAGTCCGCACGCTGCCTAGTAACGTTTCAGGAAAGCTGGATCGGACAGCACTTCGCCAGGCCCTTTCACGTCTATCGGCAGAGGAACTTGCATCGTACAGCCTCGTCGGCGCGACAAAGCAGGCACCTTCCACGGACCTGGAAAGGCAACTACAGGGCCTCTGGGCTCGAGTATTGAGCATATCCCCCAATCAGATCGGCGCCAGCGACAGCTTCTTCCAAGTGGGTGGAGATTCTGTATCGGCTATGCGCTTGGTAGCCATGTGTCGTGAGGAGCAACTCGCCATCAGCGTTGCGGACATCTTCAAGTATCCGAAGCTCCGGGATGTCGCAGCACGAATGCAGAGCATGAGTATCAGCATAAGCGACGCGAAGGATATTGAGCCATTTGCACTCTGGCCAATCGACGGGTCTGAGGCGCGAGCGGATCAGCTGGAAGAAGTAGCTCGGCAGTGTGGCCTCTCAGCAAACCAGATCGAAGATGTGTATCCGTGTACGCCGCTTCAGGAGGGTCTCTTGGCCATCACCATGCGACAAAACAAGGCATATGTGGGACATGGGTCTATGACACTTGCAGAGACCGTCGATGAGGATCAATTGCTCGATGCCTGGCATAGTGCTGTGAAGGCGCACCCCATCCTGAGGACGCGCATCGTCCCAGTGGCGACACACAATGCCAGGTCTCTGCAAGTTGTCGTCAAGAGCGAGGCAGAAGCAGAAAACCTTCAGTCCTCCTCACCTTGCCGTAACGAGCAAGACCTCAGGCCCTTGTTGGAGGCAGAAGACATGTTATACGGCAAGTTCCGTAGTGAGGAAGACTTTAGATACATGGTGGAGCGAGAAGCCATGTCATACGGCAAGCCGCTTTTCCGCTTCGCTGTCATCGGGCAGACATTCATGTGGGCGGCTCATCACGCTGTATACGACGGGTGGACTTTCCAACTACTGTTCAAACAGGTCGAAGAGGTCTTCTCCCGAGGACTCGCTCCGAAGCAGAAGCCGGTACCTTATAAGCGCTACATCGACTTCCTGTCGCGCACCAACCCGGAGGTTGAAGCTGCCTACTGGCGATCGCAGCTCGGCCAGGGCGATCCCGTGAGCTTCCCGTCCAACGTAACATTTTCGTACCAACCACACTCGAACAGCGGCCTGCAGAAGAGATTCACTGCCGCCATGTCGCCGACCCACAACGTCTCGCTAGCTACTGTCCTTCGCGCCAGTTGGGCCATGGCCGTCGCCCAGTTCTCAGGCACCGACGACGTTCTCTTCGCCGAGGCGCTGTCGGGTCGGGACGCACCCGTTTCAGGCATCATAGAGATGCTTGGACCAACTATTACCACGGTGCCGATGAGGCTACAAGTCCGGCGCAACCAGCCCATCATGGACTACCTTGAGTCTGTGCATGAGAAGATGATCGAGATGATGCCGTTCCAGCAATCGGGCTTGCAGGCGATTCAGGCGGCCATCAGGCCACGACAACTTCAGCCAAATCACCTATTTGTCATGCAGCCACTCCAGCAACAGAATCAGGCTCAGCTACCGTCGTCAGCCTTTTCCTTAAACCTACAGGCAATGCCGGTCTCGCAGCATGACTTCCACTCCTACCCACTTGTTGTGGAGTGTAAGATTGATGGATCCGAGGTGTTCGTAGATGTCAAGTACGATGCCACCGTCTTATCTCATCACATCGTGGACCAGCTCACCGACCACTTTGCGCATATCACCACTCAGCTCGCAGCCCTCAGTCAGACGGAAGGCCCTCAAGAGCAACTCGACGTCGCCCAGTTCAGTGCCGCTGGCCCTCGAGATGTAGAGCAGATGGTGCACTGGAATTCCAACATCCAGCTGCCATCGCCTGACCAAACACTGTACCACATCGTTGAAGCGCAGGTACACAAGACGCCAGACCTGCTCGCTATTGACGCGTGGGACGGCCAGCTCACGTATGCAGAGGTGCATGACTTGACGGCAAGACTAGCGACTCATCTCATCGCCCTGGGTGTGCAAAGGGAGGATTCGATAGCCCTTTACTTCGATAAGTCGAAATGGGCCCTCATCGCCATGATGGCGGTTCTGAGAGCCGGGGCTGCGTTCGTGCAGCTTAGTCCGAAGCATCCAATCGGCCGGTCCAAGACGATTCTGCAGAGCAGTCGAGCTCGTATCGTGCTTGTCGCAGCCCAGTACGACGCCAAATTCCGAGGTGCCATCGATCTCCATTCCCACAAGGGCGCGGTCGTCGTCCCAATTGGCCAAGAATTGTTTGCGACACTTTCTCAGTCAGATCATGTCGCGCTCCGCGCCGTGACCGCACAGCCGAGCGACGCAGCTGTCATCATGTACACAAGTGGCAGTACCGGTGTTCCCAAGGGATTCGTGCTCCAACACGGAGCACTATCCGCAGCTGTGGCGGCTATGGCTACGGCACTCGATATCAAACAAGAGACCAGGGTCTTCCAGTTCACTTCTTACGTATTTGATGTTCACCTACAAGATGTCTTCTGTACCTTGTCACGCGGCGGCTGCGTCTGTATTGCATCAGAGGCTCAGTTGATGAACGAACTCGGGAGGGCGCTGGCGTCTGCCCGGGCTGACTTGGTGCAGCTGACTCCCACTGTTGCGGGACTAGTTGAACACGAATCTGTGCCCGATTTGAAGACTCTCGTCCTCACTGGCGAGCTGGCCACCCGTGAGACAATTGCGCATTGGATGGGACAACTCCAGCTTATGAACGCCTATGGCCCAGCCGAGGCCGGTCTCAACACTTCACTCAATCGATCAATTGCACACGAGTCGGAGGGATCCAACATTGGTCGAGGCGTTGCTACCAGGCTTTGGCTCGTGGATCCGGACAACATCAATCTCTTGAGCCCAGTTGGCTGCATCGGTGAGCTGCTGGCAGAGGGTCCGTTGCTTGCTAAAGAGTATCTTGGCGACCAACATTTGACCTCTACAAGCTTTGTCACTGACCCAACCTGGGTCAAGACATACGGGCTGCCCAGTGGGAAACGCATGTACAAAACGGGCGATCTCGCTCATTTCAACGCAGACGGCACACTCACGTATCTGGGGCGTAAGGATACACAAGTCAAGATCAATGGTCAACGCATTGAGCTTGGAGAGATTGAGCGTCAGCTGCAAGCCGACTTGCAGACGCTTCTTCCGAGTTGTGGTGGTGTAGCAGTGGAGCTTGCGACTAATACCCGGGACGATGACGACAACAACAACAACAACAGCAAGCAGACTCTTGCGGCTTTCATCGTTATCAGCGGAGAAAAGGCCGTCGCAACGAAAGGAAAGGAAGACGAAGAGACTATTCCCCTGTCTGTGAATCACTCAATGCGTCCCGCTTTGTCAGATCTGCCATTCATGCTGAGGGGCCACCTGCCACATTATATGATCCCTTCAATGTACATCCCCATGACCGATTTGCCCAAGAATACCAACGGCAAGCTGGACAGAAAGCGTTTGAGGGAGATTGCCAATCACCTGGATGCACACGACTTCTCTCTGGAGACTCCCATCAATGGCCCCAGACTACAGCCCTCAACAGAAATGGAGCTACAACTGCGAGACATGTGGTGCCAGGTACTAGGTGTACAGCCTGACTCCGTTGGGGCCAACGATAGCTTCTTCCAGATGGGGGGTGACTCTGTCGCCGCGATGCGTCTCGTCGCTGCGTGCGAGAAACAAGGTCTTTGCCTGACTGTGGCAGACATATTCCATCAGCCGCGACTTCGCGACCTTGCCACTGCCGCCCGAGCACCTAATGATGTTTCCACAAGTCACGCTCAACACCAGAAGCCTCTGGAGCCTTTCAGCCTGTGGGATAAGCATACCGCGCACAATCGCCAGCAACATCTTGCCTCCATTGCCGATTATTGCGGAGTAGATCCTTCTCAGATCGAGGACATCTACAATTGTACGCCACTTCAAGTCGGCCTGATGGCCATCACGATCAGGCAGCCACAGGCCTACACCAACCGCATCATTTACGACATTCCGGATTCTGTGCCCACAGAGAAATTCATGGCAGCCTGGTCATTGAACTATCAGCGCCACGCCATCTTGCGCACTAGGATCGTTCCCGATGTCGACCGGGACCCAAACTTCGTCCAAGTTGTGGTTCGAGAGAAGCTAGAATGGCAGCATAGCACGGACCTCGACGACTACATCAAGCATGACCAAGCCCAAGGTTTTACTCATGGTTCACAGCTCGCTCGCTTCTGCACTGTCAGTGGTCTGAAAGGCGAGCCAAGGAAGTTTGTGTGGACCATCCATCACTCAATCTACGATGGGTGGACGCTCAAGCTCATTCTCGAAGACCTCGGTCAACTCTACGAAGGCCACACGCTTCCTCCTTGCGTTCCTTTCAATGTATTCGTGCACCATCTACGCAATGTAGACAACGCAGCCGCCACGGCATTCTGGCATTCTGAACTCGACGGCGAGCTGCCTACGAGCTACCCAGCATTACCTGCGCCGAACTTCCAGTCCCGTCCGGACAGCTCCGTTGCTCGGGACGTAACCTTACCTCATGGTGCCAGCCATCAGTCTATTCCTAACATCCTGCAAGCTGCATGGCCATTGGCGTTGTCGATGCACACAACGACCGACGATGTCATATATGCCATGACGCTCTCCGGTCGGAACGCGCCCGTCCCGCGCATTGCAGAGATGGCCGCCCCGACCATTACAACAGTACCCGTCAGGAGACGGATTAACTCGTCCACTACGATCTCGCAATACCTCTCGGCAACACATCGCAAGTCCATCGACATGATGCCCTTCGAACACACGGGTCTCCAGAACATCGACAAGTCCCTCGCACTGAACACCCTTTTTGTTATCCAGCCCACCATTCGTGTTGAGCATAACGAGGAGAAGCAGGATCGCGAGAACCCTATGGTTTCATTGGATCCAAACGCAGCGCCGCTACAAGGCTTTGACTCGTATGGCTTGGTGGTGGAGTGTAGTCTCAGCCAACACGGAGCTCGCATTGAAGCCAGATACGACAAGCAAGTCATCACCGAAGAACAGATACAGCAGCTCATCAATCAATTTCAGAGACTGATTCTTCTGCTACTAACTGAACCTCCCACGACCCGGCTTGTTGACCTTCTCATGGCGTCCGAGGAGGATGTGCAGCAGATATTGGCTTGGAACAGCGAGGATGGCACTACCCTGGAGCCAGTAAACGACTGTCTCGATGATGCGATCAGACGACAAGCCCTACAACAGCCGTCGGCTCAGGCCGTCTGCGCGTGGGATGGTAACTTGTCATACCGAGAGCTTGAATGGCTTGCTACGAAACTGGCCGGCCATCTTAAGAGTCTCGGCATCAAGCCTGAGGTTAAGGTTCCTGTGTACTTTGACAAATCGCTTTGGGCTATCGTCGCGATGCTAGCTATCCTTAAGGCCGGGGGCATATACGTCCCGCTCAACCCGACACATCCACTACAACACATTGAGGTCATCATCGAAATAGTGGCCGCCTCGGTGGTGCTGACTACAAAAGACAATGCGCACAAATTCAAGGACTCGATTTCTGTGGACTCGGAGCTTCTTGGGTCGCTGTCTCTGCCAACCGCTGAGGATCAGGATGGGACTACGGTCACACACAACTCCGACAATGCAGCTGTGATTGTATTCACGTCAGGAACCACTGGAACACCGAAAGGTGTCGTCCTGACCCACTCGTCACTCAGCACTATGATGCGTGCCCAAGGTCCATCAATGGGCTTTTCCTCAAACACACGAGCCCTTGCCTTTGCAGCCCCTAGCTTCGATGTCAGCAACAGTGAAGTTCTTACGACCCTCTATCACGGTGGATGCGTGTGCGTTCCTTCTGAGCACGATCGACTCAACGACTTGGCTGGGGCAGTAGCTAGGCTTCATGCCAATTGGTTATTCCTGACCCCAAGTCTAGCTTCGCAAATCGACCCGGCCTCTGTTCCTGGGTTGCAATTCCTAGCCCTTGGTGGTGAAGCTATTACTCAGAGCCTCGTGGACACCTGGGCGAGCAGACTCCACCTACTCAACAGTTATGGCCCTTCTGAGGCAAGCATCTGGACGTCCATGGCACTCCTGGGCAAGGAGCCGGGTGTTGTCCCAACGAATATCGGTAGAGGCCTTGGCTGCAGGCTCTGGGTGGTCGACCCGTCCAACTACAATAGGCTATCGCCCATCGGCTCTACCGGAGAGCTGCTCATTGAGGGCCCGATCCTGGCTCGGGAATACCTTGACGATCCCAACCGCACAGATGAAGCCTTCGTTTTGAACCCTTCCTGGACCAAGCTCGACGTTCAAGGGCAAAATCATCGTCATCAGCAAGCCGCCAACCGCCGTCTGTATAAAACGGGCGATCTCGTCGCATACTCGACAGACGGATCTCTGATATACATGGGTCGCAAGGACACACAGATCAAGGTTCGTGGCCAGCGCGTGGAGATCGGCCAAATTGAATACCACCTGCAGCGGCTCTTGCAGCAATTTCAAACGGCCAAAGTGGCCGTAGACCTCGTCTTCTCCAAGCACCAGCCGTCTCGCAAGACTCTGGGCGCCTACATTGAGGTAGTGGACGATGAGTGTTCGTCATCAGCCGATTCATTCAACATCGACGGGGTGATGATCCCCTGGGAAGGCTTCCAAAAAGAGATGCATCAGCTCCAGACCGCGCTTTTGGATGCACTCCCGCATTACATGGTCCCCACCGTTTTCATCCCAATGAAACGTCTCCCTATGACCGCATCAGGCAAATTGGATCGTCGAGTCTTGAGTAACCTGCTCTCGGATCTCAGCGATAAGGAGCTCACGCCCTTCCGCTTGGCTTCGATTGCCAAGACTGTTCCTCAATCCGGAATCCAGTTCAGGATGCGCAGCCTGTGGGCCGAAGTCTTGCAAATCGGCGACGAAGACTCCATCGGGGCCGACGATTCGTTCTTCCAACTGGGCGGCGATTCTCTCAGCGCTATTTTCCTAGTGTCGCTTGCGTCCAAGGCTGGCCTGACTTTCACCGTGGCTGATTTGTTCCGGTGCCCGAAGCTTTTCGACATTGCGGCTTTTAGTCAGACGCAACAAGTTTTGCCGCCTTCTGAGGGACCGTCGGAGATCCCGCCTTTCTCTCTATGGGAACATGGATTCGAAGATCTGCCAACCGCGATCGAGACGGTCGCCGATCAGTGTCATGTAACCGCTGATGATATTCAGGATGTGTACCCGTGTGCTCCCCTGCAGGAAGGATTGGTCGAATTGTCTCTCCTCAACCCTGGTACATACATCAGTCGCAACGTCTTCATTCTCGATGACTCAGTCAACATTGAAGCTTTCAAATCCGCCTGGGCCCAGGTTGTTCGGACTCATCCTATCATGAGAACTCGCATCACTCGACTCAGGGAGCTCAAGTCTGTGCAGGTTGTGACATATAACCAGCTGTCATGGAGCAAGGCGACATCTCTTCAAGGATACATGGAAGCAGACCACGATGCTCCAATGCTACACGGGGATCCACTGGTGCGTTTTGGACTTGTCGAGGGCGAACAAGGTGAACGTGTCTTCATATGGACCCTACACCACGCCGTGTATGACGGCTGGTCTCTGAAGCTGCTGTTTGAGAGCTTCCTCAGATCATACAACGGCCAAGTAGCCACTCTCGAACCAGTGCCTTTCAACTCCTTCATCAAGTACATCCAGCAGACCAATCAGCAAGGAGCTCTTGACTTTTGGAACGAGCAGCTTGATGGAGACCTACCACTCGGCTTCCCTCCCCTGCCCTCTGCCACCTATCAGCCACGTCCCAACAAGGAGGAGACACTCTCACTGACCCTTCCATCAACCCACGCAATCAACCTACACTCGGCCGCCACAATCTTGCGTGCCGCATGGGCCTTGGCTCTAACCAATGTCACATCATCAGACGATGTCATATTCGCCATGACTCTTTCCGGTAGGAACGCCCCTGTTGCCAATGTCGTAGACATGGCTGCACCAACCATTACAACCGTTCCCATTCGCTCCCGCATAGATCCCAATCAGTCAATCGAGCAATATCTTGAGCAGGCCAAGCAGCAAGCAGTTGAGATGATGCCCTACGAGCATACTGGTCTGCAAAACATCCGAGACGCAGAGACGGGCAACCGTATCCCTCTGGACTTGAAGCATTTATTCGTTGTGCAGCCAGCTTCTGCGTCTGTGACGACCGAAGGCGATGCCACAATCATGCGTCCACTGCGCACAAAAGATGGTGAAGAGGATATCCAATTCGGCTTTGACTCGTACGCACTGGTCGTGGAGTGCCATGTCGAGGGCGAGGGCGACCACGCTGTTCATGTCTGGGCACGGTTTGACGACGATGTGGTCGATCACTCCCAAATCAGACAACTACTTGTGCTTTTCGGCCACTTGGCTACCCTTTTATCAACGACGACGAAAACCTTGTCTCGCCTTTGTGACCTGACGATAGCGCCACCAGAGGACTTGGAGCAGATTATGCAATGGAACGATGTCCATGCCCTCCGCCCCTCGAGCGACTATCTCCACGCCGTAGTGGTACAATGGGCGAAGAGCCAGCCAGACAAGCAAGCCATATGTTCTTGGGACGCCGAGCTGTCGTACCGCGAGCTGGATTCGTTGTCTTCCCAGTTGGCTCATCATCTAGTGGACAACCTAGGTCTCACACCAGAGGTCATCGTCCCCCTCTATTTCGACAAATCAGCGTGGGCTATCGTGTCGATGCTGGCAGTATTGAAGGCGGGCGCCGCGTACGTGCCACTCAATACTGCATTCCCAATTGAGCACAACCAGTCTATCGTTAATGCCGTCGACGCCAAGGCTGTTCTGACGAGCAGCGATCACTTGTCTCTGTTTGACAATGGCATCGTCATCGATCGATCATTCATCGAGTCTCTTCCCTCTGTTGGAAGCCGTCATCTCCCATCATCGGATCCTTCCAGCGCCGCCATCGTGGTCTTCACCTCAGGAACCACAGGCAAGCCTAAGGGCATCGTCCTGACCCACTCATCGCTATCTTCTATGATGCGCACGCAGGGACCTCTGATGGGCTTCGATACATCTACACGCACATTACACTTTGCAGCCGCAAGCTTTGACGTGAGTAATAGTGAAGTACTTACTACTCTATTTCACGGTGGTTGTATCTGCGTCCCTTCGGAGTATGACCGTCTGAACCGGCTTTCCGAGGTCACGAGCGAGTACAATGTCAACTGGCTGTTCCTTACGCCTAGTCTCGCGAACCAGCTCGAACCGGAAGCTTTCCCTAGTCTCCGACACCTCGCACTTGGCGGTGAGGCCGTCACCCGAGACCATGTCGCTCAATGGGCACCGAGAGTTCGTCTGTTGAATAGCTATGGCCCTTCGGAAGCGAGCATCTGGACTTCGATGTCTCATCTCCGTTCTGATACTACGACTGTTGACATCGGTAGAGGCTTGGGGTGTGTTTTGTGGATCGTGGATGCGGCCAACCACGACCGTTTGATGCCAATCGGAACGATTGGCGAGCTCGTCATCGAGGGTCCAATCCTAGCGCGGGAATACCTCAACGATGCTGAAAAAACACGGGAGTCCTTTATCCAAGACCCGCTGTGGTCAACTGCAGCCGGTCACAACCGACGGATGTACAAAACGGGAGATCTGGTCCGCTATGCAGCCGGTGGATCGGGCACTCTCCTATACGTCGGCCGTAAGGATACACAGGTTAAGATCCGTGGACAGCGCGTCGAGGTCGGCCAGGTCGAGCACCATCTCCAGTCTCTTGTTCCCAGCAGTCTGGGTGTGGCTGTCGAGATGGTGACCAGCAACACCACGGCACGCGGTCACACTTCAAGGCAGGCTCTCGCTGCATTTGTGGCGATGGAAGGCGGAGACAGCGACAAAGTCCTCAGCCAAGTTACGACAACGTTCCAAACCAACATGTTCAAGGTGCAGACTGCATTGGCCTTACTGCTTCCGCCTTACATGATCCCGACCGTCTTTGTGCCATTGGGCAGGTTGCCATTGAGCAGGTCCGGCAAATTGGACCGAGTATACCTTCGACGCATGCTACACGGTCTAAGTGAAGAGGAGATGGCGCCGTACCGTCTTGCATCTGCCCATAAGAGGGATCCCGCTACGGATCTTGAGTCACAGATGCAGTCACTCTGGGCAGATATGCTCGAAGTCTCAGCTGAGTCTATCGGGCTAGACGATAATTTCTTCATGCTAGGTGGCGATTCCATCAGTGCCATTAAACTCGTCTCCACAGCTCAGAGAGTCGGTCTACACTTCGCCGTGGCTGATGTATTCAGTCACCCCAAGCTCTGCGAACTGACAGCCTCTTTGGAAGAGACAAGATCAACACGCCTCCCCGACGATGATGCCGTCGATCTTGCTTCTTTTGCGCTCTTGTCCTACACACATGACAATCTGCCAAGTGCACTCGAGCATCTATCTGCTCAATGCGACGTGGCTGTCGAGGATATCGAGGATGTCTACCCTTGCACCCCTCTGCAAGAAGGTCTCATGGAGACATCTTTGCTGCAAGAAGACACGTACATCAACCGCAACATGTTCCCATTGGACGCAGTGACCGATATCGCAGTATTCCAGCAGGCATGGTCCCAGCTTCTCGATCACTACCCTATCTTGCGAACACGCATCGTGCCTTCGCTGGGCGGCAAGAACTTGGTCCAGGTTGTGACGCGCAACCACCAGACGGCCTGGCAGTACCCAGACTCGGTGGACGAATATATGAGCAAAGACAAGCAGAGACCTATGCGTTACGGGGACGCGCTTGTCCGGTATGGCCTTGTGCAGCCACAGCCCAACGGCAGCGGAGATTCAGGATGTTGGACTTTTGTTTGGACTCTCCACCATTCCATTTACGACGGGTGGACGCTGGACATCTTGCTCGGCAGCCTCAGCCAGCTGTACAATCAGCAGAAGATCCCAAATGTAATTCCTTTCAACCGATTCATCCGCTTCGTCAGCGAGACAGATGCCAGTGCCTCTCGCAAGTTTTGGGACTCGCAAATCGGTCGGGGCGATCTGCCCTCAGGATTCCCATCTTTGCCTTGGACGACGTACCAGGCCAGACCTAACAGGTCCATGATGCGCACTGTCACAATCGCGTCGTCAGCTACTTCAACTTCATCGACGGCAAATGTCCTTCGCGCTGCCTGGGCTTTAGTGATCGCAACTCACACGTCTACTGAGGACGTGATTTTCGCCATGACGCTGTCGGGACGTAACGCTCCGCTGCCTCATATTGCCGAAATGGCTGCGCCGACTATTACAACTGTCCCAATGCGCATCTCGCTCCGCCAGAACGACACTGTGCGTGAATACTTGCAGGCAATCGACCGTCAGGCCGTCGAGATGATGCCGCATGAGCACGTTGGGCTTCGCAACATTCGCAAATCGCTAGTAGGTAATCACCAGTCGTTGGAGCTGCGGCATCTGTTCGTCGTTCAGCCGAATGCACAGAAGATGGGTCGGGCGAGCGTCCTTCGTACAAATACCGGGACGATGACTTCTGTCGCATCTGCAGGATTCGAGTCCTACGCTTTCGTCGTCGAGTGCAGTCTCACGGACCAAGGCGCTCAGGTTGAGGCCAAGTACGACGACACTGTTTTGAGTGTGGAAATTGTTCAGAAACTCTTGAACCAACTGGCCCAATTCAGCGGCATCCTCTTGAACCCGGCAACCCACGAAACGAAGCTGCACGACCTGGCCCTCATCAGTGCCCAAGAGCTGGATCAGATCACAGCGTGGAATAACACGGTCCTCTCCCCAGTTGAGGAATGCGTCCATGACATGGTGGTACGTCAAGTCGTCAAACGGCCCGGGGCCCCTGCCGTATGCGCGTGGGACGGCGACCTTTCATACAGCGAACTATCTGACTTGGCAATCCGGCTATCACTCCATTTGCGACAACTTGGCGTGGGCCCTGAGTCTCTGGTGCCGATCTACCTTGACAAGTCTGTGTACACAGTAGTGGCCATGCTTGCTGTCTTGTACGCGGGCGGCGCAAGCGTCCCCCTCAACACGGCTCACCCTCTAGAGCGCATCAGGACCATGATCGATCAAGTGGAGCCCACGTTGATACTTACCGATGGTCGCCATGCTGAGCAGTTCAAGCTTTACAATGCACATGTTGTCGTGTTGGACGCCGCCCTGTTGCAGTCTCTCCCGCGCTCCGTCGCTACCTCCGCCTCCGCCGTCATATCGCCCGCCGCCACTCCGGAAAACTCTGCCATTGTCACATTCACCTCGGGCAGCAGTGGTACGCCCAAAGGTGTGGTGCTAACACATTCTTCTCTTAGCAGCATGATCCAAGCACAAGGCTCTCGAATGGGATTCAGCGATACGACCCGAACGCTCCAATTCGCAGCTGCGAGCTTTGATGTTAGTAATAGCGAGATCTTCACAACGCTATCTTACGGCGGCTGCGTCTGTATGCCATCAGAATTCGACCGCCTCAACGATATCTCTGACACGGTCTCCCGTTTTAACGTCAACTGGCTCTTCATGACACCGAGTCTCGCATCCAAGATTGAGCCCGACACTGTTCCTAATCTGAGGCACCTGGCATTGGGTGGTGAAGCCGTAACGGACAATCTTATACGTCAATGGGGGGACAAATTGCAACTCATCAACAGCTACGGGCCCTCGGAATCCAGCATCTGGACGTCCATGGCGGTTCTTCCTGGTAGCCCAGTCGGCGACTTGTCGCCTGCCAACATAGGCAAAGGCCTCGGGTGCAGGCTATGGATTGTAGACCCAACGAATCACAACCGGCTGTCGTGCATTGGCGACGTTGGCGAGTTGTTAATTGAAGGGCCCATACTTGCGCGCGGTTATCTCAGAGATGAGGAGAAGACGCGTGCGGCATTTATCGTGAACCCATCTTGGGTCGCCGATAAGGACTCTGAACACGGGCGACGATTTTACAAGACGGGAGATCTCGTCCGGTACTGCTCCGACGGGTCAATGGTTTACGTGGGACGAAAAGACGCCCAAGTCAAGATACGAGGTCAGCGCGTCGAGTTGGCCGAAGTGGAACACCATGTAAAGGCTGTGCTCAAAAGGTCGGAAGACATTGCCGTGGAGGTGCTCCGTCTACGCTCCGATGAGCACTTCGAACGACAGGCACTTGGCGCTTTCATTATCACGACAGTCGCAGAGACCGACATCTCCACCTCGACGAACTCAAATGGATTGCCCGTTCCGCTACCTGTCTGTGAGGCTTTCCAGGCGGAGATGCGCGATGTACAGAACGCACTAAACAAAATGCTACCTTCCTATATGGTACCTGGACTATTCATACCCATCGACCGATTCCCAATGAGTCAGTCCGGTAAGCTGGACCGCAAACAGCTCCGTCAACTCATGATGGAACTGGACGACGAACAACTGGCGTCGTACAGACTGAGTACGGTATCTAGGCGCGCGCCGTCAACTTGGCAAGAATTATTGCTACTTCCCTTGTGGGCCAAGATCGTTGGTGTGGAAGAGAGTACCGTCGGGGCTGATGATGACTTCTTCCTCATGGGCGGCGACTCCATCTCAGCCATGGAGCTAGTCAGCCTGGCACGGTCCGCCGGCATTTCGCTGACAGTCGCCAATATTCTGCTATACCCCAAATTCTGTGACATGGCTTTGACAACAACAACAACTACAACAACTACAACAACGACCACAGCCGACGTCGAGGCGAATGCGCGCGGCTTGACTCTTGGTGCCGGTGTCAAGTACAAGCCCTTCTCCACATTGGCAAGCAACGGAAATGACGATGTCGTTGAGTCCATCAGACGACGAATCGTGCCCCTGATTCAGAGAACCCAACCATTAGCCGACATTATTGACGCATATCCCAGCACAGACTTCCAAAAGTTCTCGGCAGCCTTCGCTCTATCGTCATCGAGGTGGTCACTGGTGTACGAATGCCTCGATGGCACGGGATTCATCGACATCGAGCGGCTGCAGCACTGCTGGACCCAGGTCGTAGACAGTCAGGACATCCTACGCACCACCTTCGTCTTCTTGGACAGCGACTTGATACAGGTCGTCCTGCGGAACGTCGATCTCGGCTTCGCCGTGCATGATATTGGCGCTGACACAACCACGACGATTGAGGATTACACCGATGCGCTTCGAGCTCGTGACATGGACCAGCGACAGGTTACGGGTGCGCCTTTTGTACGGTTGGCACTGATCCGCAAAATTGGCAGCGACAAGCACCGCATTGTGTTCCGCATCTCCCATGCGCTGTATGATGGCATCAGCCTTCCCACCATGTGGCGTCATCTTGAGTCCCTCTACAATGGGAGCACAGCTCCAGCTCCGACAACTGTCCCCTTCTCACGCTTCATCTCAGCCGCACTGGCAGATTCTCAGCGCGAGGCAAGTGTACAATACTGGCGTCACTTCCTCGAGGGCAGCTCTTTGACATCAGTTACGAACGGCTCGCACCCCGTAGCCCGAGCCCGCACATCGCCATCGCGTGTCAGCTACACACGTCAAATTGTGATGCCGATCGGGGGCAACGTCACCTTTTCCAACGTCCTGCAAGGCGCATGGAGCCACGTGCTATCAGCCGTTTCTGGTCATTCCGACATCGTCTTCTGGCATCTAGTCAACGGCCGAAGCCAGGCCACAGATCTCGTCCAGGGGCCCTGCGTCAACTACGTTCCCGTGCGCGTTCAAGTCGATTCCCACTCTGACTCCAACCACGAAAACGCTACCATTATGCGCCAGCTCCAAGAGCAACAAGTCGCCCGTCTCCCATACGAAAGTCTAGGGTTCCAAGATCTAGCCCGCACTTGCACAGACTGGCCCAACCTGTCGAGCCTGCACACAGCCGTGGCGCACCACAACTTGGACATTGGCAACAACCTAGTTCTCGGCGGTACGACCTACATACTACACTCTCTACCCGACGACTACGATATGATCGACGTCAAGGTGCTTTCAAATGCCGAACCCGGTGGGCACAGCTCTCGCATTTCCCTTTCCTACGCTGAGGACCTCGTCACGCCCGAATATGCCGATACGCTATTAAGTGCGCTTGGGCGCGCAATGGCGGGGCTTCCCCTTGACACAATCGAGCCGCCCCCGCCACCGCCTCGCGAGGAAAATTCTTCAATATTAAGCAGACAAGAGCACGAAGAGTATTACGGCGAGTATATCGACGCAGCATCGCTACGGCTTGTCCAAGCGGCGTGGACAGATGTCCTAGGCAGCAGCACCGCCTGGTCCACCTGCGACTCTTTCGTGCAAGCAGGCGGCACGTTCATGCATGCTGTCCAGCTGGCCGCTTTATTATCGTCACAAGGTGCATACATTGAGACAGACGATATCACAACTTTGTCTACGAGTAATGCGCAGCGGAAGGCGGCGGCGTCGATGGCGCGAAAAGGAGGCATTTCTCTTACTACGAGGTAACCATCGCGCAATATTCCTGTAATGCAGAATTTGTTTGTTTTCATTTCTTATGTATTTAGCTCTTCAAGTTTGTCAAATGCGTTTCTTCTTTGTTTAGTTATTGCTACTTTTTCCTCGACGTATTTTTCCAGCATCTGGATAACAGCAAACTAAGTACATAACATGTATCTTGAAAGTAGATAAAACATCGCGACTTTGCACCATCTCAACATCGCAGAATCTTGTTTGTCTTTGCCAATGTCGCGCCATGCTCGACCGAAAGATTGCTGTGAACATTTGGTGTATGCTTACAGCTGATCCACGCAGGGAGCGTTTGGTGGCGCCGGGTGGTGCTTTGGTGAGGTGTAAGTGAGCTGTCGGTGAAACGTAAGCAGAGGAACTCAAGAAATTGTGCCAAGTGAACCGAGGACCGATCAGTCTGCATCAATCATCCCGACTCAAGACTAGAGTAATTGGATCCCTCTTCCAGATTTCTCCGTCCGGTCTTCGAGTACTAATCCCATTGTGGAGTACTTGATGAAGTACCGCGTCTATCTTGAACCCGGACAGGTGAGTTTGTGACTGGATAATCATGCCTATATCATGGTTAGAAGGCCTTTTCATCCGAGTTTGAATATCTGCCTTTACTGAAGAAGGCAACCTACTTCCTGCAACAGGGCTACACGGTCTACCTCGTCGACACCGCCGCCATCGGGTGGGAGTGTCATTCGCGTAGC
This sequence comes from Colletotrichum zoysiae, assembly GCA_030867305.1. NCBI lineage: Eukaryota > Fungi > Ascomycota > Sordariomycetes > Glomerellales > Glomerellaceae > Colletotrichum > Colletotrichum zoysiae. The sequence continues at coordinate 230,653 of MU842830.1, read as the reverse complement.
CCTGGGCGAGGAGCTTGAGCTGTGGAGTGCCTGGCAGAGCGATGATGTGACCGTTGTCGCCGACTTCGAGGATGAGGCCGGGAATACGGGTGAGAGCATTCTGGTCGGGCGAACAGCATTTCCTGGCCGGAGATGTTGCCGCGCTGCTCCGCGGCCTCCATATCGACCACAGCATGGGTCACGGCGCCGGAGATGGCATCAGAAGCTGGCTTGCAACTTTTGGCCTGCGAATGAAGCACAAGATGAAAGTGAAACAGCATCGGACGTTGAGGTCTGACTATGAGATTCCGGCGAGGTACATCAAGTGACTCCCAGGGTTTCTGAACACTAAGCTCTGCCACGAAGACTCATGACGGGGGACTCGCTCCTCGTGCAGGCAAATAGGTTTTGCTCTAATCGAAAATCTAGATGCAGGCATGGCTCTCGTGTCCTTATGTTATTAGACTCACTGACTTCTGATGATGCGCCTTAGGTCATGCACCGGTTCTGTGCCCATCTTAGTGTGATACCCCGGCACGCTTAACTACATGTCTGCTTGTTGGATGAATTGTGGGTCGTCCGGAGGAGAAGGTTTGCAGGTACGATTATGTAATAGCCCCTGCTTAGGGATATAAACTCGTATTATAAAGAAGCCTACTAGAAGTGGACCACGGGAGGTTAGCAGTTAGGTAATATATTATATAGTAATATATTAGATAGCTATTTTTATAAGCTCTATCTCTAGGATTATGTTTCTTATAATTAAGTAACTTTTACCTTACTTTTCTATACCTCGCTATGCGCTCTAACTTGTGATAACTTGTTACTAATCCTAAAGGCTAGTCCGCGTTATTAGAACGCAATTGATGTCATCTGAAGCTAATGTTGAGATGAACAGATCAGACAACTCGCGATAGAGATGGATTGCAACGGAGGTCATGACGTCAAAAACACGGCAATGTCCAGACCTACATGGAAATCCAGAAACCGTTGCGTTGATGTCCAGTTTGCTGGCTCTCATAGTTGAAGAGCTTGCTCACTTATGAGAATTTTCAAATTGCGCGGCGATTTCCAAATGACTACGAATGCACATCAGCCTGCCATGTTTTTCTTTTGGGACAATCTAGCATATAAGGACCTGTATTCGGCTTTATTCTCGGCTGCGCCACCCTGAACACGGGTGCTAGGTACTGTAAGTGACCATCCCTTGCAACATGTCTAGAGGTTTTCGGTCCGAACTTGGCAGCTTGAGCCGAAATTCCAGTCTCGGCCATGGCTATGCGACGACAGCAGCGTCTGGATCTACTATGACACAGCAGTCAAGGGGCTCCAAGCCCAACTTCAGAATGCGGAGGATTACCGTGGCGAGGAGCTCGCAGGTGCCGCATTGCTTCTTGCCTACCACGAGCTGGAAGCCGGCACAGCCCTTGATAGTATCGTCCTCCTTATATTTTTGGCAGCCTGAAGGAACGATCTCTCCGACAGAATTTCATTTCTCTCAAGCCCTGGTGATGGCTGGCCTGTGGCATCTACTCACTTATTCACCTTTACTTCAAGGACAGCCTCGACATCCATCTTTTCAACCGAATCATTCGCGCCCGCATCCAGAACCTGAGAGGCAACAATACCAACATCGACGAGCTCAACCCGGTTCCTGTTGCTCTTCACGAGACGTCAGCCCCTACCCTGGGAACGCTTCGACGCAAGCGCTTTCTCTGCAGCCTCGACAGACTTTATGGAATGGAACTGTGGATATCGGATATCAGTCACAAAATCACAAAGATGTCGGCAGAGTTGGTGGCTGGATCAGAAGAAGTCTCGTCAGCGATGGACAGCGGCCCATGTCAGGGCCATTCAGCTCGGCCAGGCTGGGAGATAGCTCCACCTACTCCAGGTCTGCTGCAGACAAACTACGCACAATGATCTTGGAGGGCAAATACACGACTCTCATGATGATAATTATATCAGGTTAGGAATTATTATATTACTTATTATTATACGCGGGACTCGTATTATAAGAGGCGTTTTAGATAGATTTAGACTGGCATTCGATTGCCCAATTTGTATGGCCATCTGGGAATTAGCATTTGGACTCTCGTCGTGTACAGATAACGCTGTACTGCCCGGGCAGCAGGTAACTTTGCTCATAATGAAAACTGACCCAGCATCCTAGCGTGAAGATTTCTGGTATTGCTGAAGGAAAAACCCAGGGTTGCGAAATTCGGGTTGGAAAGACTTTTGAGGCAACTGGCAAAGAAAAAGAAAGTGAGTGAGAGAGTGAGTAAGTGAGTGAGCGAGTGAGTGAGGACAACAACAATGACCAAGCATGCGCCCTCATGATGGGATCCACAGCCTCACTTTTCTCTAGCTGGGAAGGAGCCGAGGAACTGGGTGACAGGTCACATCTTCCCTTGAGCAGTTCGCCCATAAGTTCCATGTCCTTTTTCTTTGAACTTAGGAACAAAACCTGATTTGAGATGGAACCGTACAGAAAAGTCGCTTCCTTCTACTTCAGTCCAGGCTTACATCATCTCAACTCCTGACTTCATCTTCATGAATCCACCGTCACCCAATTTCCTCATTAATTCAGCACAACGAGCCATATGTCAGCATTGAACTAGAGAGCATAATGGCAGTCTATCGGAACCTGAGCGACGACAAAAGTATATATGAGCGTTTCCAGATCATGGCTTAAGGGGGGGGGGGGGGGGGGGTAGAAAAGGTAAATTGCCGCCATATTTGTCACTTAGAGACATTACCTTACTTATTTGGTGGTCAGAAGACGCACCAAGACGTTGCACGCAATCGCTTGTCCCAACATGCAAAAAGGAATGGAATCAAGCCGAAAAGAGTTTAACAAGCTGCCCAGAAACAGGTCGGCGGCTCAGGTTGCCAGGTTCCAGAGTGCATCGCCCAAGCGAGACTCACTGTTAAGTAGCCCTATTAGGGAATTTTCTTTTTTTTTAATTCTAAATATTTCAGAATACAGCTTTTTTCCTAATCCTAACCTAAACACTACCTATTTATAGCCTTAAAGCCACCTGCACTAAGGGATCCCTATAGAGGAAAAAGACAGAGGAGGTATTACTATAGAGAGGTAACTAGGAACGGAAGAGAGTTTCTTTCGTTCCGCTTAGTAATAAATTTACTAATAACAATCTCCTGCTTCTTATGTAATATTAAATAGCTAACCGTGTAGCTAAGAAACGGTAGGACGCGTAGGATAACACCTTGAAGCGCTACAAAGAGAGTGCACAGAACACTTACGGAACGTCGAGCAGACATAGCTATTAATATGCCAAGACATTGCATTAAAACGAGAGGATGGCCGGTAGTCCTTCTGGAGTATTGCGCAAATACTGCCTAAGTGCCTGCTAGCCCCTCTCTACTTTCCGATTAGCAGTGCCTCTCACTATATCTCTCCTAGGCCTCTTAATACTATATTAATGCCACATTGTTTACGCTTCATTCTCACAAACCTATTCGCGATACAGATAATCATCGTTTTTAGAATATCTGCTATAGGCTCTCTGGAAATGAGATGCAGCACAACGCCCGACTCTTCCTTGAACCTTGGACCTCATACTTCATTTCGGCCGGGGACAATAATACAAGCATTTGTCATGGGTTGGAGGAAGCAGAAGGCAGTATGAAAATAGGAACAAGAAAGGCTTCATTCTACAAAAGTCAAACTATGAAAAGAGAGTTCCTATATATAGGGAAGTGATGTGACTAATGGGTGAAACGCTACGTGATAAAGCACATGATGAAGCTGATAGCAAGTGCTTTTTCAAGGGCGAAGCTATCGAGATGTCATTGCTCCGAGCACCCAACATCGTCGTAACTTTCTCCATCTTTTTTGTACTTGTGAAAGTGACCCCCAGCCGACTTGGCCACCACATCCTGGTTATCCATGCAGCGACCATTGACCCCTATAGTGGTGCGAAACGCGGCCCACCAGTCGTATCCGTCGAAGCATTCCTGGCCGACGGGTGAGCAGTAGCCGAACTGGAAGGCCGTGGGGGTCAGCAGCTTGCAGCCGTTCAGTGCCTTCAGCAGCGTCTCCTTCCCGTGGTCCCACCCGGCCCAGCCTTTGCCCGTGATCCGGTACTCATAGTAGATGTAATTGTTCTGGTAGCTGCACATCCCGTCGGCCCGCTTGTGCGTGGGTCTCTCCCACTTGGGGTACAGCTCGTAGGTCGTGTCCCCGCGGACGTACCGCCCGCCGTACTTCCAACTCATCGGGTTGCTGCCCGTGTCCGTGTCGCAGCTGAAGATGAGCTTCGCGAAGGAGTCGAGGCACTCGTTCTTGTTGAACTGCGAGGCGCCATTGCTCAGCGAGATCTTGTACCGGTGCTCCTCCATCGTGCCGGCGAGGTAGGTCCCCTCCCTCTGCCAGTTGACCGTGTTGGACGGGGGCTGCACACTCTCGCAGAATTCCTTGTAGGACTTGTCCAGACGCTCCCACCCCGCGTACGGCCGGGGCCAGTCGAGGCCGTCCGACGACCAGCACTTGAATTCGTCCTGCTTCGTCACGGGGCACGATCCCTTGCCGAGGATCTTGCCCCTCATCCAGGCGATCGTCTCAAGGGTGCTCGCCGCGATGGTCTCGTGGCCTTTCTCGTTGGGATGGAAGTTGCACAGGAACGAGTCTGGGAGTCCGATTCCAAATGGCAACCCCGGCAGCCCGTCCCCCGGGCAGTTTGGGGCGAGAGTGTCCCGAGACTCTAGATGGTCGAGTGCGACCATGGGTGGGTTTGGAGATTTATACAAAATCGAGCCGTACACGTCGTCGTCTGAAGGTACGACCATGTTAGGCGACTTGACCGATACGTTGGCCTGGTCCCTCTTGAACTCATCATGCACATGCTCTGTGACAAGGTGCGTGTCCGGTTTGAAGAACTGCATCGTGGGTTGCTTTGAGTTGGGGTATTTGCCAGTGTCGTCGCTCGGCGAGCACATTTGGCCATCCACAATCCCTGGCCACTCACTATGTTGCCGCAGATCAATGTCAGCCGCGACCGGTCCAGGCTCGCACGGGCATGAACGAATACTCACCTCCAATCCGAGTACGCGATCCGGTACTTCTTTTTCCCGTCATACTCGGCAACGACTTCGGATATAGCCTTGTTGATGTTGCTGACAAGTTCGTTGAACTTCTTTCGTCTCTCAACAGTCAACGGGAGCGCTTTAGTATCCGAATAGCTAACGGACTTCCACTCAAGGAGGGCCCACGTTTGTTTTGTGGAGCAGTCTTCGTTGTCGGTGTTGAAGAATGGTGCATATCCGTTGTAAATCACGATGCTATCTTTTCGCATCTTATCCTCCAGGGCGTCCAGCACCTTCCGAATGTTCGGCTTCAGGATGTTGTCGATGTTGCTCTGCGCTTTCTCGAGAACATCGTTACATGACTTTTCGCTCCATGGTAGAAATACGCAATCCTTGATCATGCCAGCCTGGAATTAAGTTAGCTATCGAGTCAGATGGGACATGGCTGCCATTGTCTGCCATTGGCACATGTAGCTGATCCTACTTACCAGGCACAGGTCATTGCCGCCGGCCGTCAAGACGACCAAATCGAGTTCGCCTTTGAGAGCTTTGGCTTGCTTCTCAATCCCATCTGTCCGATCCCCACTACAGGCCAGATACTGAAAGTCTTTGATAGAGCTACCGAGGGCCTGGTTGACGATCTGAGGATAAGAGTAGCTGAAACGTGAGCACTTCCATGTGCTATCCAACAGGTTGCCTAGCTGGTTACCCGAGCCGATGCCAGCTGTGAAGCTGTCTCCAATGGCGGCCCATCGCTCTATGAAGCTGAAGTCTACTTCTTCTGCTCTCACGATATGAGGCGGGTATGTCACTAAGAGTGTCAGATACCAGATAAGCAGATGCATGTTGACCATCTTTTTGTTCGATGCTGTCTTGGGATGCTCTGGGTAAAGATGTGGGAGGAGGAAAGGAGTTTTGCCGATAGCAGACCCCACGGCATCAATCAAAGCTGTCGAGTGATGTGGAAATTCGGAAGGGGTCACATAGAGCGACTGGCATCAACGACACTGCGATGATCTCTTAACATGGCTGAGAAATAGCCGAGTCGGGATTTTGCGATACTCGGACTCTCGCCAGAAACGGCCTTACCCGCTTCCATCTTATCGAGGGCCCAGAATGTGTCAGACTCTGGTACAGAGTGAGCATGTGAGCGGGTCTGAATATTGGTTCCTGCATGGCTCCTGCATAGAAAACCCGCACTGTGTAAGCTGATGGTAGTAGTAGGATTCAGGAGTGCTTAATCAAATATCGCAAGTTTGAGCCAATCTGGTAAGACCTCGCGTATTGGGTACCACATGACAACTTATGGAGCTTGTTCAACATGTGTATGCCAATCTATATTTGTCAAGAGATATTTTGAACCAGTCTATGAGTGATACACCTAGACCATATGGCGCATCATCGCACGTAGGACCCGTCACCCAACTTTCCCGCACTCATTCTGCTCATTCACAGACGAGATGCAATCATTTGCAGTGCTCCTCACCTGTCTCGCAGCATTCGTGCTGTCGCAGACAGGAAATAATACGTTCCGCATTCAAGCCCAATCTTCCCTTGGGGCCTCCGCGACGGGAGAGCCAGACACCGTCTGTTCCGAAACTAAAGGATGCGCCCTAGGATGTTGCGGTCAATTGTCAGTGTTGTTATCCCATATGTATGGCAAATTCGCTGACTCCCCTTACAACAGAGATCCGCTCACCGGCAAGGGAGTATGCGGTCTAGGTAAGCAACTCTTGTTGGTGATCTCCTGGGGAGTTTTGAGCGTCTGTCTTCTTTATGTCAAGAATGACATCTCTTCAGATACATCAGAACGCTCGTACGAGAGACTGACTCGATTGTTCTATAGGGCCTACATTCTGTGGAGAAGGATGCATCTCTGGCTGCCACTGGAAGAGTGAGTGCGATCCCGGTTGGGGCATGCAATGGTCGAATGCGTCCGTATGCCCCTTGGATGTTTGTTGCAGCGAATACGGCTTTTGCGGTAAGTATCTCTCTCATCCGTTTCATTGTCGCCCCCCCCCCCCCCCCCCCCCCCCCCCCCCCCCCCCCCCCTCCCGACAAGCTTTCGGGAGTCTATGATCTTCATGCAAAGGCTTGTAACTTCCAAGGGAAACAGACATACTTTAAACACATTCAGAGACTGACTCGGGCTGTTTTTGTAGGAACCACGGCGACCTATTGCCGTGGCAAGGTTGTCTCGTCCCCCGAGTGCGGAAGCGGCAGCAGGAGCTCAGATGCTAAGACCATCGGGTACTACGAAGGGTGGAATATGGCGAAGCGGTCTTGCAACAGTGAGTGAAGCGTCGAGTTGAGCATGCCGGTGTCGTACGTTAACCCCAAGCCCTGCAGCCATGAAGCCATCTGAAATCCCTTTGGGCTACTATACGCATATTTTCTATTCTTTTGCTCTCATTGACCCCAAGACCTTCCATGTCGCCGATATGGATGCCGAAGTAGCGTCTCACTACGATGAAGTTACAGCTCTCAAATCAAAACAGCCGGGTCTGGAAGTGTGGATAGCTATCGGTATACTGATTTTGTCTCCCCCAATGAGAGGATCATAGACTGCTGACACGCAACCCCAGGCGGATGGGCCATGAATGATCCCGGACCTTGGCGCACTGCCTTTTCAGACATGGCGAAGACAACGGCTTCACAGGATGCCTTCTTTCAGTCACTTGTCTCGTTCCTCGCTCTCCACAATTTCGATGGGGTCGATCTTGACTGGGAGGTACGTTGCTCCTACCCAGTTTCTTTTTTTTGGTGGGTTATACAGACGGTACGCTGACTAGATTCTTGTAGTATCCGGTGGCTGAGGACCGTGGGGGAAAGCCTGAAGATTTCGAAAACTATGTGACCATGATCTCGAGACTCCGAGCGGCTCTGAATGCTAGCGGTCGACGCTACGGATTGAGCATTACCCTTGTGAGTTTTCGAACCACTCAGGAAGTTTGAGATGGTGGAATTGTTCATCAATACCGCTGGCTAACCTCCGAGGGGGGGGGGGGGGGGGGGCAGCCCGCTTCATACTGGTATCTACGAGGCTTCGACATCAAGAACATTGAGCCACACCTCGATTTCTTCAATATCATGACATACGACATCCGTAAGTACCGCCAACTTCCACCCATTTTCTCCATGTTTTGATTTCACTAACGTGCGAACAGATGGTGTGTGGGATCAAAACGTAACTTCGATCGGACCCTATGCTTTTGCCCATACCAACCTCACCGAAATACAAGTAAGTTCCGTCTAAGATTCATATCCCATGCTATTTAAAAAAGTTCACTGATTTTATTCTTAGACTGGCCTTGAATTGCTGTGGAGAAACAACGTCAATCCCCAGCGCGTCAACTTGGGATTAGGCTTCTACGGACGGAGTAAGATTGCTGCCTTCTTTTTTCGCCGCAACAGGATATTCTCTGACGTTATTGGTTAGGCTTTGAGATGAAAGATCCAGGCTGTATGTCTGCAGGCTGTGAGTTCAGCAACGGGGCAAAGGGCGGCGTATGTACTGGCACTCCCGGTGTTTTGTCCGTCGCCGAAATCAACAAAATCGTTAAGGGGGGCGGTACGGTGACCTACGACCAAGCCGCTGCCGTCAAAATCGTGACCTGGGACAATAATCAATGGGTGTCTTGGGATGACGTTGAGACGCTCAAGATAAAGCAAGACTATGCCAACCGGAGGTGCCTGGGAGGGTGAGTTACTGCACTTCTTTTCGAGTTTGACGTTTACGCTTACATATTGAGTGACAGAACCATGGTTTGGGCCATTGATCTTGATGATGGCACTATGATCAATGCGTTGGGATCCAACCTCGCTCGCCCAAAGGCCGACATCGCGACCGGTGTCGTGGGCTGGAATTACGATAGCGGATATGGACTTGGTCAGCTCCCACTGAGGGAACTTTAAGACTGTTCTCACCGTTCATTCAAAGACAACGTGTAAATATTTTTTCAGATATTTTTCAGTTTGGAACGCAAGCCGTAAACCACCGAACATGATGTATCAGGGCGAAATGAAGAAAACATGTATAAATATCAATGGGAAACGAGTCCCTAGATATGAAATATCACATGGCCGCCTCTAAAAGACGATTCCTATAAGAGTTGAACACGTACCCAAATACTGACCCTGACATAATGGTGAGAAAAGCTTGGTGCTCATTACTACGTATACATGGATGAATTGAGGTGCGGCAGGAACTTTGTGCTCTTTTACATGATGAAACACACGCATCCAATGCCTATGCAGGCCGAATTTGAACCAGACTCAGATCCCAACCTAAACCTCGACAATGGTCGACAAGTACTACTACTCCTTGCATAGCTTTCCCTTGATCATATCCTTCCATTTCGTGTAAAATGGACTCTTGGTCGAACTGGGCAAGGTAGGAAAGTCGTGTGAGGCGAATGGGCCGTCGTACATCTTCTTGATGCCCACGATGTCTTTTGCGGACGGCTTGTCGTTCTCGCCGAACGACGACCCATCATTCTTGAGGAGCAAGTCGTATCCCGCGTAGATCATTATCGATTCCCAGTCCACATGATCGTTGGTGGCACCCGTTCGTGGGATGTCGCTTGACCACTGCATCGACGCGCTGATACTTTCGGCGAGGTAGTCGGCGCCGGAAAAATGGTACTCTTGGGCGAATGCCTGGTACCTGCACATCAATGTGGTTTTCTCTTCCAACAGAGCCGGATTATTGGGATATTTTTCCCTAATCCGGTCGCGGGCGGCAGTGTAGTCTTTGAACCGGGCGCAATGGAAGTTGCTTCCGAACACATTGCCCCTCCTGGACGAGTAGGGATACTCCCAGAAGGATGGATTTTGATGCTCGTGATATAATCCCCATACGTGCCCCAGCTCGTGGGCAATGGTTGCAACGAACCTGGTTTTGCCTTCGACGGCCCGCAGTTCGCTGTTGATGTACATCGTGGGACCCTCGTATCCGGGGTTGGTGTCGTCAAGGGCTGGCACCCCGACGGTCGCAGACCCGGCAGCTTGGCCAGACCACTCATCAGGTGTGATGCTGATAACCAAGATCTGATGACGGTCCTCGTGTCCAGTGCACGACGAACCGGGATCGGCGACCTCTTTGTACTTGTACACGGGGGAAACCAATCCGGCCATTTTCCATAGATTGGTCGCGGCTATCAGGTATCTGTGGAGGTTTCCTCTAGCCGCGGTGGATTCGTAACAATAGCTGATGGTGCTCTCGGGCCAGCGTCGGCGTTGTTCGTCAGGAACCATCGCCATATACCGCTTCTGCAGGAGGTCGCGACGGGCCACCGCATCTTTGGCGGCATAGCCAGACGCATCGGCAGTGATCTTGACATTACGACTGTCGTGGGACAGTTGAGGTTGCCAGGTTGCGCTTCCACCTCTTGCGGCCCGGACGAGTACGGTAAGAAAAATAAAAATGCCTGCGAGCAGCATGATGACGATGTAGGTTGTCGAGAGGGCCGGTAAAGCCCGGCGTGTTCCTGAGACTAGAGGCAGGTATTGTCAATAGGGGCGAGGGAGACTCAAAGGCTTCTAGGTGAGGCAGATGGAAAAATTGGGTGACGGGGGTATCAAGAAAGACTCTAAGACACGCACCAGATATCGGTTATGGAATACTCTATGGGACAATCAGACCTGTGAAAAGGTAATAGTTCCAATCAAATGGTGCCATGGACAGTGAAAGCCGAGAACGTCTATAGAGCTCGCATCTAAAAGGGAAATTCGCACTCCCAGCCAATGATACTAGAAGAAGCAATCTTATGTATATTAGCAACCCACGAACTTGCAGATCCGTCAGCCTCGGCTACTAGCTATCATGTCAGATTCCTACCCAGGTGACATGCACGGCAACGCAGGGTAATGGCGTCAGCCTAGGAGGAGGAGGCGAATGATCCTATGCCAAGTCCTATGCAAATTGGTTAGACGTTATCCACCAATCATTACCTTTTATCGAGAAAATAGTTTCCTATTCGGAACACTGTGCGGAACCGGAGCATGGCTTACACAGTATCTCATCTACTGTCAAGCGATTAGACTATGATTAACCCCTGCTCACCGGTATGGAGTTCGCAGATCGATAACCAATGTTAGAAGCGCGAAGCACTGGACATACGACAATGACTTTATCCTAAGATACCATGGTTTTCACGCCGAATCTGAAGTCCATCGTGTCAAAAGCCCGAGCAGGAGAAGGTCCTCTGTCCCCAGCCGTTCCTTCACGTCTTTGAATCTCGGGAATTGCACGCACCTGAAACTGCTCCGCGGCTCAAGATGTCGCCCACAGGAGCATTCTCTCTGGTCTCCATGCTGCTTGGTTGTACGGTTGGAGTGTTCTCCCAGGCCGTTCCACCGCCAGGACCTACCCATCCCGGCACAGCACCAAACTGCAACAAATGGCACATAGTCACGAGCGACGACTATGGCTGTGGTGTTCTGGAGACACGCTATCGGATCAGCCATTCTCAGTTTCTGGCATGGAACCCAGCAGTCTCGGACGACTGCTTGCAGAACTTCTGGCCTGACTATGCGTACTGCGTGTCGGTCGACGCCAGTATCACCGCCACGCCGTCCAAGTCGAGCACTACTACGTTCACGACGCGCACGACGTCCGCCGGTTCGTCCTCGGTGCCGCCTCCCATCTCGACGCCGTACACCATCGACCACCCTGTCACCGATCTCAACATCACGACGCCGACCCTTCCCAGTGAGCCATGGCCCCCACAGAAAACGCAGCCGGGTCAGCCATCGTACTGCAACGACTGGCACCTCGTGACGCCCGGGGAGTCATGCGATTCCATCGTCAGCGATCACAACGGTTGGATGGGAATCGAGGACTTGTAAGTATCTCTGAAGTCGTAACTATGCCGGTGGTTGGTTACCAGAACCTAACCTTTGGCTTGCGCCATCATCAAGTCTTCTTTGGAACCCCGCGCTTGGATCCGACTGCAAGGGGATTTACCTATATTACTATGTCTGCGTAGGAATCCAGCGGCAAACGCAGATCTCCATCGACTTCCCCACGTTTGTCCCCAACGCCACAGTCCCACCCATGGTAATCCCGACGCCCGTGGAGCTGCCGCCCGTCGACAACAACTTTGAGCCCGTCCCAGTGCAGGGCCCGCTGCCTACAGACTGCGTCGAATACTACCAGGCGCGCCCGGTGAGAGAGAACCGTCCCCATTCCATGTGCTCAGCCACAAGTTCCAGCCTACTCACACCCGATCTCTTGAACGAAAACAGGACGAGACATGCCGCCAGATCGTGGCAGCGCATAAGAGCATCACCGAATCTCAGTTCCTGGCCTGGCACCCGTTTCTAAACAACAACTGCGATGGCCTCTGGGCCGGCTATTACTACTGCTTGTGGGTCAGCGACGAGATCCCTGCGCCGCCGCCGGACAGCACGACCAGCATGCCGAGCGTGCCCCCAACGTCCACATCATCTGCACCCGTAGCGACGCCGACGCCCGTCCAGGTAAGTAGTCTCAGCCTAGTATGCCCAACAGCAAAGGCTAGAGACATTTTTTCTTATTTTTTTTTAAATCGTTTTCTGACCGCGACGTTGCATAGCCGGGCATGATCTCGGGGTGTCGCAAGTTCTATTTTGTGCAGACAGATGACGGCTGCTGGTCCATTGCCAACTCGGCGGGCATCACCCTAGAGTAAGTACCTTATCATTTCTGATGTTGTATCTCCTTTTTGGTAGTTCAGGAAAGATAGCATGCTAATACAATGTCTGCCTTTAGTGACTTCTATAAGTGGAATCCGGCAGTGGGGGATTGCTCGGGGCTATGGCCCGACTATTATGTTTGCGTTGGCTTATAGAAGCTTGCCTGTGTAGACGCACTATATATATCAATGTCGAGGCAGTCAAAATATCTTCGGAGTCGCGGCTTTTACTTAATAAGTATTAACGGGAGATATTATATATAAATCCTTACTGTTTATGCCAACGTGGCGACCATTGTTATTATTATTAGCTACTTAAGTAAGGAGCCTTACCACTCCTTGTTTCTAATAGTCTATGTCCTTGCTAAATGCTAGAGGTCGTCTTAGTGGCTTTACCCAGCCATTAGATCTTATATAAAGAAGTAAAATGCTTTAGACTAGAGTATAAGGGTATTAGATAAAAGTAAAACTATCTATAATTAAGAGAGAAGGACCTTATATAAGATTATATATACAGTAAGATACTACTAGTATATATAATATTTTATAGTCTTTATTATATACCTTTATCTTTTTATATCTTTAGAGGTTATCTTTAGTAGAGAAGTAGCACTAATTATATAAGAAGGGCTATAAAGGCTATAGTTAACTAGCTTTTATAAGTATATTAATATCTTTAGTAGGCTTTATTAATATTCTTAAGGACTAACCCTAACTTAAGCTAGATTAGTAAAAGGAGAGAGGTACTTAATAACTTATACAGCCTACTATTTTAGTTATAATAAAAGAGATTATCTATAAATAACTTATTACCTAGCGATTAAATCTTATATAAAGAGGTAAAATACTTTTAACTAAAGTATAAAAGTATTAAATAAAAATAGAATATTCTATAATTAAAAGAGAAGAATATTATATAGTTTATAGTTATTCTTTCTAGATTACTATACTGTATAGGTTCTAAATGCCCTACTAGCTTTTAGTATTTAAGGAGAGAGACAGTAGGTACTAAATTTCCTAATAGGTTAATACTAAAATATAAAACATTTGTATTTATTAAGTTTCCATTATAACTTCTACCTGTTCCACACTAAAGTTTTACATTTTATATTGCTTATTATGTTAAGTACACCTTAAATGACTAACCCAGTCATACTGAAGGTTACCATCCAGGCCACCATTCCCCCAATCATCAACGTCAAGACAGGCGACTACATTGTGCTTCCAGCTTTGGCTGATTACACGCGCGTGACCATCGCCTGGACTCAGGACAGCTCGCTGCGCACGGCTGAGTACATGCGCAGTTACGGGTTCAACTTGAGTGTAACCAATAGCCCAGAGGTTCTTATCTACATTGCAGCAGAGCTAGTGCAACCTAGCTTGAGTGGCTGTGTACTATTACATTTAGGCTCTACTAGTTATATAGATAAAGCCTGTCTCGCAGACGCAAATAGTCAAGCCAGAACAGTCCAGAGCCGCACTAATACAGATAGTATGTACTGAGGAGATATCCGATGCTAGAACATACAAAGCACAAACAAGCTTACAAGCCTTATATAGTTATCATCAAGTCGCCCTGGGTAAAAGTCAGCCCGGATTAGCAATATGGCGTACTGAATAATAATTTAGGCAACAATGTCAAGCCATCCACAGAGAGATTCATCCTCTATCACCCTAAGTCCCGTACCCCATTCACTGTAATTTATCGCCCTCCTATGAGAGGAGCAAGTGACAACATTATATAAAGGCTGTACTGCCTATACCCCTAGGACTAGTAGAGTAACTTACTGCCTATTATTTATTAAGTTATAATATAAATATACTTTTAAGTAGTAAGTTAAAATAAAGTAAAATAATAGTTATTTTACTTATTAACTAATCTTTTAAATACCTAAAGGCATTATAATACTTAATTTTTACTTTGCTATATAATTTACTACTACCTATGCTATTAGTAATTATAGCTCTATTAATTCCCTAGTTTATCCCGTTTGTTTTCCAGCTCGTTCTTACTACTAACCTACCTCCTGCCTTCCTACAAGCACCTGCGTTAACTACAATCGTGTTATTACCTGACATCCAGCGGGACAGCTCCTCGCCTGAGTTCGCGCTGACCTTCAGCAGGCCGTATGCGACCGTGGAGCCAAGGGCCAGCTCTGCCGCGACGGTCCACAGCGGGCGCTCCGTTGTGTAGAGCGAGCTGTCAAGCGCTAGCGCCTGCAGTATGTCCCCAGAGCCCAGCTGCGGCGCGTCACCCAGGAGGTAGACGACTTCGCCAAAGCTGGTCGCTACCTCCATCTCGAAGGTGACGACGCAGGTGTCCTTGCCGTGTGCGTGGGTCTCAGTCTTCTCGTCGAGGACGGTGCCGCAGAGGCCGCTGTTAGTGAGCTTGGCGGCTGGGTAGAATACCCTGGGGTAGCCCCGGATGAGCTGGAACGACAGCTTGCCATCTTTGTTGGCCTTGAATTGGGTGCAACTGACGATATCCATGTAGTTTGTCAGGGGGTGGAACCCGATGCTCCCCTGGCTCGGTATTGAGTTTGACAAGCTGGGAGCTGGGAGAGTCAAGTTATATGGATCGCTGGCCAGGCCCAGGTTCGTGGCCACTGCGATGACTTCCCCCTTGGCGAAAGCGAGGTTGTGGCTGTCGTTGAAGACGACGCGTGCCTGGTCCTGGATGAAATTTGACCGCGTCCCGTTCTGCTCGTGCGCCACTACCCAAGACCTGAACCGATTTAGCTGCCTGATGAACTTGTACATGTCGGAGTCGGTGCGGTACTGCGCATGCAGGGGCGAATTGAACAACGGGGCTCGATAGTACGGGTTTTGGCCGGCTGAGAACCGCTGCTCGGCGCCCTGGTAGACGACTGGGATGCCGTCAACCAGCATGGCGAGCACCATGGCGTTCTTGCCCTTGGCCATGTCTCCCGACACGCTGGCAAAGCGCTTCGCGTCGTGCGAATCGTAGAAGCTGCCCAGCGTGGCGGTGCGGTTCGGCAGGGCGGCCTGCAGGGCGGCCATCTGGCTGGCGAAGTTGGCGGGCGTGGCCGTAATCGAGTTGGCCGTGAAGGGGGACTGGAACATGTCGATGCGCGCGTAGTATTGCGGGAAATTGAAGGCGCCGCCCATGGCGTCCAGGAAGCCGACGTACGGCGCCACGTCGCCTTCGGAGAACTCGCCGATGCTGAAGACGCCGGCGGCGGCCTGCAATGCGGTAAGCATGGAGGGCTGGACGTGGCGGGCGGCGTCGATGCGGAGGCCATCGATGGAGTACTCGGCCACCAGGTTTCGGATCCAACTGACGTAGATGCGCAGGACGTCGTCGTCCTCAGTGCGGAGGTCCGGCAACGTGAAGGCCGCGCCGGTCTCCTTACTCCAGCCCTCCCAGCAAGTTTGTTTGCTTGTCGTGTCCGTGTAGTCAATTCGGCAATATGGGTGGAAGAAGCGTGACGAATTAAACGGCGAGTAGATAGAGTAGTTGAGCGGCTTTTGTAGGGCGTACGTGGCCCCCGTGGCGGTCTTTGTAGAGTTGGTGGCGTTGGACGCAGGCAGCATTATCTCTACTTGGCCCGGCTGCGGTCCCATGTGGTTCGGTGCGACATCCAGCATAAAGTACATTCCTCGCGCGTGTACGGCCTTGATGAGGTCTTTCAGGTCCTGCTTGGTGCCGAAACGTCTGTTCAGCGCGTAGATGTCCCGGGCCCAGTAGCCATGGTAAGCCTCCACGGCAATGCCACCGTCTGTAACAGGAGCCTCAACCTGGGCGACGATTGGCGAGATCCAAATGGCCGTAAAGCCCATGCCCTGGATGTAGTCAAGCTGGCTTTCAATGCCCTTCCACGTGCCGCCGCAGTAGGTTTGTGCCGAGACGTTGCAGCTGCGTGGCAGATAGGGCTCGTCGTTCACAACCGCAAGCGCGAAACGGTCCGTCATAACCTGGTAGATGGACTGGCGCTTCCAACCCTCTGCGTCAAGGGCTTGCGCCGCCGACGCCAATAGGGCGACGGCGCCTGTGACCCAGCTCCGGGCCGTGAGCTTCATGGTAAGTGCTCGGTATTCGAGAGAGTGAGGCAAGTTAGGTGGCCACGGGATGGAGGGCGTAAATGAAGAGCACGAATAAGACCGGCCAGAAACTACAGAAGTAGCCCATTAATATTTATGGTGAAGAGAGAGCGCGCCGTCTCTGCAATCTGCTCGACTTCTGGGTCCTTTTTCAAGTCCCAGTTAATAAGATTTGCTAAAATGATGTCTGTAATTTAAAAAATAATTTTTTTTAGCAGGGTAGCAATCTCTCACAACCCAAGAAGCACAGGCAGCGCGTATAGAGTCTAACATAATTGTATGTAAGTTCGTTTAGTGCAGAGGCTGTCTGTCTCTAACTTCAATCCAGAATTCATGCCACCTATTACAGCTTTAATTGAATGTGTCTTTATCATCCGGTTAAATAACTTATTTCATCTCTTGGCGCGGTGCTTATGCCAGTGGTATCAACGCTTAATCTATTACAGACTGTCTACTTTACTGTAGGTAAACCAAGAGAGCCTCGCTGGCAGCAACATTAAACACCGCCTGGCCTCCCGAGACCGGTGTCGTCTCGAATGTCTCTGTGCCACCCATTTCGCACGTTCCGTTCTTGAAGTACTGCTCGCCAAACAAAGAGCTGCCCCCGCGGTCCTGTCTCGCCAATGCACTTGCAGCAGTCAAACGTTTAGATCGGACAGACGTCGTGGTAAAGCCGCCGGTAAGCACCAAGGACTCGGAACTCCGATTGCCCGATCCGGTATAGTAGTTAGAGTTATACAGAAGGGCACGCAGCGGCGCACCTAAGGCGTCAAACGTGACGTACGCGGCAAACGCCGAGGTGCCGTTATCGAGGGCTGCAATGTGTTCAGCGCCAGCCATAAAGGCCGTTGCTACATAGGCTCCAATATAGGGCGTTCCTATCACAGAGCTCCCGAAGAAGCTGTAAGGGCTGTTGCCAATGGTGCCTTGGTGGAAGTAGTTCCTGCTGACGTTTGAGACCGCCGAACGCACTGAGTAGTCCATTACCCAGAGGGCCGCCCCGAAAGACGGGGACACGCTCGCTGCGCCACCTCCCGCGACTGTTATATTGAACTTGTTAGCCAGCTTCCCCAGCTGTTGGGATTTACTTTTATTTACCTGAATTGGTCTCGCCAAACACGTATGGCTTGTTGACTGCAAGTGCACTCGCAATATCGGCATTATACCTGGTTGCACACACGTCAGCTAGCACTAGGTTATAGGAGATGAACGCACTTACTGGTAGATATTACTCGCGATATTTGAATGTGACATCAGACTTGCCACTGTGCCTCCGGGGTAGTTGTGGTGCGAGTAAGTTTGGACATAGTCCCTGACCTTAGGGTCGGTATTCCTAATTAGCTCTTGAGCACCCCATTGTGGCGGCGGAACGTTGGAGTTCCCGGCCTGGACAATGCTTTTCCTGCCGATGGCATCGCTGACAGCGATTGACCAGGATTCTTGAGATTTAGCGTCTGGGATAGGTCCCCAGTTACCTGACGCGATAGGCTGTACTCCAGCCCAGTCTATATATACACACCAGCTATCAGTTCAATGGTTCGATAAACATAGCAGGTGCTACCGTATTACTGTATGGGGTTCCTCTTACATTCAGGTTCGTTTCCAAGCTCGATGGCGTAAAGATTGGCCATCTCTCGCACCGCGACTTTGCCGGCCGCGATTGTGTTGTTCATGTTATTCTTGCCTCTGTTAAGACCGAGAGTGACGTTGCCAGCGTAAGTGGCGGCCAACTTTATGAAGTTGGGACCAAATGTTAGGGCTTTAGGCGCATCTCTCGCGTCTTTCACTGAGTAAACAACGTATGCCGACGTTGACGCGTCGTATACCGCTCTATCTTGAGTCGTGCCGCCGATTCGAATGGGAGGCCAAGTGCCGGTTAAGTCTTTGAAGTTAGACAGGCACTGTTGTGTCGCCGTGATGTTCTGGAAGTACGAGGGGAACTCAAAGAATTCAAATCTAAGAGCCGTTAGCATTACAGATGTTTCGGGCGCCGAGAGACTCACGATAGGCCGACGGGGGCGGGCTCGAGAGGCGCAGACCAGAGACCTTCAGCATTCACTTTGCTTGGTATAGTGAAGGTGTAGGCAGCGGCGGCGACGTGGGCCGTCGCCACGGAATAAGCAAACCAAGAGCCAAACGTCATTCTCATGAGGATGCTTTCTGGACGATCGTGGTATTGAAAGGTGGATCCTTGTTGAGCACTGAGAATGCGGGATACCATGTAACTATTTATCTGGCTAGGCTTACAGTACATACTCGGCTAGGAGGGTGCCGGAGGCCTGTAGCCGTTAAGGGACAGAAACTGCACCAATTAATCAAAAACTGGCCATTCTTACATCGGATCCCGGCCGTTGTATAGACAAGCGTTTGCTTCTATTTATTCCCCCCAAAAGTCCTTGTTAACTTCAGACGCTTTTATGACCTATAAGCTTGTGATTGGCCTTGTGCATTGCTATTTCCCCTGAAACCTCTTGTGTGGGGGACGCGTGGGCAGGGATCGATAGTCACTTAAAGCACCTACTTAATTATATACGTGGCCTGTAAAGAATCATCCCAGTCGTTCAGCTCATGGCCATGCAGCAGCCTATATTAATATCCCCCTACCTCCACAATCGATCCCGCTCTATTTCCTTGAGTCGTGCTCTTTACTACGTTCTCGTCCTCATGCTGTAGCCTGTCTTTACTGCGCCACTGCGGTTGCCGTCACACAGCCACACCTCTTTAGTATGTCCTACTTAATAGCTTTCTTACCCTGCAAATTGCTTAGGGTGATCTTGTGGAGTTCGGAATCCTCTTGGCACTAGATAGACGCTGTATATAATAAAAGGCGGTATTTCTACTTTGCCTGCCGTGGAATTCATACTGTAGGGTCTGGTATGGTATACCCTAAGCGTAAGCTGCTAGCAAATAAGGCATCCAGCAGTTATATCTTAAAGGGCCTGTTAGATTTTATTTATATATTAAAGAAGTTATCCTAAGAAATGGCGTTATTTAGTAATAAATAGCAGTTGTTTTTACATTCTAAAAAAGGGGGAACTTTAATGCAAGAGCAGAGATGCAGTATTTTCGGATAGCTCGGATTCAGGGGTGGCCCGTAAGTTAATGTGCGATTCCAGCCAGTGGAGAGCGCGTCTGTACTATTATGTGTTTGCGTTGCTGCTAGACCTCCAGATGCCGCGTGGACTGTAGTTATCTGGGTCTAATACTGTTACAGTCGCCAAAGAGGTTTAGTGGGCCCACTTTTTGTTACCTCTAGTGCGCACTTTGTCCCCTTATTCTTTATAGCCACTTCAACATCTGCATGCATTTAGTACTCTACTATGTAGTCCTAGTCAACTCGGTTCACACTAACACGGCTACAGCAGAAGAAGAGGGCAACACACAGTCAATGCTTCTTAACTGTAAATTCCTTTTCTTATCTTCCTCTTTTTATAATTTGATTAATCATGCTATCATTTCAAGCTCCCTGTGGCGGTCTGTCTCTTTTATGTGCCTATTGAGAAAGTAGGCTTCTAAAACCCCCCTCCATAGTGGCAGTGCCAAAAACCACTTCATCCTCCGTAACACCGACTACAAACCTGATAGGCTTATCCAGCTGGGTCAGCTTATCTCCGACCACCGCACGCCATATCGACGTATTGCCCCTCCCTTTAAGCCCCTCCCGGTCGTTCACTGTGCTTACAAGAAAGTCTGGTCTCTCTGAAAGTCAAACGGCGCGGTCAGTGGGGTTGATGTCTCTGCGCATTTCATTACGGCCTTCACCCTGGAGGCTTCGGCAAACGCGTCGCGGGAATTTACAAAGACTTAGAAAGCCGCCACGCTTAAAAAAGAATTTCCTTGAACTCAGCGAAGATACGGCTTCACCATACGTAAAGAACAGCGTTAAGGAGGCTGCAGTGCAGAAGTGGCTTAAGCGCCAGAAGTTCCTGGAGAAGGTCGTCTATATGGTGACCGGTATCAGGATTGTAAGGCAGCCTGGAGAAGCCTTATATGGATATTTAAGTGCAAAGGCAGTGATGCCAAGTTTAGCGCAGACCCGGGCACCGAAGGTCTGGTCTCAGCCGGCGTGAACGGAAGTTTTGACCGCATGAGAGGAATTACAGCGAGCAGTACACCTTTGGAGGACTTTGTGTTTGCCTATAGGTTAAGTAAAGTCCACATCGGCTTCCGCAATAAGGCAGTAGACTTGTCTCGCGACTTTCGCTGTGATTAGCCAGAGGCCTGGACGTGCTAGTGCACATAGGTCACTTAAAGAGTGTTCCTGCGGCCGGTTCTAAAGCAGCAAGTGCTATAACGGCAAACAATAGGTTAGTTATACCCATAACTGTATTGCCTAACTGTAAAGATTTTATGGTAGAGAAGAAAGAAAAACATATAGTAAAGCTGCCCTAAGAAGCCGGCCTAACACCCCCTTTGTAGGTCACGAGGCTAGGCATCTAAGTATCAGCCGCGGGGCTGGCTGCCAAGCTGTCGCCTGACAATACGGCAGTGCGATAGTGTGCATTACTGGCTTCCCCACTAGCTGATGTTCTCCCTTTTTGCGACCTCGCCGCCACCTTTTTCAGGTTCTCCCTTTAGTTTGTCCAGGGTAATACACGTCATTTTAAATGAATTGCCTTCTTATCTGTGGATCTATGTTGCTCGTCAAATATGAAAAGGGATGTGTAATCTTTACAAACGTGCTGATAGCCCCATCCCGTGCTTCCGTTGTCATTTGCCGGCTTCCACTCCAGAGTTGCATCGCCAGCGCATATGATGCTCTGCCGCAAATAATCCCAGCAGTGGAAAATGTAAGTTGTGTTCACCTTGCCAAGCTGGACATCCTGAGCGGCAAAGAACCCGGACCGGGTTATATGCTAGGGCGCTCCTATCAGTGATCCTCCTGGCTACGCCAATACATTATCTCCTGTTACTTACCAAGCAATGGATTTGGTGAAAGACGGACAGCAGTGCCTTCTTTTCCGGCACGTATCTATCTAATCCAGACATGTATGGAAGCTCGCTTTCGGTTGTAAAATTAATCCAGCATTTGCCCACCAAGCCCAGCAAACACGTCGTTAGCTGTTGTCAAAAAAGGAACACAATGAACGAGAGGCCGGTAGAAGCTACAAGGGCGAAGATGCAGCGGCTACGGAACCAGCTCATCTCATGTCGTCGTCAAGACTGGCTATGGGCGAAATCACCGCTCCGTCAGGCTGGCTTTCTTGCCTCTCTCAAGAGTTTTTCGTCCTCCACAGGAATCAACTGCCTACAACTATTGAGTATCCTTTGCATATTGGGATTTTCCTTCGCTCTTGCGGTGCCCTCGGCGCCCCATTGCCACGGATCGCCCACAAGCCCCCATAAGCAACATCCGCATGGGACGCATCATCAGGAAGCACGAGGTAGACCAAAGCAGGCACCTCATGAACCCCCATGTGGCTCAACACCCACGGAGGCGAAGGCGGGTAACTTCATCTTCGAGCAGCATCTCGGGGCCTGGGTACATCCAACCTGCGCTTGGCAGGAGATTGTGGACGGGTTTCGTAAGATGGTCGGGGACATATATGCCGACTGGTCTTGGTGCTAGAATAGCGATCTCAAGCGTGAGGTGGCTGCAACCGACGTCCCTAAGCTCCAGAACGGCAACTCCTCCGTCATATACAGAACTTATCCTCAAGCCTACAACATACATTACTTGTATTGCCAGCAGAAGGTAAAATACGCAACTGAGCACGGTTTTCAGTGAATAGACTCCCGGTGTCATCAGTTCTGGCGCATTAACGACTGCGTTACCCTCATCGCAGAAACATTAACAGACCAGGGTAAGCAGCATCAGGCATTGACATATCTTTTGTTGTATCACGACTGTGTTCCACTCACTTTGACAATAGTGTCCTGATTAAAATACCAAGCCCACAGATAGCCTCCTCATTACTAAATCGCCAGGCATTATAATCAAGTTCCCCTGAGCTTTACACTGTATGACCAAGGCATCAACTCGAGTTAGTAAAGCTAAAAGCAAAGAGAAGACTTGAATCTAACTCGAAGTCGTCTTCTCTTGTGCTTTATGTAGTATGCGGGTACCTAAATATATGTACTACTTTGCTCTGGCACATCCTGTTAGAGCCAGCCACTGGCGTTCATGAATAGTCTGTATAAACGTGCCGATATTGATCAGAGTCTTAGAGGGTGAAAAGGAAGCAGAGAAAGCTTCAAAGATAGAGAAACGACCTATTTTCAGGCTTGGAAACGTTTGCAGTTGATGGTGTATTCGGAATCCTGCGTAGTTAATAATTAGCTGCCCGTCTATGTCAATTGTTCTTAGAGCCAACCTTTTTTTCCAACGGCGCCCAAATTTGGCGCCGGTAGTCCCGGCATTTGTATGAGTGTACCTATGTTTCTAGCAAGACTTTCGCAATCAGTCAACTGTAATCGACCTTTGCCCAAACGGCTTTCACGTATACTTGCCTACAGCGTCGTAAACAGCCGATCCACTCTAATGATGACGTCGTTCAAGGCTAGAGGCAAGAGCCTCATCGCCTATACTCCGGTTGAAAACAATACACCCACGGAAGCTCGGGAGAGAGAAGCTTTCATCGTTTCTCAACCAACTGAGCTCTCATGGCGACTGGCTTCGAATTTGTCTGCAAACATATATTGCTTGCTAGATCTTCAAAGCTTTGTTATCGCTGTTCTTTTTATATACATTACAACAGGGGGGAAGCCTAGTGACGTGGCATGTACACGACAGCTCGCTTTCATACTGTAAGTGATGTGACCGATACGCTTAGGCGACAGGTTTTCTGTAGTTGAGAAAAAAGATAACATCTGACATCCTCACTTTTCCTCAGCGCCCTATCTATAATCTGGCGACTTGGAAAATTAAGAGTTTACAGACCAAAAGCACCTCATGCAACCATCACCGTACCGAGGTCAACCGACACCAGAGATTGAAGCGGCATTTATTCGGCTATGGCGCTGTGTAACTCTCTTCCATACATACAATTAAAGTTGCAATTGCTTAGACTAACTCGCGGAAAGTCCCTCCGATACATTTTCCAGAAGACAAGCTCACGTCCCATAATAAAACGCCAGCTGAGAGCTACGA
This sequence comes from Colletotrichum zoysiae, assembly GCA_030867305.1. NCBI lineage: Eukaryota > Fungi > Ascomycota > Sordariomycetes > Glomerellales > Glomerellaceae > Colletotrichum > Colletotrichum zoysiae. Next base: position 206,797 of record MU842830.1, on the reverse strand, counting down.
ACACGTCTCAAAAGAGCTCGGGGGGTGGTGTAAATGGATTTTTGGATGTTTTTCACTAACTTCACTGCCTGGTGAGTGGGTAATGCTTACTACCTTGTGCTTAGGTTGAACCGCCACAGAATTTCACAAACCGATACATACAACTACAGCAACATAACCACCTTTCGGGCCATTAAAGATATTGTTCGTCGCCATGTAGACCATTGCATAGATACAATACGCCACTTCCTGATGTGTCAAAGCGAGGTTACTCCCGTAGTGTTTGAGAAAGATTTGTCTCTGCCGTCAGGGTCAAAAAATAATTTCTACATGCGGCGTAAATGTAGGAATTTTGAAAAGATTCAAGCTTGAACGGTTGCAAACAATGGGTTTTAATTGGCGAGGATTATGGTCAGTAAACTCAAGTCAGGGTGACTTCAGATCCGACCGACTAGATACATAGGCTTGTACGCATATGTCATATCAGATTTAGGTCATATTGTACACAGGTGGTCTTATTACGTATGAAGGCAACAGACATCTTCTCAATAACGAGCTTTAGACATCAACTTTCCAGATTCACATTCGTTCCACGTACATCATCCCATAGCAAGGCTCATAGACTATAAGATCATCCTTTGCAAGTCAAACACGTGTAAGTCATCCATTGTGCTGTATCAATACGGTTAATCAGGAAGGCATGGATTCTTCCTATCACGCAACAACGTATTCTACACAGCCAACGCGGATTAGTAAAATTCAAAATTCAAACCGTCAGGGTAGAATTCGTACCCTTCTTATGCGTTGACTTTGTGTTCTTTTCGTGGTTGATTAATGACTTGCGGCGCTGTCCTGTTGTTCCTGTGGCAAGATACCCTTTAAATAATTACGACTTTGATCAGCAGTCGAATCATCTAGGCCTGCTTGGACAACGGTCGTACCTTGTCCGGATACTGATCAAATGACAGAGATGGTCTGACAAAATCAGAATAAGCAGGCTCAGTTAGAAGGACATTTTTATTCTAAATGAATGGCAGTATTTAGCAGGTGATCAGGGCAGGCATTTGATTGGCGTACGATGCTTTAGTAAAGAATTTCTGAGTGTTTTAATTATAAGCCAGCATTGGCAGCGAAAGGGCTACCCTGTAATAATTTGGCGCGTTGGCGCTGGTGTGTGACATATCAACTCAAGCGCGATTGATGTTTGTTACATTAAGTAAGGGACTGATAAAATAAACTTTCGGCTGGAACCAAGGAAACCTCATCCCGTCCATTATCTTTTACCTTAAACCATCAACCCTTTCGCTTGCTATGTCTCACTTAGCTACTTAAAAAAGGCGTGACCACCATGGAACATATTTAAGCGGCGAATTCGAGTTGCAATGCGATCGATAAGAGCGAGTCGGTTGGTTTCATGTTTCACGTATCGATCCAGGCGGTCTGGAAGCGAGAGAAGCAATATTAATTAATTGCGACGCTCTAGTTTGCGACCACTATGATGTTCGCTTCGCTATCATTTTACTTATATAGTCAGGTACATTTTCAAGGTCGGTTTGGCTAGTTTGAATCAGGCTTTAGAGCTAAGCTAGGTAAGTGCTAAATCTATCCTCTTGCTGGGTAAAGGTAGGAAACCTTACGAAGAACAGAGCCGGCGAAACATGCCATTCATTTGGAAGAGAGATGGATTGAGGGCAGCCCGGTATTTTATGACGATGGGCAAGAATACGTGCCCGAGCGGGAAGAGGGTACGCAAAGGCCGCCAAGCAAGTGGATTAATTATAACTGGGAGCGATTACATTGGGGTAAGCGGTGGTTGCATCTAAGAAGGCGATGATGTAGTGCCACAGCAGAGGCCCTGACGTGATTTTTCAGGTCGGTTCTTCCTTCTGCCTGAGGAGGAAGCTCGGTCTGCTTGGGGACTCGACTACACAAAATTTTGGGCGCCAAGGGAAGGGGGATATATTGCTGCGGAAGTACGATATGTTGCTGCGTAAGTACAATACGGTACATCTAAGGAACCCGGTCTCGCTGAAACCTTCGGCTTTCATTTATGTATCCTCGAGGTCATGCATACAGTTCACTGTCTTGCAAATGCCGGCATTTACAGAAAGAAATCTGATGTCATATTGAGTCTAACATCATAAAGGACCACATGCGCAAGGCATTTTCGCCCGAATTCTACCCAGAGGACAGTCCCATACATGGTGCACTGCAGCGGGACCATTGCATTAATCATTTGCGGCAGACAGCGATGTGCAATGCGGATCTTACGCCGATTCCTTCTGTCTGCTATCTCGGAGTGGGAGATAACTATATAAATTCGGACCGTCCGCATACGTGCCGCAACTTTCAACGGATTATGGACTGGGGGTTAGGTATTAGACAGGTTCAATGGCACTTTAACGGTGGCGCTTTATCGAGGCACTGTCTGGAATAATGACTGGATTGTTAAGGATCGGCTAAGCACAAACTGATAGGATTAAATAGGTATATTACATTACTGTACATAACTTTCCGTAATATATTGGTAACCATTATTTGTTCCGTTCTAGTTACAGATAAGAATATAACTTAATGAATCCTGTTCGTTTTCACTTTCGTCCAGGTAGACACCAACCTTTAAAGCATAATAATAGCTAGTTAAGCTCCTTAGTGTAAGGATTCTTATCCGTGCGGAAGTTTGATTTCTAAAGCAGGGTTGATGTATCGTTTGGCTATAATCCGGTTCGACACAGGCTTGGGCGCAGAACTGCAGGTCTCGCCAAACTGTCTTGTGTATTAGGCGCCTCGATATCCCTTGTCTTTTCACTCTACAAACGTAGATCCGCTGCGCCAAACCCACCTCTATTCCCTTACAAAGTGGGGGAAAAGGAAACTTTCAGAGGGTCGGCGTAGCTGCTGTTCGCATTACTAGCTTACAGAGTGAACCTATTACTGACTACCTTATCTACATTATAATACTTCACTGTTATGCCGTCTGTGCCTCCAGGGCCTGGTAGGGCTGTTGTTACCTGTAGTCTGTTGGGTCGTAACAATAAGGCTGCTTAGGTTAAACTCTGTAAGTAGGGTAGCCTTGCCCCTGCTAAGATCCCCACTCTATTAGATACACTAGGCTACCTACTGGAGTTAAGTGGGGAGCTCGCCTCACTCTCACGGCTACTATTGAATAACCGGTGTTTTATGTTTCTCGTATTGTCCTGTGATCGGCGCCGGCATATATAATAGTTAAGTTTTTTAGGTTTAGTAAGCTATATATATGCGTATTATTGGTATACCCTAGGTAGAGCTAGCCGGGGTTTCTGTCGTAGTGCTTAACCGTTCGCCTTTCAGCCAGTTATTCGTCTGCTGATATAGGTAATCACTGCGGATTTACCTAGTAATAACCTACAGGAAGTGTCTACAGGCCGACTGTTTCTGACTATATAAACGGATACAGAGGGCCCTACATCCTGATTGATATATATTCCGGTCGTCCCTCATTCTAATCGAGAACATTTATTTGCTAAGCCAAGGCAGCACACTTGCTCAACGCAACACACTCGTTTACTTAATCTAACACCAGTCCAATCCCTACTATTTCAACCCACTGACCCCCTACTAACATCATGTACGTCTCGACGGTCCTCTTCTCAGCTGGCCTCGCCGCCGCTGCCGCCCTGCCGCGCCAAGCCGAGGGTACCTGCACCAACCCGCCCAAGCGTGTTGAGTGGCGCACCCTGGACCGTGAGGCACAGCAGCACTACGTCGACTCGGTTAAGTGCATGACCGAGAAACCGTCTGAGATGGGCCTTGCCAACACGACGCGCTACGACGACTTCGCCTACGTCCACACCAAACTAGACCACCAGAGTATGTTGAACCGTTGGTGAATAGATTGCTTTGCATTTGCATCGAGAGCTAACCGCACTCAGTCCACTCCGTCGCCCAATTCTTGCCCTGGCACCGCCTCTTCGTTCAGGCCTATGAGAACGCACTCCACGACTGCGGCTTTCAGGGGGTGATGCCGTAAGTAGCGCCCCATTCCGGCTCCGCTTACTCACTTCCCTTCGGTCGTGTACTCACACAAACAACCTCAGATATTGGGAATGGTCCCTCGACACGGCCGACGTGACCAATTCGCCTATCTGGGACGCCAATAAGGGCTTCGGCGGCAATGGTGACCCAGCAATCGACCCCTTGGTGGGCAGCGCCAAGAAGTGCCTTGTCGACGGGCCATTTGCAGGCCTGCAGGTCGCCTGGACCATGCAAGGCCACAACCCGCACTGTCTCGCCCGGAACTTCAATAACGGCACCTCCTACCCGGGAAACATGTTCTCCAATTACTACGACAACAAGACCATCGTTGAGATTGCCACCCTAGACAACTACCCCGACTTCCGCTACCGGCTCGAGGGCGTCCCACACGGCGCCATTCACTCGGCCGTCGGCGGCGACATGTCGCCCGCCACCTCCCCCAATGGTGCGTTAACTTGTTCTAATTCTTCCCGAGGTGCTGAAAGTAACGGAAAACCTATCCTCTACAGATCCCATCTTCTTCCTCCACCATACCCAGGTCGATCGTCTCTGGTCCATGTGGCAGCAGGCCAAGCCCGAGGAGCGCACCACAGCTTTTGGTGGCCCTAAGACCCAAGCCGGTGAAACCCCTGAGGCTACTATCGAAGATACGATGTCCTTTCTGGGCCTTATCCCTGATGTTAAGATTAAGGAGGTTATGTCTACCCAGACCGCGCTCCTTTGCTATACCTACTAGAGAGCGTTAAGAAGTCAAATACGAGAGGGCAGAGATAGTCTTAGTGAAATATTAAATATATATTTCTACTTTCTGCACCTTCAAGGATTATTCTTTTACTTGTATAAATAACTTTTAGTTGTCTATTTATCTCTAACGAAACCGTTAAATGCTGCTATCTTATGTTAGGTAATGTTGCGTTACTCTAATCTTAAGACTGAGGCCTTGTGTGAGACTTCTGTTTAAATATCTGGAGCGGCCCTTATGGGATGTAATTCTTTTAAACGCTTCGGCATAGATGCTTCCACATAAAAAACTCTCCTTTTGTCTTTTCTAACCCGAGAACTAAGTATACAGCATGTACTGAATACAAATCGCTAGAAACTACTGCTGGAAAGGCGGAATGATCTGATTCTCGTCTGCCTGTAAAGCTTCTAAAGTAGCTGGGTCACGAAGTATGCTTGGCATTCCGTAATCGAAGAAGTCGTAGAAAAACCGATCGATATCTGTGTAGAACGCGTCGGCTCCGGTCCATGTCGCGTTGTATTGGGATTGCAAAGGCTGGGGTTCAACCGGGCCTTCTCCTTCTGGGCCATTTTGAGCCCGAACTGAGTTGGAAATATAATGTTTCAGAGGGCGTACGCGATCGCAGTCCACCTCTTGCTGTAGAACGGACACACCCATGCAATTTCCGCTGGGGACATGGTTCTCTGATGTAGGTCCCGAATTTTCGCAAGTACAGTCTACATCGTCGGTCGAGCGCTTATAGAACATGTCTGGGCATGTGTACTGACGTAGTCTTTTGACAAGTTTTGCAACGCCTCTTGCACTACTCCATACCAGACTAAGGGTCTCTAGGTTTCTGGAGCAAGCCTCGAGGTCATCATATGCTCGTTCCGGCAACCGCTCACCATCTCGTAAAGCCCGGTAGATGACTGTAGTAGACATCGACATCGCATAAGGCACTAATGGGAGTGGTGGTAGACCATCGGCAGTCTCTTGCGTGATAATGTTGAGTACACAATCCGCAGATGCCAGACGTCGCGTGTATTGAACGCTTCCTGGTCCACTATATCGACAAGAAAGCATTGCAGCAATATGGTACCATATATGGAGGTAAGCTGTTCCTGTTAGCATTTCTATCAGTACAGCTTCAATAGAAAACATACATCTGTGTGACTTGTCAAACTTCTCCAGGGGTATATCTGCTGTGCATTCCGCTAAGGTTGGAAAATCATCGCTGTCATCGGTAGTGGCTTTGGAGCTTGCTTTGTAGACTCGAGTCGACTTCGTCATCAAATCTCCTAAGCGTAGGGAGACCGCCATAAGCTGTGATTTGTAACTTTCTTCCCGTGGGATGGTGCGGCTAATTCCAATATCGGTATCGTCAATGATGAAAGGGGCAGCACCCATGACTGGTTTGTTGAGTCTGTCGAAATTCCTCAGCACCCACCACAGAAGGTCGCATTGACCTTGGTCGGGGTTAAATGGGACTTCTACATGAAGCGAGACCGACCATGCTTCACAAATGGCTTGAGATAGATAGCTCGAGGAACGGTCTACTCCACCAATCCCATCGTTGTGTAAATGCATCAGGGCCAAAATTTGAATCTTAGTCACTCGATCAGGCTCAAGATCGGCCTTTATTGCCGCGTCGAGACCAGCTAGCAGCTTTGATGCGAAGTCTGCCTGGCTCAAGATTGACCCGGTCTCGCGCAATCGTAGAAACGGTATAGCTTGCTTGGTTTTACAAGCCACTAAGCAAATGCCCCGCACCAAGTAAGTAGAGGCGTTTCCGTTGCTATAGTTCCGATATATGCTTCTGCCGTCAAGAACAGGGATAAGGTCGTCTAAAAACGTGTTATATATTGGCAGGAGCATGTCCACCGTTGACCTAGGCAGGTGAAGGAAAGCACCTTCATCTTCGAGATAGCGCTTATAATTCTCAGACAGTCTGAGGGGGGCAGATCTACGCCTGTGTCTAGTGTACCATTGTAACTGGCGCTGGGGATTCTCGTCGGCAGATAACCCATTTAGCGTGCGATTTGTTCGACGATAAGGGTGAATATGACATGGTCCAGGTCGAATCGTATTAACTGTTGTTGCGGGATGCATTGATAAATCTGCCAGTACGAATTCAGGATTATACAAACTGGCTCGACTGGAACTCGGGCTAGAATCGCGGGTGCCGGTCGCTGGACAGACCTCAGGTGGCGGTCTGTCAACTGGGTATGACCTCTCGACTGCTGTAACATGATAGCAGCGTTTCTTACGTGTGCGACAACTATTGCAAGGTAATAGAATAATAGATGTTAGCCTGTTGTTGCCGGCATAATACACCATGAATAGAGACATATCTTGCGAGCAACGTTTTTTCCCTGTTGTTCCGGTGGATTGCCATACGATCTCCATGATTTTCGGCCAGCTGATCGAAAAGTGACCAAAAAAAGCTAAGTCCGAGAATAAAGGTTAAGCAACCACTGAAGGTTTAGCAACCTTTAAGGTAGCAACGTCTTTGGTAATTAGTTGGTTGAGAATGCCCTGAATTAGATGATTTAGGTAAAAGGTAAATGGGGATAAAGTGCTCTGCTTTGCGGGGAGTTATGCCTCGGTAAGACAGGTATGTTACTGCCCCACTTAGCTAGGGGTACAAGTATTCAAGTCAAAAACATAAAGCGGGGTAAGAGCCCACTACACGTATTAAATCCGAGCAGTTTACCTCGGCCAATGCCGCGAAAACATCTGACTTAGCTGGCCCCACGCACGACCTTACCAGTTCTATTTATGTATATAACATACAAAGGTGTTAGTAACATTTAGATGTAGATTTTTAAGTGCTTTTAGAACCTTGTTTTTTCTGGAAGCGCGGAATCTAGTAAGGAGAGCTACTTATAAAGGTATTACTACTCTACCTGTAATAGTCAAAGATGTGAGACGTGTACGCTCCATAGCATTGTTGTTAAAGGGGGCAGGGATTATCCTTTTTCGAAACGCAATGAGTTGTTTGATCTATTTCTCGCTGAGTCTTGAGTGAAGAATCAGCCGCTAACGAGTAATCTATCGGAGCCTCGAAGCTCTCCGTATTGGCAGACTTACTTGTTGTCTGAAGACGTAGATGCTGGCCTTGCGTCAAAGGGAAGGGTACTCAGGTCCGGGTCACCTGGTTGATTCATCTCTGTAGAGCCTGTCAGTACCAACTTCATGCTGGATAAGAAAGATAAACCCAAGTCCACAAGTCTTGATCAACATACCGGCCTCTGACAACTCAGACAGTCCAGTGGATATCTGGAAGATTCCCTGTCCCACACCCGTGTTGACCTAGTCATGGTTCTTTGTATTGAGGGCATTTCTGTTCCATTTTTTTCTTCCTCCCGCTTTGATCGCTTATCTGTTCTACACGACTCTTCTTATCCCCTGCGCTCGTCTTCCTTCGCGGTTTCCTTCTTAAGCTTGACCTTCCCGTCTTCCCTCTCCCTGTCCTCTCTTAACCGTCCTTTCTCGGCCTCCCTTTTTATTTACTCCTCCTTCTTTTCAAGCTCTGCCGCTCTCCTCCTCTCTTTCTCTTCTTCGAGGAGTCTCTTCTCTATCTTCTTTTTCTCAAGTAGTTGCTTAGTCAGATCATACCCTTCACGATGACAGTGTTTCGCCTCTCAGTAATCCTAAGCCTCGCGCGCGGCGCGCCTCCGGATTCTCCGCAAGATTGTCGTCCATCTCTTGCGTGCTAGCAGCCTGAGGTACAGGAGATTCCACTTCTGCCGTATCTCTCTCTTTCTAGGCAAATTCCGCTGGACTCGCGCACGTATCTCCTCGAGGCACTTCTCCCACCTCGCCTGCGCGCCTGTCTCAAAATGGCCTGCCAAGCATACTCAGCTTCGTTTGAGAGAGCCAAAACGGCCCCTTCCTGACCTGTTACCTCCTTCCGGAACGCTCTGATGCCGGAATGGACGTCGGCGTACATCTGATCTCCGCGCTTCCTCTTTTTGAGCTCCAGCACGTATATGATCGATAGTTTAGTTCTCTCAAAAGTGATCTTATGGAGGTCGTTAAATCTCTGGTTACTGCTGGCTCTTAGTAAGGCGCAGACTTTGATCGTGAGCACCTTGAATTGTTCTTTGGGCGAATTGGACTTGAGCTCAAGCAGCTCGTAGCAAAAATGGAGCACGTCCCGTGCGTCTTCGCCGGCTCTGGAGTAACCTTCGGTAACCATGTTTCTGATAACCAATTCCAGCGCGTCGTTGTTCACTTGGGCCGCCTTTCGCGAGTTCTCATCATCTCTGTGCTGAATAGCGATCTCAAGCATGGCTTAAACCAATTTCCGCCGGGCGTCCCTGATGCGTTGGCGCAGTGTTGCGGATCCAGTGGCTTTATTGCTTCCCTAGCAGCCAGGACTTCTCAACTGAAGTCCTCGGCGCGAGAATAGTCCTTCTCTGCGAAAGAACAGCCAATCCAGTGCTCCTTCGCGAGTAAGATGTCTTTGTCGGACCGTGAGAGCTTGTTGATGCCGTCCCAGAGAAGAGCTTCCATGATCATGTCTGCTGCTTTCAGCGCATTCTCCTCGTCCCCCCTCAACATACTGGCGGCCTTAGTAACAGCTCGTTAGAAGTCCTGCCTCGTGAGATTCTTGCCATCTTCAATTCTCGTTGCTGAATTCGGCTTGGTTGTGCCATTTCGGTCTGGACCATCGATGATGACCGGAGGCTTGCCGTCAGCTTTTACCCTCGGACGATACGTCTCACTACTTTTCCTCCTCTCCACCGGTTTGTTGGTGGGCGAGAAAATGCCCTGATCTCTCCCGGTCCTAGGATCAGCGCTCCTCCCTCTTCTACGGGGTTCCGTCGCCGAAGAGAGATGAGAATAGCCTTTTTGTTTGTCATTCTCCCTGAGCGCTGCCATCCTTAGCTTCGTGTCACAGAAGCTCGCAGGACGGTGGTGATTGGACTGGCTCTGCACATCCTTGGAAGCTGCCTTATCATTCGCAGCCTGCCTGGACCCCATATTCGAACTTCAATGGAAGCATCGAAAACGAGAAAAAGCCCCGTAATTCTCGTGTGCAGGTGAAGCTGATTGTAGGAGGTCTGATAGGCCAGCATCTCCTGCGAGTATGGCGTTGCCAGCTGGTTTGGAGTGGATAGACAGGGCACAGGATTGACCGCCAACCAGGACACATCGCCATTCCCACAAGTCTAATCCAAGCAAGTAGTCTCGGGCTCTGGCCGGACGCAGGGCTATTTACATAATTTTACGTAACGTAAGCAGTCAAATTTAGTCTAGCTGTCTTTCTCAACAGAAAGCCTTTCTTAACAGGCGGCTTACATACCGTTCCCTAGTTATAATACCAGGTAGCTTTTATAATATTTTCCTCCTTTAAAAATAAACGGCTAAGAAGTCTCCTTGGTGCTGTAGCACACTTTACTATCTCTACCTGCTCGTTAACAGCTTAAATTATGTTTTGAGTGCTAATTATTCCTTTCCTCCCGATTGCTGCAGGCATACTAAAGCAGGAGCTAAGATCCGGTTGATAATGGCTAACGGGACTTACATCACTCTTGTCTAAGAATATAGATAAACAGATGTTTGCTACAACTGTTCTGATACCCTTTGCTCTTATGATCGTTTGTGAGCGGCTTTGGCATTTATCGGCAAGCTCGTTACGGTTTAGCCTATTAGCTAGGAGAAGCTTTTCCTTTGGGGCCTCGCTGATCGTTGCCGTCGACCACGCAACAACATGGTCTTCTCCATGCAAGCCCAGAATGTATGAATTAACAGATATCGTATCCAGCTGGAAATCAGTCGGCTTAGCTTAGGAGAGATTATAAACGATTATGTGCACTTACCAACACTATGTCTGCCACCATCTCCCGATGCCTGACGGAATCAAGGAAGGTGCCTAAGCCTAAAACTTGGCATGCCGGCAGCCCAGAGATTCTTTGTGCCAATGAAGTAAGTAGGTCGACCGCGTTTGCCACAATTATTAAGATAGTGTCAGATCTGAATGGTCTCATTGCTTGAATGATGCTGCGAATAAGCGATATCTTCCTGTAGGTGTGTTCTAGGCTGGTTTGACCTGTGTCTGTAATTTCGCAATCCCCTCAGAAGAAGCACGTACTAAATGATTTAACTGGTTTCTTACCTGTGATTGTTTTCGAACCTGCGGCTATAACGACAATGTCGCATTGGGCTGCCTCACATTAAGAGGCGGCTTGCACGCGTGTTCGGCTCTTGGTAATGTAGGCTACACCAGGAAGATCCAGAGTCTGACCATTACGTTTCTCCACATCAATATCCACCAAGAGCAACTCGTACAATTGCATATGCTGCAGCGCTGTCAACTTGTCCAACCCCAGCAATGGCAATACGACCGGAAGACATGAATGTGTTCAACAGGACAAAATATTAGATGACTGGGACAAGATTCGGAATATTGTTAAGGAAGTGAGACTTATTATTGCCCCCTTTTATAAAGCACATAATAGGTCGTAGAAGCAAACACCACTTAAGTTGTTAGTAAATCATATAATAATTTTTATAATTGCAATATGATTCTGAAAACTAATTATGTTAAAAAGCTTTACTTGTACTGTCTACATCTATAGTGTACTTAGGAAAGACACAGGGAACTTAACATTAAGAATTAAAGTGTACGGCTGACAGGTCAGATCAGGCCACTACACTTGGTGTATCGTACCATTCAAAGAGCGACAGATTCTTAGTAACATGCTGGAAAGAACCTTGGTGCGGGTTTTACCTTTTATGTACTTAATTTGTCAAAAAGTTATGCAGCCAAAATTACGCTCCCAGCCATCTTTCAGCATAATCATCATAATATAATGGGCTTTACTGGGTTTAAGCGGCCTTACCCCGCATCTATGTTCGTTACTACCTATTATTACTCTGTGTTTTATAGTCCTCTCCTCAGGTTCAGCTTTGGCGTAATAAGTGATGAAGTTTGATAAGCTGAAACAGTTAAATCAACCAGACATTTATGCCTTATCTGTCTGAGCGGTGTCAGGTTTAGAGACGTATACTACCAAAGCAACTGACTGCGTCCCTATAGACTGATTCCATACTTTGCTCGTTTTAACAATTTGTTATCGCTAACGAAGTCGTTGTCGTTTGGAAGGTCGCTTAGGAAATAGGCTAATCTAGAGTGGCATAAGAACAAGCACATAGTTCCGAGCACAAGAACACCATAGTCCTAGCCATCAAGTTGCTACAAAAGATAAACGCTGGATCTGATCTAAGACTCTAAGTAAGCACATCAGCAGCTTATTTCAACATCGCTATTCTATCTTTATTGTAGCTATAATGCCTCTCGTTACAGTCGGCGACTATCTTGCTAAAAAACTGGCTCAAATTGGTGTTCCTGGGGACTACAACCTAGTCCTCCTTGATAAGCTCGAATAACAACCAGCGCTAAGCGAAGTTAGCTGTAAAAATGAGCTCAACTATTCTCTGGCTGCTGAAGAATATGCCCGCGCTAAAGGTGCCGGTGTCTGCGTTGCCACCTACAGCGTCGGAGTCTTCTCCGCTTATAGGTTTCCGCTTGGCCTGAAGATACTCAGCAGCCATGATGACTGCCGTAAGTAGAGCTGGCCTGTCACTTGGAACTTAGTTGACAACAAAGGGGACAGGCCCGGGGCGGGGACATGGCTCGGCAGCGAGGTTTGTTGGTAATTCAAAATAGACCGGCTTTCGCTGTAAAATTGTGGCTCTGATAGCCCGGTCAATTAGTGCTGGCGCGTGCTCACCCTTGAGAATAGATACGGCACGGCAAGTGATTCTCTTGGCCATTTCAAGCTAGTAGCTATGATCGAGTTCACCGAGTGTGTGATGTAGGAGATGGCGGTTTGCATCATTGGTGTTTGGTGCTCCGCTGACCAGGATGAAAGGAAGGTTTGCTGCGAACGCGCTCCCTACGCCGTTTCGCATCCATCCAGACAGTCTAGGTCAGCAACAACTTGAATTTACCAAAATCAGAGTGACTGACTTAGGGCTCGTACAATGTTGAGATGAGCCTGCTACGTTAGACGTTAATATGGCTGACCGCTTAACTCGTTTTCATTTTCCGGACTGCGCGGCCAATTACTGTCAAGCTAAGACTGACAAGGTGCAGTCTTTTTGGAAGCCATTAAACGGGTTCGTATCTCTAGGTAGCCGTAAGTGCGGCCACCCAGGTTTAGAATCTTCCTTAGCATCGACACATCCGCTCAAGCCAAGAATATCCCGCCAACGTACCAGCACTGATTCAAGCCTCTTCCTTTAAGCTTCCAGATGTGTTAAATAGGCTAGTGGAACAAAGCCACAGCATCAAAGGCAGTGGCAGCGATGGTAAAACCCCACTCATCCACGCAGCTTGAATTGGGCACGCTGGAAATGTGGTAATATTAATAAGACTTTAGTGCTGACGTTGCTGTAACTGATGTCGCCAGAGAAACGGCCATTGAAAGGGTGGCTTTAATTGGAAACCTGGCTGCTGTTTAAGCTCTTCTTAACAGTCGCGCAGACTCAAAAACTATTAACAACAGTCTACTTTTACAGCCATTAAACTATTCTATTATTTTATATTACCAGCAGCCCTGTTTAATGCTATAATCTTAAATCTGTATTGCTTTAGGTTAGAGGGTTCTTTAGCATACAGAATCTACACAGGGCATCCTGTGTAGGGTTTAGTGTAGGGTCCCCTTAAGAAGCCTAAAAGGGGAATCGCTGGATATTCCGATGCAAAATAAATACTAAGATTTAGATTGTATTTAATAAAAGATTTTAGTTATTATTATATTATCTAGACTATAGTTCTGCTACCTATAGTAAGGCCGGGTTCCCCGAGCCAGCCTTCTGGATCCCCTTTAGTCTGGGTGAGAATTTATAGTAGGTGGGTCCTAATTTAGATTCATAAAAGCTTCGCTCGGCGTCTCCGACACCTTTAGGTAGAGTTTACTCCCTCTATTACATATAAAAGAACGGTCTTAATAATAATTATCCTAAAGTGTGTAATTAATTTCTGTGTTATTTATTTAAATTAAAATCGCATTGACCTATTTAACCTAAATAGCCCACACGTATTTCTTTATATACACCTTTATTTTAATAGCATTAAGTACTTGAATTACTTCTAAAGTAATAAATAAGGAAACAATTTAAGTTTACTATGTTTGTCTTATAACCTTATATGTCTAGAGTCTACCTAAAGTAATAGATTTCTTTTTTAGACGTATATATAAACGTACTGAGAACTCACTCCGAAACGTTATTATTGTCAAGCAGATTATTATAATTATCTCCTGAAGTTCTGTTGTTCTCTGGGGCCATATAGACCCAAAGCAACCGGTTCTAAGTTATGAAGCTTCTATCTCTAGTTGTCTATGGCGTGGCTGTTGTTTCATGCTTCTCTATTCCTAAACTTCCTGACACGAAGGCTTCCGCTACACCCGGCTCCGATGACTCTTCCGTTCTTTATCCTCGCGCCTCCGACTCCAGTCCAGATGCTCTAGAAGAGCTTTACAGGCAGGCTGTAAAAGCACAAAAGGCCGCTAATGCTCCGACCCTCAAAAACAAAGGATGGTACTACTTTATGTCCTGCGGCCTACCAGAGAACACGAGGGCCGGCTCAAAGGACGGCATCACTTTAATCAAACCCCGACCCCCGCCAAAGAAGGGCCGACCCCCCCTGCCGGAGTCCCAGACCGAACTCAGGGCTCGAAACGATGAAAAGGTGTGGAAGAGCGCCCAGCAACAAGTCAAGGAACAGACGGGCTGTGATCACGTCGGGTTTATTGTCGGCAAGGTCACAACGACCAGGTCTTTGTCTTTTTCTAAAAGTCTGAGATTCTCCGCCGACTTACACTATGTGGAACCAGAGTCCATTCTTGTTAGAGGAGGAAAAGACAGGGGCTTAACCGTCGCCAGATGGAAGAACAGAGAGCTAAAGGCTGAACAAATCCCAGGCGACTTAAAGTATGTTGAGAGCAAAGCTGAGAAAAGCCACTATGTCTTTCTTTACGGCTTAAACCCTCTCAGTTGATCTTAAAGTTCCATTCACTTACGTTTAAACCAACAGATTGATATATGGAGGTATAACTGATGAATATATGTCTCATCATGCAGAAGGCTATGGTATGAAATAAGCTACCTCCTCTCTCTTTAATAACTATTGAATAGAACTAACTATTTTACAGCTTATGTTTGGACTAGGAATGCGGATGATTTACTAGACAAACCTGAAGAAAATGAATTAACGTTCTATCAGTGGATGAAGAAGATGACAAAGATGCCACGAACTTATAGTAAGATAGGATAAGATTGTATATACAGTCTGATTAATAAGTGGAATAAACACTTTAATATACTAAAGTAGGTTAATATGTAATTATATATGTCTTAGCGTAACCTTCTATGCGTAGGCTGTATTTTCTCTTTAGTCTTCTTGATAGTGTAGCTGTAAAGTGCTTTTGTAAATCTTAGTTAACTAACAGTTAGGAACCTATTATACATCGCCATCGCTTTCTGTCTTATTATTATATTCAATGGAAATACGGGCGGCAACAACGCAGTTTCTGCAACGTAAACACTCAGTAGAACCTAGATGCTTTTATAATATACATCATTATTGGCGACTGCGGCCAGTTCCAAGACCTGCTCGCTTTCATAATATCGGCCTATTTCACAGGCTTTAGGCCTAGATACATCTCTATAATAACAGGTAAACAAATGCCTCCTAAAGATATTTAAAGCAGAAAATTAAAGGTCCTTACTAGCGTCCTAGTATCTCATTTATCTGTAACGCGATTACTATTAACACCACTACTCCGTACAATAATCTAAACCTTGAAAATGCAGGAACAGGAGCTGCGGATAACTCTCCTCAAGTTATTACTAAATCAACGTAGGCGTCAGCTCAATACCCCATTTCATGAAGACCTTTCTATACCATAGATATCTCTATGTATCTTTTACGTCGCTATTGTTCAGTTGACTTTTATGATTCCCTGTTATGGACTAACCAAGTTCTGTTGTTCAGTGGCACACCCTGAGCTCCTTTCGTGTTATATCCTGGTCTGTTTTTGTGATCATGACCTTCTCCTCGTAGAGAAACTAAGAAGAACTTGCTTGAGTTCTACGCTAAGTGCTAAACTTCTGTGGAATTAGTCCAACATCATAGACGCATGCAAGGCACATTTTACTAGGCTTCTGACCAATATACTAAAGACTTAAGGGTGACTAAACAAGATAGAGAAGCTTTTGGGATTATAGAAGACCTCGCAAGTTCAAGAGAGTTAAGGTTAGTATTGAATTTAAAGGGAACAAGGCGTAGAAACATTCCTTTCAATACCCCTTAACGTCACTCGCTAACAATACACTTATTTTCTTGCTTAGTAAATAGTAGCATTGCACAATTCAGGTGTTTACTGTTTGCAGAATCTTTCAGGTACTAGAAGTCTTGTGCAAACATCAAATCTTCAAATACCATGGTTTCAAAGTTTTGTGCGTCAATGACTGCTCCGAACCTAGATTGTTTGAGTGAATTAGCAGAGCAAACAGATCTTTCTTATTCGTGCTACTTCTCGTACCCATGACATTTCACCTCTGCCCTTAGCTTCTCAGCAAATCTCCGGAGTCTTTGTACTTCAATTCCGCCGAATTGCGGGCGACTTCGAATGTAGTTCCATGCTTGCGTTGGTGTAAGCTCTCCGTCCGAGCACACATCTGTTGAGAGATCCAGTAAACGTTGAAGTAAATAGGATGGTGCGTCTTGGTATGAAGGTAGGATGGGCAGATCTGTTTTTTGTGTGTGTGAGAATATCAGTTGTGCTGATGCGGTTAAAGCATGCCCTGTAGGCTCGCTAGGGTTGCTTGTATTGCCGCCAAGATGTCCTAAACAAGGACTTTCAATTCTATAGCACAAACATCAGTTAGTTAATTAAACTCCTTGACTTGCCAAAATTATGACTCACGATAGAACGAACTCCATGCCGACCAACATTGGATCAAGCTCGCATATCCTACCGCAGGGGCTGTTGTCTTCCACCCGGCCAGGACCCATATCAGACCCCAGTCCTTCTGAAGGGTAAAACCTCTTTGAGAAAGAATTAGGGACTTGGCTTGTCGATTCATCCACTCTGCTGATGTCCTGAATTGAAGATGCTGAGTGACTTTCCAGTACTTTTGCTGGAGTTGGAATGACCTTGCCATGCGCCTGCTCCGTGGCGCCTAAGTCCACTGCTGTTGTCAATGGCTCATGTGAAAAGATTTCGATCGTTGCGTCTGTTGCGTCTCGGTACTTCGCTATACATTGGTCCTCTGCATTTTCCTCGAGTATGCCACGTGGTATGGTGACCCCACATTGAGCCAGCAGCTTAGTGAGTGCTTCAACAGTGGCACAAAGTTTGTCGCATCGAGCCGCAAGCTTGGATTCGCTAGCTCTGGCGTGACAAAGCTCTTGTTCAAGGTTTTTAGTGTACCTATCTTTGCGGTCACGATATGATCTGCCCACAGTTCAGTAATGATCAGTTGGTAACAAAGCTCAAAAAGCCTACCGTTGAGCATTTCTTAGCTGTTTGCGACGTTTGTCAGCTGCGTCCTCTTTCTGGCCTATAGTAAGTATACTAAGCTTAGCTCGCAGCTCTTTCCATGTCCACTATGTATCCCTTTGATTGTGCCTAATGACGTACCTCCTGGATTGAAAATTCGAAATATATTAGGGGTCATTGCAGCCGGAATTCTAGTGATGGTGCTCGCCGTTTTCCTCGTTTCTTCCTCTTTTTTCTTTCGCTATGCAAAGGCTCTAGGCTGGAAGTATTCTATGTTGTTATCATTTAAGAAAATAAACAGGATTCCCAAATGCAAGTCAGGTGTGCGTAGGCGCTCTGGACAAGGTGATATTTTAACATGCATGTGGCGCTAGATGATGATCACGCAGTCGTCGACGTTTCATTTGGCGCGATGACATTATCAAGATTTCCTCTTTGGGCTAGCTCGGGCCAAGACATCAACACTCCTTAAACCTGAAACTCCGTTAGAAACGCCTCCACCGCAACCCTTCGTAACTCCGTTGATGTGGAATCAACGTAAATTTAAACTTTCATAATGCCGCCGCGCTGCCATGGTCCACAATTCTACGCTTGTAATCAACTATCCCAATCCGGTAATTCTGATTACAGTGATCTACGTGACATCTAACACCCTGGGTCAAAATGGTTCATCAGATATCAAGATTTTCTACCTAGAGAAAATCTATTTAATTATCCTAGGTTGGCTTGCTAACATACTGTGTAGTTCCTTTTCATATTCACTTCCCTCTTTCTATTCAATACAAGTCTGCTTCTCTATACTTTTTGAAGGCGTGGTCACACAGTCTCTTGATCTTAGCAGTTTATCTTTTTGCGTTTCTAAAATTTTCTCTTCGCTGATACACGCTACCGTCCAACAATGCGTTTCTTTACAACGGTCTTGGTCCTGGTGTCATGTGCCACCACCATGGCGAAACCAGCCAGGTGCAGCGACACTAAGAAAGTTGGGAAGACGATTTATACAATCACCAACGATGCAGTCAACTCTGTCGTTGCGCTGCCAATCTCGCAAAGCGGACTTTTGGCTGGAGGAAGCTCAATCAAAACCGGCGGTGCTGGCTCAAATTTCTTCGACAGCGCAACCAACGGACCAGCAGCACCGGATGCTCTCGCGTCTCAGTCAGCGCTCACTATTGCAGGCAATGTAAGCTCTTTCATCTGGTTGGTTCATATAAGACCACTTTAACTAACCAAAATCCAAATTGAAGAGCCTGTTTGCAGTCAATGCAGGATCCAACACTCTTACCATGTTCGCGATTGACAAGTCCGACCCGACCAAACTTACAATGGTCGGTAAACCCGTTGCAGTTCCAGCGCAATTTCCTAATACCGTTGCTGCATCGAATAAGAACAAGCTTGTCTGTGTCGGATCTTCCGGTGCTGTTTCAGGCATTTCCTGTGCTAGTTTCTCTGCAGCTGGCGTGGGTGCCATGGATATGCTTCGTCCCGTCGAGTTGAACCAGACCACTCCACCAGCTGGGCCAACTAACACAATCTCCCACGCGTTTTTCTCTGACGATGAGAACACACTGTTTGCAACAGTCAAAGGAGATCCAACCAAGAACAACACAGGATTCTTTTCTGCCTACCGGGTTAAGGCTAATAAAGACTGCAAGTCCGTGAGTCATCATGATGTCCGCTCGTCACCCAATGGTACTGCGGTGCTCTTCGGTTCTTCGACTATCCCGAACACCAACGACTTATTTGTCACGGATGCTTCGTTCGGTGGTGCCATACTGTCACTTGACGCCCAGAACAATGCTACTGTCAAGGGATCGGCGGCCGTGGAGGGCCAGAAAGCCACTTGCTGGGTTACCGTTTCTCCAGCAACAAACACCGCGTTCGTCACGGATGTCGGGTCGAACAGATTAGTGGAGATGTCGTTGAAGGACGCAAGCATTATGAACATTGTGGATCTCAGCGCCAACGGAGACCCCGGATTGACCGATCTGAAAGCTGCTGGGAGGTTTATCTACGCACTTAGCCCTGGCAATGGCACGACCCAGCCGGCCATAACAGTAGTTGATGCGGTTGGGAAAAAGCAAGTTCAGCATTTTGAACTCCAGAAGTTTGGGGTAGGAAAGAATGCTCAAGGAATGGCTGTGTTGCTGTGAGCAGGTTCTCTATATGTATAATATGGGCGATGTAGTAGAGCTGGTCTCGGTCGGTAATTAAAAGAAAACAGTTATAAGTCATCACTTCTTAAAACCGTTTTCTATTTGCTCTGTTAAGACTATTTGATAGCGTGAATTAAGTTAATTTCTCCTTACTTGATGCGTCATTGTAATAACGTCAGTCCTTATGTCCCTCACAAACATTGAATCTCTGGGCCTACTTACAAAAATTGCTATTACTAGGCCTTTCGATACATCAATCTTTACTTCCAGGTCTTATGTTATAGAGGAAAACATAACCTTTATCTTAATAATTAATTTGTTTCAGAGGCAGTTGTCGTACTAAGTACAGTAGTCGGCGATAAGCGAATGTAGTTACAGGCCAGTTATAATAATTATCCTTAGTTACCTTCTTTTCCTCAGATTGGGCGCGAGGCCCTTTCCATTTAATGCATTAGTGATTAACTCCCATGCCTGATATGTTCCCTTCAGACAGGTAGAGTTGCCTGACAGTCAAAGATGAAGAGCCAGGCAAAACAGAACATGCCAAAGGACCCGGTGCAAAATATTGTATGTCTCCAATGCAGGTCCCCCAGCATTAGAGGAAAAGCGGATAACAAAGTTGGCAATCCCTGTGCCGCAGTCAGTAAAAAGACGTTAATGGCACGCATATGCTTGGTGGCGATATGGATATCCAAGGTACTTGGTGGCAGCGAAAACTTGACTTAGCCGATGCCATAGGAGGAACTTATCGACCAAGGGAATCAGTAAAACTAAAATATTACAACTTCAACAGACACTTGCTACCAATATATTTATACACCTTCAGAAATTAAGCTTCGAGCAAAGCAAGCTATGAGTTTTCAGGGGGGTTATCCAATATACTTAATCTGATTTCGTTGTCCGCGCAGCTTTACTTAATCGCGCTGATTATGAGGAGTCGCTGTTGTCCGCGCAAGAAAAGGCGCCTCCGATTGATCCATTGGCGTAGGCATCAATGATATTCTGGATAACACCGTACGTTCCGCCAATCGTCAGGAAGACTGCCAAGAGAATCATAACCCAATTTAGCCAATATACCATAACCTGCCACGATGTTCCCTTGCGGTAGTGTTGATGGTCAAAAACCCAGAGATACCCCGGGAGGCCAAGCGCCAGAGGGGCAAACGTCAAGCTTCCTGCCAGACCGAGAAGGTAGTTGTATATGGGAATGCCTGATGCCAGCAGGTACGACACGACTGACACGCTTGAAGTGCATCCAAGCCAGACAGACCAGTGAACAACCGAGTTCTTCTGCAGGTGAACTGAGTTGCGCAAAAGTCGAACAAAGAGATATTTGGCGGCAACGTGAACATATAGACATGCGCTGACCATTAGGCCAGTTAAACCAATGCCATATGACACTTTCTTAACAACGTCACCAGCACTCCCAAGAGAAGGGGACGCCACCCATTGGCCGCACCAACGGTAGACGACAAGGGAGAAGGTCAAGTAAGAAGCTGTGACAATTCCCATGCAGAGATAAACAGCCTTGTTGTAGTCTCTTGGCTTCCTCATCTCCGAGATGACAGGAAGAAACGCAGAAGTGCCTGCACCGGAACAGAAGATGGTAGCAACGGACGTGATGCCCGTGACAAAATTTGGGTTGCCAATGACGTGGTATCCGAGATCGAAGTCGCCAGTCTGTGGAGCAGCGGCGGGCCTATCCACCTGCGTGACGGCAACTCTGCAAAGCCGTTAGTAAATACATTGTTGGCATAGATAACTTAGGAAGAGGGACCTACACAACAATGAAGACGGCAGTATACACGGACAGGAACCCAGCCCAAGTCAACCACGCAATCTTCTCAAACTTCCGAACGCTAGCAAGAATAAAAACTGCAGCTGTTGCAACCAGCATGTAGGAGTTGGTGCAAATGGCGTGGTTTGAAAGGGCGTTGAAAGCAACCGATGTACCAAAGATACCGGACGCCGCAACAATCGCGTACGTGACAAGAAAAAAAACTCCAACCACCTCTTTGAGCCAAACACCTCCAACTACATTAGCCATATCGGCGATGGAGTGGCACCCTGCATGAGTATTGCGGAAGTTTCCTTGGATTATGGCACAGTATGTGTTTAGAAACTGCCAGCCCAAGACATTGATGGCACCGGGAAGTGCGCCGAGAATAAACATGGCCGAAGGAATCGTGAGGACGCCGGTAGCAAAAATGACTGAAACAAGTTAGAATCGATTTTGAAATTCGCAAAGAAGCAACCGCCTTACCCTTAAGAAAGATGACCGAGGCATGGACCCAGCCAACTGTCCGGAAGTCAACTGTCCCTTCACCACGCTTGAAGACCTCGAATTGATCCTCGGCATTTTCGAGCTTGCCCGCATCAATACTCCCACTACTTCGGACTGGGGCCGGCGTGATGACGTCAGCCTTTTCTGAATTGGTTTGAGACATGTCACTGATGCCGGGCTCAACAAGCGTATGCTGGTTTCATTGATGAAAGGCGTGTTGAAAATTTCAATGAGTTCAAGACATCGCGTAACAACATATATAGAATATGAGGTGCTTGTCAGACTTGGAGCATTTATCAGTATAGCGAATCGTTTGTGGTAAGATCGAGAAGTTAGATATTGCTTATCTCGTGACGGCAAAGCATTTCCGACAAAAGATAGCACATTAACATGGCACCGTACTCAAAGTTGAGAGTGCGTACAGGGATTTGACGCGAGTTTGCGGGGTTTGACAAGGCTAGTGCGATAAGGTTGGGGTATAATATTGCCAACGTGTTGGAGTAAGCCTTTGAGACCTCTGTGCACAGTCTGAGTCGTGACAGTGTCTACGACTCCAATATCAGTTTCCACCGGGATAGTCCTTGGCGACATGGGCGATATATACGATAGGTTTGGGGTAATAGATGCCACTGTATGTATGATCTTGTACTATGTCATTCTATACTTGGGTTAGTAGGCTGTTAATATCGAATCATCACTTATGGGCACAAAGCTGGGAATATAGGTGTAGGATTTCACTTTGTATTTTCAAAAAGGAGCTAAATAGGGTGTTTTACAAGCGGCGAGCGCTGCCAGAACACAAAAAGACAAGTAGAAGACCTTGTTGGTTAATCTTGATGGCGTTAAAAGCCACAGCAAAGTGTCTGGTTGAATCTTTGTAGTGACTTCCACTATGCGCAGCAGTGGTGACCTTATCTTTATCTGCACACGTAAGTTGACATGCTATTATATGGGCTGTCTCACCCAGGCATGTGAGAGCTTTCTTGTTATCTATGCTTCGACACAAAGTTCTCACGGTTCGCAATTAGATGCCTCTTTATGTATATGTGCAAACAGTCTAATGATAAGAACAAAAACAAAGGGGGTAGAGGGTTATGTTACTAACTGGCTTCTTCGGTTAGGCATTGATAATGATAAAGTGTGTAAGTGCCTGAACTGAAAACAAGCAGGGGAAAAGGTATTTGATGGCGCTATCAAGTTGAATCGAACAGAATCTACAGAAGACCTTAATCTCAATTTTTCGAATTCCCCTTGACATGATGACACCATTTTGATAAATATTCTCTCTATCAAGGTGACTTCTTGAGGATAGCGCCTCTCTCTGCGGGCAAAATGGCTCCCGGAGAAGGCGCTGTCCTTGCCTTGAAGTCGTCGCATATCTGCTCCATTGTGACGAACTCGACACCCTCGTGTTTCTTCATGTGCTCGATAAGTCTCTCATGCATTAAAAGGGCATGCGGACGACCAGATACGTCTGGATGAATGGTCAACGGGAAGATGAACTCATCATACTCGCGGTAGAAGTAGTCAAAGTGATCTCTCCAAATGTCCTCCACATCTCTCGCATTGACGAATCCGTGACTGTTAGGAGCGTCTTTGATGAACATCATGGGCGGAAGATCGTCCAAATACCAGTTGGACGGAAGTTCTACTAGCCCAGTCTCTTGGCCCCTCACCAGCGGCTTCATCCACTCGCTGGGCTTCTTCTTGTAGTCGATCTTGGTCCATACATCACCAGTCCTTAGGTAGTATGGCTGGCAGTCGTGGTGACTCATGCTGTGGTCGTATTCTATACCGTACTCAAGGAGGAGCTGTGCACCCTCCTTGCTTGTTTCCCACCACGGAGCAACACTACCTCTAGGAGGCTTGCCCACAAAATCTGTAAGCATTCGATACGTCTTATCAAGGATCTCTCTTTGTTGTTCAATCGTCATATCAGTTGGGTTTTCGTGTGAGTAGCCGTGGAGACCAATCTCATGACCGGCGTCTCGAACCGCAGCCATGTCCTCTGGAAACGTTTCAAGGCTATGTCCGGGAATGAACCATGTTGCTTTGATGTCGTACTTTGCCAGGAGCTTGAGAACTCTTTGGACGCCGACGGTTCCCGCAAAGTAGCCTTGAGAATGTTAGAGTCACATTTGAGTCACCACTTGCAGCCTAGGGTCTGGAGGTCAGGTTTATGAAGAGGCCTTACCTCTACTGATGTCATTTGAGGAGTCCTCTCCGCCATACGATCCTAGCCAACCAGCTACCGCATCAACATCCACGCCGTAACTAACAAGAACACGTTTCTTGCCCATAGTGTTTAAAGATCGAGTAATCGCCGAAATGCCGTCGTTGGTGGGATGGAGAACAGTCGGTTGTCTTTCACGTAGTCTTTTGAGGTGCCTGTTTACGCACGCTCGTAAGGGACTTGGAATATGCGGTAGAAGATGGCAGCAGAGCTGAGCAGAGCTGATCGAGAGTGACAAACATGTTTTTATTAACAGCGGCTGTGGCTACAAGTTAATGGACCAAGGAGGGGTAACTCTCGGCCCCTCGGGTTATCAGATCACCGAACATTACACTATAGCATAACTCCCCTCACGAACCTTCACTTTGGTGGGCCTCCTGATTAATTAAGGAGAACCCAGATGCTTCGGTAAGGCAGCATTGATCGGGGGCTTAAACTATGTTGATTAGAGCTTCTTCTGATCCTATGGCGAAGGTTCTCCTGCCCTGGACTGGCCTTGGGGCTACTGATAAGAGAAGACGACGAAGTTGGAGAAGAAAATTACCCCGCCGACCCCGCACCCAAGATAAGACTTGTCTCCAACTCGCATTAGCCTTCGTGTGCCAACGTCACCACAAGGTTGGTGGGTCTGACGGTTCATAATATGAAAACGATGTCTTAGTTAAACCTCTTTTCATGAAAACTTCGATGATACATCTCGATGGCAGCTCCAAATTGCACGCGATCACATGTGGTCGGTTCATCTTTAGCCACAAACAATAAAAATGACATGGGCAAATATTCCACACCGAATGCGCGCAGCGCAAATCTCAGAGGTTTGTGCCCTGATGTTTCTTCCTGTTTTATTTGATACTAACTTCGATCTAGTATCACAAACCGTACGAAATAGTCGAAAAAGATGTGCCAAGTATCCGTGATAATGAACTTCTTATCAGAGTTCACGCCGCCGGGTTCTGTCACTCAGATCTGCAGGTACTCCAGGGACAATTCGGTTCACGCTTAGGCATGACCGCGTCCCATGAGCCTTCCGGTACCGTTGTACTTGTTGGAAAGAATTGCAGTAGTAGTTGGAAAATTGGCGATCGAGTTGGTGCTCTCAACTTCAAGAACTCCTGTGGTCAATGCAGCGGCTGCGGGTTAGCGAAGCGCACCTACAATCGACTAGATCCCCGTTTCTGCGACAGAAGAGAAACCGCGGGGTTCCAACACGACGGAGCATTCGCAGAATATCTCGCTATAGACCCCGAAACGACAGTTCACTTGCCGTCGTCCTTGCCGTTTGAACAAGCAGCACCACTGATGTGCGCTGGTGCTACAGTGTGGAGCTCATTAGAAAAGGCCACAGATGGGCTAAACGCTGGAGAACCTGTAGGCATCGTCGGCATAGGAGGTCTCGGCTTCCTCGGTTTACAATTTGCCAGCGCGATGGGCTTCCGCACGGTAGCGGTTGACAATCGCTTAGCAGGGAGACGATTGGCTACTGAAATGACAAACCAGAAATTGAAACCTTCAATGGTTGTCGACTCTGGATCAAAAGATGCCACGGCTGAGATTATGGACTTTACGGGAGGAGAAGGTCTCGCCGCCGTCATAGTCTGTACTGACTCTCTGTCGGCCAATAACTGGGCGCTAACACTGCTCCGAATTGGAGGTGTAATGGGTGTTCTGGGTCTGCCAGCAGAAAACTGGAGATTTGATTCAAGCGTGATCGTCTTTCGGGAGCTCACCATTCGGGGAAGCTATGTGGCCAGTAGAGAGTCGACTGAAAGAATGATGAAGGTTGTAGAGAAGGCCAACATCCGATCACACGTCACCTTGTTGCCGTTTGATGAAGTTTCTGGAATCCTCGCGGCGTATCAAGACAGCGAATTCAAAGGTAGACTTGTAGTCAAAGTAACAGAGTAGGCCGGTGACGCATTATAAAACCGCTGGGCTGGAAGTTGCCATATTGAAATCACAACTTAGGTGATCGGGATACCAGTTGGACAGTAAATGGTATTAAGTGGAAGCGTTAAACCTTGATCGAGTTGCAGGCCAGTTTCACTTCACCGAACTGGGTTTCGGCAAACTCGGCATATTCGATTATCTAGAAATATGTCATCCTCCCTTTTGATGTTTCTTATTCTTCTTTCTTTCTTTCTAATTATCACATTTCCTACTACAGCCCCGAAGTTGCATAGAACACCAAAGTATTGCACTCCCCTTATCAAACTTCCATGCTACAGTGCCTATGCATCTGCGTGGGGTTGGAGTCAACCAAAGTTCCCCCTGCCCTTGACCTTGTGTTACCCCATCGCCCCCTCCAACAAGAATTGCGGTTTATGGGGTCACTAAGGACGGCGGGGTATGTCTGCTAATTGGCATCGTATCCTCAATGGCGAATTTAATCTGTTTGTCAACGAGAGCCCGCTGGGCCACCCATAGACCCGATGTTTGTTGTAAAAGCCTTCCATGCTTGTCCGCAACTTCGGCATGGATGCAATTGTCAAGCTTTTATGAACGGTCTGTTGTCTGACACATTTGCCGCGACGAACCATCACAACACATTGGGAAATCAGCAGACGAAGGACGCCATTAACCAAATATGTCCGTCTTCTTCAGGGACATCTCCATGTCAGTAACATCCATATTAAGTGAAGCCATGTAGCTAATATATTTTCCATGGACTAGGGACAACCCAGTCCACGAAGGAGACGTCGAGAAACTGCTCAAGCCGCTTGGCCTTTCAATCAAACCCAACGAGTCGTCCGACTATCAAAGGCTCCTTGCCGCGGTCCACGATTGCGCAACTCGTATTGATCAGTTGCCCGACTACCAACCGATTCCCAACACGAAACGATATCCCAGAGAAAACATACACCTTCCTACATCAGAAGAACAAGATTTCGGTCATGCATGGGCCTATCAGTTCCTGATTAGGGGCAAATCTAATGCGGACTCATCTTTGGTGCCTTTGAAGGGGAAAACCGTATGCTTGAAAGACTGTATCGCCGTTGCAGGTGTACCACAATTCTTTGGCAGCGATGCATTCCCCCCGTGGACACCGTCCACGGACGCAACGGTAGTGACCCGAGTCCTGGATGCTGGGGCCAATATACTTGGCACGGCAACGTGTGAACATTTCTGCAACTCGACTGCATCTTTCACCAGCGCCCAGGGCATCATCGAGAACCCGTACAGGCAAGGATATTCTACTGGTGGCAGCACATCTGGCGGTGCAGCTCTGGTGGGTTCCGGGAAGATTGACATCGCCCTCGGTACAGACCAAGGCGGCAGCATCAGGGTTCCTGCAGCATTCTGTGGTTGCGTTGGGTTGAAGCCGACCCACGGATTGGTGCCGTTCACAGGCATCACAAGCGGCGATGCGATTGACGACCACGCCGGCCCCTTATGCAGGACAGTCATGGAAGTTGCACAATGCCTGGATACCATTTCGGGTTATGACGGCATTGATGATAAATCTTTGGGAGCTGCTGCTCACGGCTCCTACGACTTTTGCACTTCTCTTCAACTATCCTCTGGCCGTTTAGAAGGGGTGAAGATTGGTCTCCTGAAAGAGGGTTTCAACCAGGAGATCATTGAGCCCAGAATGAGAGACCATGTTGTCGCAGCTGCTCGAAAGCTGGAGTCGTTGGGAGCAACCATCGATGAGGTATCTGTTCCTCTTCACCTAGAGGGGCCTTCAGTATGGACAATTCAGCAACGAATCGCTGGCTCTTCGGGTATCCTGGGAAGAGCTTCTGGACGAAGAGGCCTGGGCCTTACCGAATTCGAGAAGGCCCGGTTGCCCTGGTCTGACTCAAGCTTCCAGAAACTCTTCCCTTCGACCAAAAATACCATTATCAACGGCTTATACCTTTCTGAAAGGTTTCCCGGCCTGTATAGCAAGACTGTTAACATTGGTCGACAGATCAGTGATGCCTATCAAAAGATATTCGAAACTTACGATGTCATCATCATGCCAACGACACCCTTCGTTGCGCCACGACATGGATCCCGTGAGTCAGTTTTGGGTTCTTTCGAACCCACAATTGGCTTGACAACAAATACTGCTGTCTTCAATGTCACGGGACATCCTGCAATGTCGATACCTGTTGGCTTTCTTCCTGCAAAGGACGATGGACAAGTTGCACTGCCAGTAGGTATGCAAGTGGTCGGCGGGCTATGGCAAGAGAAGAAAGTGCTCAATGTTGGGTATGCCTGGGAAACCAACTTCGACTGGAAAAGCAAGAGCCACGAGAATGTAGTTCAACCTATCCCGGACTCTTTGACTACTGGGTCACACCCAACATCTGATGGAAGGTCAATGCCTGGGGTAAATGGTACTACATCACCAAGTATAAAGCGAGTTGGGCTTTCTACTTAGGTTTTATGTTGCAGATAAATCCCCAAGAGGAGCATTATCAATTTCATGACAACATATGTACTCCAACTGAGGGTATAAAATCTACATTTCTTGTCGTGATTAGACCTCATATACAACTGCATCCCGTCCACTCGTACCAAGTTCTCGTTCGACTTAATAGGTTTACTTTATTCTCCACGTATCTTCGTAAGCGATATATTACTTTCCTCGCGAACGTTTCGACATTGCTCACAATACCTAATCAAATGGAAGCTTGGTAGCATCCCCTTAAATCTGCGTTGATTCGTGGATCGTAATCTTCGTCCCTCTCCCCTGCACGTTAACCGGAGCGGAAGAAAATGAAAACACAAGCCTTTTGTCTTACCATCTCTGGCGCCTTCGTCTTGATCATCTCCCGGCCTCGACTTGATAAAAGGAAAGTTGATAACAGCAGCCTCGTCAAGCTGCGCACAAAGCATTCATATTATGAATTCTGCATTTGGCGATTCAGTTAATCATTTCGTATCTGAGTGGAATGGACTGCAGAGGGAATCCAAACGTTCGAACAAAACGCATAGCTTACAAGTCAGTTCCCTATGTTAAAGATTTTCCAACCGAGTCCAACAGCTCACAGAATCCGCAAGGTCACCTGCGGCGCGACAAAACCGCCATGCAGGCTATATACGTGCCAGGAGAGGCCGGAAATGTGATGGATACAGACAGGCCTCCCCGCGTCAACACTCAATCATTGTGCATCAGCCACATCGGGTTTCCCATGGAGTCAGGCATGTTGGCGCGTTCCGAGCCCTGCAGTACTTCTGCGAGGCACCGGTCCTCTGGACCCATCGATCCCTATTGCTGGACACACGTGGTTGTGCAATCTGAGTCTTTTGGTTCCGCTGCCAGACACGCCGTTATCGCCATCAATGTTCTATACGAGCATACTCAAAGTAAGTTTGAATCGGGTACTGCGATACAGTGCCTATATGGCAACGGGTGTCTTTCAATCCGCCACTACAATGCAAATATCGATGATATAAGGTTTACGGACACAGACGACAGACTGCCAGTCGCCGTGCCGGTCTCTGTTCTTTTCAGTTAATGCATACGCGCAACTGATGCTCGATATCATTTTTAACTGAACGGAAAAACTGAGATAGTCGCATCGAAGCGCACAAGGCGGGCAGCCAGACAGCTCTTCAAGGTGAAGGCACAGAGTTAATCATCATCACGCCTGAAAATCTTAAAGAACCGGCTTCTGTTGAAGAGCTGACGAGTCACTCGCTGAGGTGCTTCAATAGTTTCCGAGCATTTTGCCTATATAATCTAATAGTCAAATACCCAGATTACACAACTTGTCAAAAATAGTGTGGTGTTTTCTTTTCCGCTTTGATTGCTGCCGTCTATAGCTGCACGTGGCGTTAAATCCCGATAGATACCTGCCTGATATCCAAAGAATTCAACCCAGGTACTCTTGTGAGAAGCCTAGATACCATAGGACTCACAATTGAACGTTTAAATACGGCTACCCTTCATCTTTAAAGCAGGTTTCAAGGCCACTCTTCTTTCTTTTGTTTGTATCGTTGACCTTGAAACACATCTCGGTTTCCCAGGGCTTGTCCCTATGTTGGGGTTTCTTAGTGAAAACATGTGGCGTTCAGATGTGACAGCTGAGGTTGGGAAGAAAATCATCGAAGTGAAGAACGACATCAACTTGGATGGCTGTGCACACAGCCTCTTGCCCTCCCACGTTCCCGCTAGATGAAGTTGGTGTGATAGAGCTACGGGAGGGATCGCCGCCACGAGAAGCACTTCCTTATGGATGATGCGTCTTGGCCTTTTAAAATGAAGTATCATTACTCGAGACAGTATAGTGCTAACTCAGAGCAAAGCTCATAGTTCATTGACTGGCCTGCTCCACTACACATCTCTTTGTTGTTGTTCAAGTAGTCGCATGTATGATATTGCAGTGGGAAGGGATGAGCATGTCTAAACATGTCAGAGTCGTCTAAACATGTCAGAGTCGAGCTCAAACATGCCCCTTTGCCATGTCTGTCAGCTCTCCGTCGTAATTACAAAGACGCTTTCGGGTAATGTGGACGCCCTGGCGCCACACATCCCTGGGCCGTTAACTCTAATTGATAGTGTATCCCCCGTCAACCACCAATGCATGCCCTTGAATAAATGAGGATTGGCTGGAACATAGGAACAACACAGCGTTCGCCACTTCTCCGGGTGTTCCCATTCGCTTCATGGGTGCGATATCGATAGCGGGTCTCAGTCTATGAATCAGTTCTTCGGATGCAGTTGTCATTGGCGTGGCAATCACTCCCGGACAAACGCAATTAACCCTAATTCCATCTTGAGAATAATCAATAGCATCGGATCGGGTCATGTTGATTATTGCAGCTTTGGACGCACAATATGGCGCTATATACCCACCGCCATGTTAGTGTTTGGTTTACCCCTAAAGCAAAAGGATGGTGCCACTTACCAGCCGCTGGCCGCGCAACGACACCGAGTTGACTAGCAATATTGACAATAGCTCCTCGCTGACCCGCATGCTCCTCAAGCGGCTTCTGACTTAACATGTGGCGTAGGACAGCACGAGACACCAGCCAGCTACCCTTATAGTTGACATTTGTTATGAGGTCGAAAGCGGCTGTTGACGTTTCGTGTGACCGTAATGATTCTCCTAGAATCCCGGCACAGCTAATGGAGTAATCGATACGACCAAATATTTTGGTGGCTTCTTTCACAAAAGCGTTGACAAAGCCTTCGTCTGAGACATCACCTTCTTGGCTCACCACCTGGGCTTCGGGGACAAGTTGAAGGATTGCTTCCCGTGTGTCTGCTAGCGACTTTCGGTTCAGATCGGTGATAGCAATTTTGGAACATCCAGACCGCGCGAACCCTTTGGCAACAGCAGAACCAATGCCTGCACGAGGCTGTCAGTTTAAGGCCTTGGCAGTGAGGGAGATCTTACCAGTTCCTCCAGCACCAGTGATGAGGGCAACTCCCGGAAACCTGTACATGCTGGATATGGCAGGGTGCCCTTTTCTTTGAATCACAACCCAATGAATATCCAGGAGTCTGGTAATCGCTCTGGATGAGAAGTGAACCGTGGCGTTGGATAGCATCAACTTGAATCAAGTCCTAGTTCACGTACGCCAGAGTAATTCTCTAGTCCGTCCATCTAACTGGTGGATACTGCGGGGAAGCAGTCGAGATACGATATCGGGGGACAAAGTACGGATAAGCGTCCAATTGCCACTAGGGAGTATCATCTAGGAAACTCCAAAATGCCAAGCACGAGATAAACTAGATGGACTAGAATGACAGGGTGGTATCGTGTCAAGGGTGCGTGGCTACGAGTCAGTCTCCAAGAGATAGCGGGCGATCTGTGGCAGTTGGAGGTTATCAGTGGACGAGAAACGACCCACACGAATGTCAAGTCTTCTCCAACATAAGCCAAAGGATGCCCCAATCCACACTTCTCTCCAACCTCCCCGGCCTTTCACACCTCCAACAATATCCCACAACGTGATAAGAGAATGTTGTCTCACAACGGCACGAATATACGCCCACAGCCGCAGCCGCCGCAGCAGCTGCCGCGACCGCATTCGACCCCAGTCAAGCGAAGGAGGCGAACCGGTAACGGCCCCGATGCGCGTGCATGCCCTCACTGCGGGCGAAGTTTCAAGCGCACCGAGCACTTGGAGCGCCATGTGCGAACACGTCAGTTATCCCATCCATTCTCGGGCTCCCATCTCCAAGTTTTGGGGTGGGCGTTCACTCGAACTACTCCTGGCCGCCGTATTCTAGTCGCATTTTAGCTCGTACCAGGACCAGATGTTTCGGATAATGCCACGTGCCGTCATGCTAATCTGCTCGTCATCTGCTAGACACGAAGGAGAAGCCCTTTATTTGTAGATGTGGGGCAGCCTTTGCTCGGCGAGATTTGTTGACCCGCCATCAGCGGATCGCCTTTCACGAGGATGGATCCGAGTCCCCAGAGGGTCCATCGGAGCCGGACTCCGGAGAGAACCATGGCCCGGTTGAAGCTGATTTGGCAGCCGCTGTGTCCCTTTCAGGAATGAGCGTGGACCATTGGGCACAACAACAACCTGCA
The DNA here is from genome assembly GCA_030867305.1 of Colletotrichum zoysiae. Lineage (NCBI taxonomy): Eukaryota > Fungi > Ascomycota > Sordariomycetes > Glomerellales > Glomerellaceae > Colletotrichum > Colletotrichum zoysiae. The sequence goes on along the minus strand of MU842830.1, from coordinate 174,412 downwards.
TCGTCTACAGATCTGTACCCTATGGCGGACCCAAGAAACGGCAGTCATGTAGATGCTTCGTTTCAGCAAAGTTTACTCACGGACCAGTTTTATGAAAGCGGTTGGTTGATTGGCTATGTCCAACTTTCCAACGCGAAAGCTTACACTAACAGTTCTAGGCAACCAGGATGCTGTTGGATTCGACGCTCATTTCAGAGAGTTTGCCAACTTTCTCGACGGTGTCGGTCTGCCAGCGGAATGGAGTCCATACTTCCATGGCCCCGATCGAGAAAACGAGGTCGCGGGCTCGACGGTGAAGGAATCAAGAGAGGGCACTGCGACACCTGCTGCCCGTAATAGCAGAACCCGTCCGGGCACGCCGTTCAGTTCATGGCTACCGTCAGCGCCTGCAGACAATCGTATATCCGAGGCCCTGCCAGACACAAGTCAGTCAGCAATGTGGACAGCATGAACTCGAAGCCCAGCTAACTTTCAATCAAGGCCATCGACCCATCGATACCGAGTCGCAGCCGTACCGCATCTCGGAAGAGCATCGGTCCCGCCTTAACGCTTCCATAGAGACGTTCCGAGACCTACCTAACCCGAATTTCAAGTTTCCTTCCCGTCATGCTCTCACTCGCTACATGACATCTTTCTTCGAAGGCTTCCACTCCCACATGCCATTCATCCACACCCCGACATGGCGAGTATCTGAGCACTCGCTCGAGCTCATACTCGGCCTCGCCGCTGTTGGAGCTCAGTACTGTTTCGAGCATCGAATGTCTGAGAGACTATTTCATGCCGGCAAAATCATTCTGTTGGAAAGACTCGTGCACGAGTCTGACAAATTTGGAACGAGGGCCGGCTCGTCCCTAAATATTCACAGTGTGTCACCCCAGCGCCGCGACTCTAGGGTCATTCCAGAAAGGGACTGGGGCTCATGGGAGCCCGTAGAGACGGTGCGAGCCCTGATTGCTCTCATGGGCTATGCTACCTGGGAACCCAAGGTGTCTCTGATGCAAGAAGCGTTCGCTTTACAGGCGTTGCTGGCGCAGGTTCTTCGTGAGATCGGACTACACGAAGAGAACGAGTCGGAACTGGCTGCAGAAAAGGATCCACCGCAAGCTGCTTGGCATGCCTGGATACGACAAGAGTCCACGCGTCGGGCGAAGCTCATCGCCTTCTCCTTCATGCACACACACAGCATTGCATACAATGTGTATCCTGTCCTGCGAAGCAACGAGGTCGGCCTTCGGCTGCCGTGTTCTACTGGGGAATGGAAAGCACAAACTGCATGTCAATGGCAGGATGCTCGCCGCGAGACTGGGAAGCAACAGCTCTTCTTCCAAGATGCTCTATCGCTGCTTTTGAGGAACACTGACGGCACAGCGCCTGTTGACCCCATTCCGACACCCCTGGGCAATTACATTCTCTTGCATGGTCTGCTCCAGAGGATATATATCGTCCGTGATCTCTCATTGCCATTGATGGACCATTCGGCATCTTTGCCAAGTGAGGAAGTTGACAAGCTTGAGTGAGTTCATCCTCGTGGCTTTTATATGAACTGAGTACTGGCTGACCTCTCCGATTCAGACGTGGTCTCAGGTCGTGGACTGCGGGCTGGCAACAGGCTCCGGAATCGAGCCTAGATCCAAACAATGAGAACGGGCCTATCCCCTTTACTTCCAGCTCTTTACTTGGATTGGCATACGTCCGGATCTACCTCCATCTTGGTCCATACAGATTGCTCGAGACGCGAGACCCCGTACGCATCGCGAAAGCTATTAGTCGGTCTCCTGCAGTGGAACGCGGCAGCGGTGTCACTACCGCGCTCCTGTATGCTGCTCATATGCTCAGCATCCCCGTCAGGCTCGGTGTCGACCGTGTCGCCCGCAGTCAAGCGTTTTTCTGGAGCGTCCGACACTCACTCTCGGGTCTCGAATGTGCCGTCTTGCTCAGCAAGTGGCTTTCGTCCCTTACAGCCTCCACAGGCTCAACACCACTGAGTGGTAAGTCGAATGACGACGAGTTCGGGCCGTTTTCGGTTGATGCAACACTATACTGACAAAAGACAACAGATAGCGAAGACAGAATATTGCACTGGGTTCGTTGCATCGTGGAAGAGGCCTTCGACGTTGTCGACTTTGAAGACAATGGGCCCGAGATGCCGACAGATCGAGATCCCGCGTCGCTGAGTCTAGCAGTCCTTAAAATTTGGGCACACTTCTTCAAGAGTAACACGCAATGGCCATTCATAAACATCGTTGGGAAGAGCCTGGAGAAGTATCGAGAGTTTCTTGTGCACCACAGGTCGCAGCAAGTTACTTGAGGACGCTGGAAATATGCTCGACTCACCGATGGGGTCCAGGAAGATGATCCTTTACAAGATCACATGGACGGAGCTGCAGTTAACTCAGCTTGGGAGATAAGACAATATGGTGTCGCCAATCATTGAGGGTTGGGCATCGAAACAGCGAGTGCCGAGAAATAAGCTGATCATCCTTGCCATTCCTAGCTCCCCGTGCTGACGGGCAGAGACAACCTCTGGTGTACTAATGTCATGTCATATTTTAGGGGCCATGGCCCAGATGGAATTTGGAGCAGCCTGCACTACGGATGCAACAAAGTAAAATTACTTTGAATAAGGATCTCCACGCCTTCCTGGCTCCCCGGGTGCGAAACAGGGCGGTAGCTGTCACTTTGATCTGACATCTCCAAGACTTTTGCACCGCCACCATGGCTACTCCCGAAGACAGAGCTCGCGACGCTGGCCCCCCGAAGGTCTTGTGTGTCGGCATGCTCCGGACGGGCACAAATTCACTCGCGGCGGCGCTTGGGGAACTGGGCTTCAAGCATATTTTCCACGGCCTCGATTCCCATGAAAAGCCTAGCCACTGGGCGTTTTTCGAGAGGGCCGCCACAGCGACTTGGCCGGAAGTCAACGCCAAGGGCCTTTCACCGGCGCCGAAGCCATTCACTCGAGAGGACTGGGACGAGCTCTTTGGTGTGTACGATGCGGTGACTGATCTGTCCTGCTTCTGGGCAGTGGGGCTCATCGAAGCCTACCCGGATGCCAAGGTCATTCTTACAGAGCGCGACTTTGACAAGTGGCTCGAGAGCTTCGACAGCGAAGTTCTCCAGCGCCTCTTCGGCCCATGGGTCGAACTTGTCCTGAAGGGGGTGGGTCTGGTGCTTGGAAACCGAGCGGGATTCGCAATGCAGAAGACAATCAACGGCTTCTTTGGCGGTGCACGTACGCTTGGAGAGCTTCGTCGGAGGGCGCCCGAGGTGTTTAGCCACCACAACGAGCGAATCAAAGCTCATGTGGCTGCGGAGAGGCTTCTCGTGTATCGCGTCGGCAAGGATGGATGGCAGCCGCTCTGCAAGTTTCTCGGCAAGGAGGTGCCTGAAGGAAAGGAGTTTCCTCACGTCAACGACCAGCGCTCGCACCAAGCAGAGCACGCGCGGACTCGCAGAAAGTTCCTGGCACAGGCGATGAAACAAGTCTTACCGTACGTTGCCGTGACTGTATTGGCGTGGGTTGTGGGATGGGTTTACTGGTGACAGACAGGGCAATTAGTCGCGAATCACATAAGATAGCCCAGTCCTCGTCCTTACAAGTCCCGAATCGGTTAAGAATGTGTCGTGAAGCTGGAATAGCTTCGTGTGGCTAGTATCAGTTGTGACCCACTACAGATGTGGCTCACCAGACGCACAGACCAGTCTACATAGGTATTTCAACCGCTTTCCGGTTGGGATCTATATTTTAGATAGGACAACTACTTTGTACTATGCTTAGCAGACGCTGCGGTTCATCACAGAATGTTATTGGAATTTCACAGCAACGAGTGAGTGGCTGAGATTGAAGTTGAGTTGCCGACTGCGCGGCGATACAGTGCCTGCGATGTCTTGAGCTTGATGTTGTGAAGAGGCATGGGAAACTCTACAGGTAGGTAGGAAGCAAGCGCTTACGTAAGATAGAGGGAAGCCCGCCCGCCCGCCCAATGCAGCAGTCGTGCCACGGCAACAACGCGCACCTGCGCCTGCCCCGCCATGCGTCGTGACCCCGCCTCGACACCGACCATATCGATCCACCCAACAACAGTATGAGCTGACGTAGCAGCGCCTCCTTTCGAGCTTCAAACGTCCAGGCCTGCCGTCCTCACCGCACCCGCCCTACCCCAGGCGGTATTGAATATACGTTCAACCATTTCTCCCTCCCTACATCACGCAATCATCTCTAGAAAGTCCAATCGCATCCTCGTGTAGCTGGCCAGCGCATCCAGCCCGCCAGCATGCAGTCTGGCATCTCAGGCATGTCTTTCCATGAATATGGTGGTTTCGTCCATCTCCCGCGCCACACTGCTAACCTACAACAGCCTCCCAGGAGCTCGTCTCCCAGTTCAATACTCTCCTGTCGTCCGATGACCACTTCGGGCTTCTCATCACGATCGACTCGGAGACCCTCAAACCTATCCAGTTTTTACCCAAGGCCGCTCCATCCGCCTCCTTCGACGACAATCTTGCCTCTCTCCAACCTCACCTTAAGCCCAATGAAGCTCTCTACGCCCTCCTCCGCCGACACGACACGGCTCCCCATCTCACCGCTGTGACGTACGTGCCCGACTCTGCCAAGGTCCGCCAGAAGATGCTCTTCGCCTCTACCCGCCTGACCCTCGTCCGGAAGCTCGGCTCCGAGCACTTCCGCGAGTCCATTTTTGCCACAACCCCAGAGGAGCTATCTGCCAGCGGCTTCGCTAAGCACGATGCCCACACAGAGCTCGAGGCACCCCTGACCGAGGAGGAGCGCAGCCTCGGCGCCGTCAAACAGGCCGAGCAGGAGGCGAGCACCGGCACCGGAACTAGGGAAATCCACTTGAGCAAGACCCTGGCCATGCCCATTGCCGAGGATGCTCTTGCGGCTTTAAAGGAGCTGTCTTCCGGAGCCAGCAAGGTCTTAGTGATGCTGGTACGCAGCTGCCCATTCCCCTTTGCGTTGCAGAAACAGAAACCCTAACCCACCTTTCTTGCAGAAAATCAATCCCGAGAAGGAATCCGTCGAGCTCGTACCTTCGAATGATAGCCCCTCCACCATCACTGAACTCACCCAGACCATCTCCCCGACCGAGCCGCGCTTCACATTCTATCGCTTCACTCACACCCACAACGGCGCCGAGTCGAGCCCTCTGCTCTTCATCTATACCTGTCCTGTGACCCCCGGCAACAAGGCCATCAAGAACCGCATGCTGTACCCGCTTATGAAGCGTGCCGTTCTCGAGGTCGCTTCCACCGAGGCTGGGCTGACCCTGGACAAGAAGCTTGAGGTCGAGGAGCCAAGCGAGATCACCGAAGACTCGGTCCTCTCGGAGCTGCACCCGAAGGTGACGGCTAGGCAGGGCTTCAACAGGCCCAAGAGACCCGGCCGCTAGAAGGTGTACATGACATGATGTTTGTCGTTGCGGGAGTCGTGGTTCGGAAGAGGCCCAGTTTGAGTTAGACGCGTGCAAAAGCATTCCTTGGAACACAGCCCCCGAGCCTGTAGATCGGGCTTACGATAGACACACAATTCCATTCGCAATGCATTACCTCTATGAACGCTGCGCATTCTTGGCTTATCTACATCTCTGCACGGCTCCTGACCCCCGCCAATGATGACCTCCATGGCCAACCTGTGGTTCACGACAGCCGCCCTCCCGTTACATGCAGATCAGACCTTGGTATCTTTGCAAACAAAAGCAACAGACACCTACCGCTAGAAACAAATAGTTGGTTCCCAGGCATCGGTGGCCCATCCCCCCTACTCTTCGAAACTGCCCCCGGTAAACGCGAGGTTGCTCTTCTCCAACTTGTCCTTGAGAAACTCGTAAACGGTAAACGTCACGGCCTGGCCGGGTGCGACACGCATAATACGCGGCGTGATGCCCTTGTAGAAGGCATGGAACCCTTCTTGTCTATGTCGGACCGTCAGTATCGAATGACCGATTTCCCCCACAACCATAAAATCCCGTCGCCCCCTTCCCCCTGGTGAGCCCAACTTACTTGAACATGTCACTGGAGATCTTGGCGATCCGACTCCACGCGCTTGTGCCGTGCTCGGCCGGCGTCTTTTGCAACCTCGTCTTGATAGTATCGATGGGCGCGTTGCTCAAGGGCCCCATGGCACCGCTGACCAGCCCAATGAGGGTTGTCTGCCAGCCGGGCAGCGTCGTGCGTTCGAACTCGGGCTGGTACGTCTTGAGCGCCTCCTTGAAGTATGAATAGGCCGTGAAGTTGACGGCCTGGTTGCTGCCCTGCCGCAGCGCCGTCAACGACACGCCGCGGTACAACGCGCCGAAGCCCTCCTCCTTGACGACTGTGTATAGCGCGTGCGCCGCGTTACGGTACTTGGGGATGTCAAGCGGGTCGGCCATGCTGTGGTGCTGCGCCTGGAGGCGGATCTTGATAACCTCCATTGGCGTCACAACGGCGACGGCCTCCGTCACACCAGCGGCGAGACCGGCTGTTCGTACAAGGAGCAAATCAGCGTCTCTCCCCTCATGTGGACGCGGTGGACAGCTAGCTACCCGAGTGACTCACCCATAAACGTCGCCTGGCCGCTGACCATGCCCGTCTGTTTATCCGCCAGCGCCTGTTTGTACCCCTCGAAACTCGTGAACCTAATGGCCATCTTGGGTACGATGCCCGTCAGCACGGCGCCGAGGCCCTTGTACAAGCCCAGCGGCGTCTCCTTCTTGACGATCTCGACGCCCGTGCGGATGAAGCCGCGCTTGGGTGCGCCGGGCTGCCTCGCGCGCCGCGACAGCTGCATCCGGACCTTGATCGTGTCTATGGGGTATGGACGTTAGCCCGCATACATGTCAATTGGCGGCGTCTGAGGTCCAGGCGCAGGCGCATGTGCAAAGGGGAGGGGAGGGAAGATTCAACAACATGCATGCAGGCATGGTTCTTACCAAGGGGATGACACGCCAACGCCTCCATCATGCCAGCACCTCCACCAGCTGTTGAGTTGTGTTAGTCGCGATCCTCTTGCCTCTCAATCGTCAAGTGAAGGACAGTGTTCGTATCGATGCATACCAATGAGGTTCGTGGCCGCCGAGGTCGGCGTCTTGCCGTCCTGCTTCACCTTGGACGCCATGGTTTACGAGGACAAGGCTGCGCGCGGACGAGAGGAAAGAGGACGGAGAACAAGGCTTGCGCCGGAGTCTATGAAGGACAACAGTAGGTGGTGTTCTTGTCTTCTTAAAATGCGTTGTGCTTCAGAGCAATCAGAGGGGGGAAGGGGGTATCATGTGAATCACAAGGAAAGGAAGGAGGCTTGGGAAGAAGTCGGGACAGAAGAAGAAGAAGATTCGGAACAAGTCTTCGGGGAGCTACAAAGCAAACATCCTCGGCGCCGATGATGAAAGCCACGGCAGGGCGGGCAGAAATCATTCATATCAAGGTGGCGTGTGAGAGGGGGACTGGGAAAGGGGGGGAGGGGGGTGTGTGGCTCGTTCCAGAGGTCAAGGCACAAGCCAGAATACCTACAAAGCAGACCTGTTCCAAGCTTGGATCTGACAGATGACTCAAGGTTTGTGCTCCCAAGCAGGAGGTGTGTGAGGCGTCTCCGTCCCGGGAGCGTGTAGGTATGCCTCGAGGCGGAAAGCATGAGGACGAGCAACAAGGACAGGGCCGAAAAGCCAGAAAGGGTCAATGGTAGGTCTGTCTACTGCTATGAGGAGAAGGGCCTCCTTTCATCCGCGGCACAACACACTGGAGGCCAGAAGCCAGGACGGACACGCCAGCAGACACAGCCGGCCCCAGGGGTTTCGGCAAAACGTGGGCGCTACAAGGGGCGTGTGTGTATGGGTAGGATTTTTGACGTCTCCCAAGCAGGCAGTAGCCGTAGTACAAATGGGAGGAGGGGCCGGCAAAGGGGAACAATACCTACCTACTGCGGTAAGGATGCTCGGCCAGAATGCGCGGGTGAGTGACACTGCGCGGTACGCAGTACGGGCGCAGCGACGTCTGGGTTGTCCAAACCATCGAATCTTCAGGCTTCTGTAGCGGTTTGCGACAAGATTGACGGACCATCCCGATTCGGCGGAACGGAGGGATTACCTAGGTACCGGAGGGGGCGGGGGAGGGGCAGAGGGCGTGTGAACTGGAGAGAGAAGAGGGGGAAGAAGATGATTGACACGACCGCAAGCGTACCTACCTAGATAGGTACCTAGGTATCTAGGTATGCTAGAAAATCACACAAGTACCTACCTAGACTAGAGTCTTGGTGCTCTGCCCTGCTTCTGCTGCTTCAAAAGAATACAATACCTACCTTGAATAGATGCAAACCCCTGGCTGCCGCTGTCGTTGCTGCAGCTGAAAGTCCACATAATTGGGAGAATCCAGATGACTGCAGCGTTGCACTGGACTGGACGAAAGGAGCTGCGCGCAGTGCACACCGGTTGCTGGAACCAGAGTCATGCCTTGCCGGTGCTCTCTTGTCCGATCTTGGTCTTCTCCAAAGGGCCAACCAAGGAAGACAGACGTCTTTTCTTTCTGCCTCTCGGCCTGTGACAATCCCCTTCCGTAGGTAGGTAGGTAGGTAGGTAGGTAGGTAGGCAGGTAGATACGAAAGCGCAACAACGAGTGACGTAGTGGCAATGAGGCCCGGTTCCACCGCGGCATGCTGCGGCAGGCACTTGCGGCTTTGCCGACTCTAAGCCGCCGAGCTTGTGATTTTGCGGGGGAGGGGGAGGGACATTCGTGCTCTGGAGCTGGAGGGAGTCTGGAGACGAAGCTGCTGGTGTCAGAGTGTAGGTACGAAGTACCGGTACCCAGGCAGGCAGGCTGGCAGGGATGGGATCGGATACTTCCGCCCTTCCGAGTGGGCCAGGATTATTCGTCAGATATTGCCGAGGTTCGGAGGCTGGTCCTGAACACACTCTTTTTTACCTGTTTCGCTCTCTCCCCCTTCATCCGTCCAGTCCAGTCTCCAATCAGGTACATAGGTACACATTCATCCGTGGAGCTATCGCCGCATCTGACCGAGAATGATAATAACAAAAAGGTGCTACCGACACACAAGGCCATCAAAAAGATTCAGTCTCTGGTAACTTTACCACATTCCTAGGTAGGTAGGTAGGCAGGTAGGTAGGTATAAACCTCGTGGCCTCATGTCACCTGACGGTAGGACGAAACATGGGCGGAAATTCAGCCTGAACCTACATGATAGGGTGCAGCCTTTTTACAGTGCCTAATGGTGTCAGATGAAAAGTCACGAGCAGTACGGACGGCACGGCCGTACACGTGCTGAGACGGGAAGCATGTGATGATAATGTTACGAGTCGTAAACTTTGGCAGTTTACCGAGTAGATTATACGAATATGGGGCCTCGAGATACCTAGTGTGGTGCCGCTACTTCTTTTTTTTGTTTTTGGATTCCCATCCAATTGCCGTTCTCTCCAGCAAAATAAGTTACCTAGCTACACGCCCCCCAAACGCCACCCATATGATCGGGTCTTTTCCCCCTTGGTTCCCGTGGTCCTCAGGGACGTCTAAATACTCTGAACACAAAGAAACAAATAAATAGTAGCTTTTTCCCGTCAAGCAAACGGTGCCCGTCCTTTGTAAAGTCGCTGTTTGGGGAATCATTGCGCCAAACACCCGCCCAAATGAGACTGGAAAAGAAAAGTAAACAAAACAAGTCAAGGCCCATAGAAGAAAAAGAAGAAGAAGAAGAAGATGAAGAAAAAGTGCCCAACAATTGGGTATTATGCAGGGGTACCGCACTCTTCAAGCAGAGGGCCGTCTGCCTCGAAGCTGTAGAGGCGTACTTCGCCATCTTCGCTTCCGCTGGCCATGCGGCTGTCGCTGAGACCCACACAGGTGACGGGACCAGAGTGGCCAGTGAAGGTGCGCTCGCACTTGCCGCTCTTGGGTTCCCAAACCTTGACCATGGAGTCGTTGGCGCCGGTGACAATGCGCAAAGTGTCGCCAACAAGGCCCCAGATGCCCTCGACGTGGCCAAACATGGTGCGAAGACACTTCCCCGTGTGAATGTTCCACACTTTGACCGTGTTGTCGAGGCCGGCGGTGAGCATGTAGCGGGGCGGCAGTTGTCGACTCGAGTCCGAGGAGAAGGCGCAGCCGAACGACGACCGATCGTCCTCCCCCGTCACCGCGTCGCCACTGAAGGAAGAGCCGAGAATGGACGCCGCATTGGCAGACGCCGCGGCAGGGGTGGTACTCCGGCCGCTGTTGACCGAGGCATTGTCGTCGCCCGCGAGCGCCTCCTCGTCCGGCTCAAAATCGTCCGGCATCAGCAGAATCTGCTGCACCTGGCCCATATGGCCCTCGAACGTCTTGACGCACGTCTTGTTTCGTAGGTCCCAGAGGCGGACAGTGCAGTCGTCAGAGGCCGAAAAGAGCGTCTGCGAGCCCGGGTCCAGCCTCACTTGGTTGACCCAGTCCTCGTGGCCACGAAGGCAAAAGGTTTCTTTGCTGTCAAAGTTGAAGATTTTGATCGACTTGTCGATGGAGCCTGATGCCAGGTACTTTCCGTCAAAGTCGACCGTGATGACTCCTTCGCTATGGCAACGGAGGGTACTGATGCAGTCGCCTGTCTGCCAGTTCCACACCTTGACTGTTTTATCCAAGCTGCCGCTGAAAAGCTTGTTGCCAACAAACTTGAGAGTGCGGATGCCCATCGTGTGACCACTCAAGGTGCGAATCTCCTCCCCCGTCTCCATGTTCCAGATCTTGATCTTGGCGTCGTACGACCCAGTGGCGAGGATCTCGTCATCAAACTGCAGACAAGTGACACCGTTGTCGTGGCCTTTGAAGGTCTTGATGTGGCATCGACCGTACTTCCAGTTGAAGCCGACCTTGAAACGGTCGCGGTACACGCTCTTCCATGGTCGAATTAACCGCTCACGCTCCTTCTCGGCTCCCGACTTGGGCGCCATGGGCTCGCCCGGATCACTCAGGCAGGTCCGCTTCCTGCTGTCGTCGAGCACCACAAGCTCTCGTTTCTTGTTGGCATTGGGAGACGATACCGTCGTAACCTCCTTGACCTGCCCCGCTGCCTGGACGGGCGCGGCCCCCTGCAGACTCCTGGCTTCGGCAAGCTCCTTCTGCTTGTTCCAGTCTCGTAACCTCTTTCGCTCGAGGAGGGGCAGGCCGAAGCCGCACTTGGTGCACTTGCGGTCGATGTGTTGCTCGCACATGCGGTGCCATACGACGTCGTCGTCGGCAAGGTCCCGCCACCTCCTGCTCACCTGAGCAGCCTTGCAAAGGGAGACAGTGTCGAGGTAGCCAAGCACCTTGTAGGATATCTCGGTCGGAAGCGCGGCCATAAAGTCGATCTTGAGCTGCTCGTGTACTTCTCTCGATACGGTAGACAGTTGGGGGAAACAGCATTGTGTTATGATGCCTTGCAGCATCAGGTCGCGGTGCTTAGCGGGGGCGGCTGAGAAGAGGGACCAGACGTGGGTGATGGCTTGTTGGTCGGCGGAAGGAAGCTTGTCAAGTTCCTGTGCAGGATTTGTGTCAGCACGGAATCGATAGACCCTGTGGGCATCACGGCAAGGCGAGCTTACACTTTGGATCAAGACCATCTTGGATTCGTCGGCAGCGCGGCGACACTTTGCGTCGGGGCGGTGACGGTAACAGAACTTGCTGTTGGGGTCGCGGTTCTGGCTGAGGCTGTTGTTGTCATTCTGGACGTCAGGCTTGCCGATGGGAGCGTAGATGCCAGGAATGTGTTCTCTGAGGAAGGGGGTAACGGTCTGGCCGACAAGTTGGGTGGGCATGTTGGCGGGAAACTTTGAGACGTCGCCGTCGTCGGGTCTCCGTCTATCACAGTTGTCTCTGGATGGATGGTTCGCCGTGGTCACATCGTCGGTGTGGGAAGCGGTGGCCGAGGGAGCGGTTGAAGCGGTGAAGGTCGGGGAGCTGTTGAAGTAGGAGTCTGACGAGGTAAATGTTGAGGTTTGGTCGTCATGGGGGTGACTGGGCGACGACAGGATGGGGTTCCTGTCCAAGCCCAGGTCTAGGTTAAGGTTCAGGCTCCGGGGATCCGGGACAGTTGACGTGCTTGCGAGGTCCATGGCCGCAATATATTTCAGCGAGCAGGGGAAGCAAGGCAATACACAGCACAAAGGGGATGAGGATGAATGGTATCAAACCATCCGGGGCAAGAGAGGGACGCGCTTGGTCAGTGCTGCCCGGTCCGGGTGTTGAGAGGTACAAGAGACGCAGCCTACAAGCGAGTAACAGGAAACAGAGTACCGAAGACGAGGGTCAGAGGCCAAAGGTGGGGAAGGCAGAGAGATGCGAGTACAGTGACACACGAGTGACAGTCGTGGGCCGGAGGGTTGTTTTAGGTGAGGGTGAGGCGAGAGGACCTGGCGATGGCGTGCGAGCCAGGGGAGCGTCGATTCGTGTGTAGGTTGTACGATTGCAGCGGCTGCAACAGTTTTGGCGTCCGTAGTATCTCTTGCTCGGGTAGTTTGGGCAGTTGCATCAAACTGGCCAGGTAGACCAAGATGTGAGCCCCAGACGATTCACAGGAACGGGGTCCGACTGGCTCGAGTATTGGTTTGTGTGGAATTCGAGGAAGGGCACGCAATCGTGGTGGAGTTTGTAGGAGTGACGCTCACTCTCTTTCCCTCTGTCGCGCGCTCGCACAGGTGGAAGGACAGGGCGGGCGTGTAGATAGGTGGGTAGGTAGGTATTTGTGTTGGGACTCAAAGCAGGCAGGTGTCGGCAGGAGGTTGAGTCGCTGGATGATTCGCTGGTGGAGCACAGACGGGTGGAAGTCGTTGCTTTTTCTTCGTGTTATTCTTGGGTGCTGTTGCACGATTTGATCGCAGGGGCGAGATGAGTTGGTCTTTGGGAATCGAAGGGTGTGTGTGTGTGTGTGTTGCGTAGGTAGTACGGCTAGGTTTGGGCAAGAGTATGCAATCAGTCGTCGTCGTCGTCGTCGTCGTCGAAATGCGCCGCGGAGCCAGCCTCTTGGCCTTTGGTGCTGTGGCTATCGAAAGGGGCAGAGGGGATCTAGTGTGACTTGTATATGGTATTGCGCCCGTCTCTGGTTCGTCCGAGAGAGACAAGAAGAGTCGATAGGGACGAGAAGGGACGTCCAGTACTTATCCGCCGTTTGGATTCGGTTGCGGGTAACAGGGAGGAGTGGGGGGAAGAGATCAGACAGAACAGAGCAAAAGCTGAGCGACTGGGGTCAGTCGGGTTGTGAGTGATTGATTCAGTCAGGAACCAAGGAGTGAGGGTAACCAACCGCAGCGCAAGTTGAGCAAGCATACATGGAGCGTACCTAGCTTGCATAGGTGTCGAGAGGCAGACGACCTAGCAGCATAGCATAGCATAGGTAGGTAACAGCGCACAAGAGATTTGGATGTGGATGTCGAACCAAGGAGGCGGGTTGGGTGCTTTGGGGCGAGGATGGCGTTATCGCTGGGAGGTGAGCACGTCGATGGCCCGTGTGTCAAAATGAAAAAAGGTACGAACAGGCGTGGCGTGAGTGTGTCTGTGTCTGTGTGTGTACCTATCTGTGTCTCTCCCTCTCTCTCCAGTGGGGGCGCAATGTTCCCCCCCAGAGGTTCCACCCGTCGACAGCGGCTGGCAGGGGTCGGAGATCCGCTAAGGCGTGCTCTGAGACCCACTTGGGTGGCCAGCAGCGGTTGTCGCTCACCGTTCCTTGCGCGGCTGCTGCTGCTGCCCTGAAGCGAGGGATGGGCGGTGACGGCTACCGACGCGGGTCTCGCTACACGCGCCATGACCGATAGCCGAGATGCAACTCCGACAAGCGACGCTGCAGGTGTTACGTAACCCGTTCGGCACTGGCACTGGCGCAACCCCCTCTTCCCCGCGAACTACTACATAGTGTACGGAGTACAGTAGTCAGTCAGTCAGTCAGTCAGTCAGTAGCTAAGACTTTCTGCACGCCAGATATCCGTCCTATTAGGTAACTACCTACCTCGGGGTACGGAGCTCTCTGCGTAGGGTAGGTAGGTAGGTGAGTAGGTACCTTGAGTAGAATGCGTTTTGTGTAGCTATGCAATGTACCTACCGAGGTACTTTCGTCAATCACAGCCTGCGTTGCCTTTACCTGACAGCCGCCCTCGATCATGCACTAACAACCTACACATGGTCAGGTGTCTCTCAACTTTTACTTTTTTTTTTTACTTTTCTCCTTCTCCGTTGCTCCTAGGCCCAGATTAGCTCATCGTGGCCACCTCTCGCGCAGTTTCTCTCTCGTCATCCCCTCAGGTCCCAACCAATTCGGCGAGCCTGGAAGCGGAGGAAAGAATTTTCTTCCCTTTCCATCAACGACAGCCATGAACCCCGCCACCCAAACAAACTACGACTACATATTTTATATTACGTAGTGCGAGAGGGTGCCTCGTGCCCGGTTTCGTCGGCATAAAACTTACGATACTTCAGTTCTCAAGCTCGTCATTTTTATTGTGGGCAACTTGTTTTACTCACATAGGTACATATGTAGGTATCCCCGAGGCACGAGGGCCTCCACAAACTACCTAGGTATTACACACATACAGTGACTCTACTCCTGATCGCTGCGCCACCCCGAGTACCGACCATGAGGTTAAGGCCGACGTCTATGTCGCCATCCTGGCCGTCAATCTCCCCAATCGGGATGAGCTAACGCGAGCCTGCGATGGCGTCATTTTCTCGGCCCACAAGTGATTGATTGCAACTCGCTCCCATCCCATATTGCTTGCTTGCTGCAAGCACATCGAGAATTGGTTCTTCTTCCAGAACGGCCTAACTATCTATCCATCTGTAAGGCTTCAATCCTGGGGCCTCATTCGGTCGGCGCTTGCTCGCTCGCTCGCTCGCTCAACCAAATCCTAGTCTTTCCCACAGTACCCTCCAAACTGCTATCGCCGTTTGCAGATGTCTCCTCCATCTACTAGTTTAGTTTTCTCCCAACATTAGTCATCGCCCGCTTCATGCGACTCCATCAAGATGAGGTAAGCATCCATTGCTAGGTACCTAGGTACCTGATTCTCATCAGTCTTCAACAGTCCGAGTCGGAGGTTGGACCCGCCCGTATCAACCGCTCCGAGTCCGCTCGCTCGCTCGCCATCCCTTCCTTGCCAGCCTAACTCAATCACCGCGTAGCATCCGGGAGCTTCTTCTTTTCACCTGGCCCCTTCTCCCCGCCGCCCTTGAACACCATTTTCTCGACAAAGGCCTTCTGACATGACAGGCTACCATTGGCCAACGATCCACTGACTCCGAAATCTTCTCCGGCCAAGACTGCGAGCTGCACTCCCGACCAACCACACGGCCGACCGACAGCCGCAATGGAGCCGCTCGCACCAAGCCCTGGACCCCCGCCAGATCGCTACACTTCCCCAACCAGAGTTCTGGTCCTTCACCGAGAGAGACACATACAGCCTACCCGTTTGTCCGTATCTATTGATCCTGCCTCATCGAGAGTACGACTATGGAACCCCAAGATAAGACTGGCTGATTGATCACGCAATATTTGCTTTTGCTTCCTCATACCATGACTTGCAACCTGGCACTGATAACGTGTTCCGGGTTCAGCCTACGACCTTCCAACCCCATCTGGACATCCGCCTCTTATGCTTGAACAAAACGGCTAGCAGCAATCAAACACAAACGCAAGAAGAGAGCCATGATCCAATCTCATTCTCGGTGCAAACCAACAGACATCCGCAAACACGCATACCGTTTGGCACCCTGCTCTGCTGGACACTGATTGACATTGCCCCTCTCGCCTGCCGCCCAACCGAATGCAGGCGCGCCCGCCTTGTCACATGAAGATAAGCCTTTCAAAGCAATCTGGATCTTGCTATCGAGTATTACTTGGGATACTTCAGCTCGTGCGAAGCCACACCCTTCAGTACGTTGCCTATCCCTGGCACTGCCCCGTCGCGTCCTTGCATGATGGCGTCGTAGTTATCCATAATAAGCTGGATGCCGGAATCAAACCCTCTCCCATCAAACTCGCAGTGTCCGCCATTGGGTGTATTATCCGCTGTTTGGAGCGCATCAATCTCGCCATCCTTTAGCCCCTTGTCCCTAACCACCTGCTTGTACGCCTTGATTGTATCCGGGATCAACGTCTGTAAGATGCGTTCGTCTTTTTGAGTGGATTGGTAATGAATGGGAGTTCTTGTAAGTGCAGCCCTAGACTCCTTGGATACCTCGACCTGTGGCTCCCAAGCACCGCAGCCTAGCATCACGCCATTGCCAGCAAAGTTCCCAATATGGGCAGGAACAAAGAACCCAGATACCAGCAGGGACCCAGCTGACACCCCAGTAATGTAGACATTAGAAGTATTAAAGGACAGGTACTTCGGTAGGATCTGTATGATAAGGTCGTTAATGGCTTGAGCGTGTGCGACGCCTTCGGGGCGGGTAAGGTTGTTGCCGCCTCCCCAGCGAAGGTTCACATCTGGCGATAGAACGGCCACCCCAGCCAGGTTATTGTTTACGCCCTGGTTGGGCATCTGAAAGAACGAACCCCCTCCGTCCCCGTGGATCAGAACGTTCAGCCCCAAGGTTCCCCCGGCGCCGGTTTTACCGCCACCAGGGACTTTACTAGCAGGAGTGAAATCGCCAGCAGGACCGCTAATACGGAAACGTATTTTGAAGCCGCTGATCGTCTTATCAGTGCTTCTGTAAATTTGTTTGAGGATTTTGCGGGTATGGGAAACTCACTTGATAGTCTCGGTAGTATCCAGGATAACGGAGCCGTCATTAGCCTGTGTTATCCCTTGCGGTACTCTGTTTGCTGCATCTAATGGAGTCTCAGCTCTTATATGTAGGCCCCATACGCCGCCCAGTAAGGTAGTAACAAGCACAGCGCAGGCGGATGGTAAGTGGATTAAATTCTTCATCTTGATGAAATAAGGGCTCGAAGTTGCTAGGTCTTGGCTAGGTAGAGGTAATACGAGAGAGGCGACGGTGAAGAAAATATCTGAATTGCAAAGTTGCTCCCGCTTTATTTATACTTGATCATATATCGCGTTGTTTTCTTCAATCGAGGAGTCATCCTCAAGCAACAAGGGGTATTACAGCACGGCTATCAAAGTTCTTTCTTGCGATGGGTTGAAAGTTACGCCAAGCGTTTTATCCAAACTATACACGGTCGTTTAGGTCAGCATAAGCTGTCCTATCGGCATCAGCCGTCCTGCCAGCAGCGTACGAGTAAGGCGCCAGATTATGAAAAATGCAGTAAGCTACTGATGTCATGGACGACAAATATCATCCTGCGGGATAACTACATGCAGGATAAGCTGCAACTCGCAACTCATCAGCACGCCATTACCACGAATTCGGTACAGAAACATGAATCAAAAACCCCCCGCCCTAATGATTCATCATCCCAACTGCGAAGCCGGTCTGTTAAAACGACGTATCACGGCACTTTGAAGATGATAAGTCTTGCTTACCCCTAGTCATTGCGGCCTCGATTGCAATGTACGCCAAGCTCTTGGCGTCGCAAGCCGTTGGGCTTCGAGCATCTCTGGTCAATGTGACTGGACGGATCCAAGATGCTCCTCCGCTTGCTTCGTGGAGGGAAGTACATGTCTTGGGATTGACTATTATCTCCGGGTTGGCTGTTCGTAGACCAAGCAAACAGTCTCGACGGAAAGTGCAGAAGTCACGTCGAATCCTGCATCTCGGTCTTCCATAATGGCTTGATACACATCTGCAAGAAATGATTCAGCATGAATCACATCATTGCATCTTTTTGGGAGCAGCTTACTGACGCTGGTACAGTAGTCACCGAAACTGTTTACGGAGCCCTCGGCTTTCTCCATCATGGAGGCAGAGAGCCGGCAGCTCCCAAGTTCTCTGCAGTAATTTGTAAATTTATGTAACAAGGGGCGATCAAGTACGATAGAATTGATATTGGTGCTGGCTTCAGGGAATAATAATGATTCGAGGTGGGAGGCGACTATCTTAGCCCCCATCCGCAGCAACGCTCTTTTTAGTCGTTCTACGCCGCTTGTCAAAAGGACATTACTAGCTCAAGCATCAACAGTCACGGAAGCAGATTGAATACTTTCATAGGCACTGTGTAATGGCCGTACATTGCGGTTGTCCTTGCAGATGGGCTGCGTTCCACAGAAAAGGGCTGTTCAACAGGGTTTGCTGGTGTCAATCAAGCCGCAGCCGGAGAGTCCAATTTGCGCTGCAACGGTAGCACCTGGACGACAACGTCCCGAGTTCAGACGTTGGCTGCCGCTGTCACAAACTCACAATCGAGAAACATGCTTATGGTTTCTCCTGATGTTATAAGATAAGATTAGAACCACGTGAAAAAGCCATCCGTGCCTGGACCAAAGATCTACGACCGTGAAGGCTGCTCTCAGGGGTCATGCTTGTATCCCTCTGCTGTCAATCGCATTAAGTATGGTTGCCTTAATCAAAGCACTGGCATCACAGTCATGATTAGGTGGCTTGGGTTTCTACTCTGGTACATTATAGATGAAACTAACATCTTTCCCACTGGCAACAGCTTTAAAAAACATGGTTCATCTGTTGATATGCGTAGACAAGACAAGGTACGGTGGCGCTTGAACAAAATATTCTTTTATGAGCAAATACGACAAGCCTAACAGATACCAAGCAAATTGGACTGTTCAACGACACAATGGTGTGATATATAGCGTGAAGATATATATACTTTATGTAAACCAATATACAGGAGAGAATTTGTACATGAAACAGAATAGCTCAACGCCGGATCAGAACCGCGGGCGTCAATACGTCCACTCCGAGCTTAATAACATCCCACCCTCCGAGTCATCTGAGCTTCCCTAACCCCCTGGAAAACAAAGCACCAGAAGTACTCAGCGTCATTTTAGGACTCGTTTAAACGAGGCGGCGTTCGTGGAAGGTCATGCGCTTGACACGGGGGGCGGCAGTAGGAGTCTCCACTGGGCAATCGTCCTCGTCACCGCCGGCGACCGCGGTAGGGGTTGGGCTGGCGATAGGGGTAGTTGATTCGGCAGGGCAATCGTCCTCGTCTTCGGCGGCAGGCTGGGTAGGGGTAGGAGTGGTAACGGGCGCCGTGGTCTCGGCAGGGCAGTC
>MU842830.1:0-155278 GCA_030867305.1 Colletotrichum zoysiae | reverse complement strand
GTAGGAGTGGTAACGGGCGCCGTGGTCTCGGCAGGGCAGTCATCTTCGTCGTCGGCCGCAGTTTTGGTGGGAGTCGCAACGGGGGCAGCAGGAGTGGTGGCGGTGGTGTTCTCGGCGGGGCAGTCCTCCTCCTCAGCTTCTACTCCCTTCGCAGTAGGGCCGGAGGCAGCCGCGGAGCTGGTAGCAGAGGGAGTCTCGGCAGGGCAATCATCCTCACCATCGTCGGCAGACTGGGTAGGAGTGGCAACAGGGGCAGCGGCTGTGGAGGTAGCGGGGCAATCCTCATCGTCGTCGCCATCGGCGATGGGAGTCTGGCTAGGGGTGGCGGGTGCAGTGGTGGCAGCAGGGACGGATGATGCAGGAGCAGCAGAGGAGGCTGGGACAGAGCCGGAGCCGGAGCCGGAGCAGGAGAAGACCTTGGGGCCAGGAATAGTGTACGTCTGAGCCTTGTAGGCGTCGTAGGTGATACCGGCGTCGGTGCCCTTGTAAGCACCGGGGAAGGCAACCAGTTCAGAAGGGCTGGTGCTGCCGGAGCCGGTAACCTCGATCTGGTGGCAGCTGGGGTAGAACTGAGCACCGGGGTAGGAGGAGGCGGAGTGGAGGGCAATGATCTCGTGACGAACGAGGTACTGACCGGGGGCAATACACTCGGGAATGGTGTACTTGACACCAGAGTTGCCGGCCTTCATGAGAGGGGTAGCACCCCAGTTGTTGGAAGTGCCATCACGGCCTTTTTCTTGAACCTTGAACCAAATTGCCTGATTTCCTGGCTGCCAGGTTGTGCAGTCGTTGTTGGCGCACTTGGCCATGTAGGTGATAGTAGGACCGATGTGGGATTCGGGCCAGGTGGTCCAGTCAAGGGCAACCTCCTCGCCGGCGGCAGCCTTGGCAACAAGCTTGGCGGGCTTTGTACCGCCACCGGCGGTAGCAGCACCGCACTGGATGTCGAGGCTGGTGACATCCTCAACAGGGCCGTTGCTCGAGATTGCACGGGAGATGCGTTCAGGGGCGGGGTTCATGTACGGGTCCTGGAAAGGTTGATAGAACGTATAGTTCTTACCGCCGATGACACCATTGTTGACGATACCGTGAGCGGCCACCAGGGCCGCGGATCCAAGAAGACAGGTGATAGCGGACTTCATTTTGACGTCTCAAGGGCTTCAAGTGAGTTTTACTTTTCTTCGAAAGTTGTTCGAGAAAATTACCGAAGTCTTGGCTGTGAGAATAGTGTGCTTGGTTGGAAGGGGAGTGTTTGGGATAGGCCTAGGATCAAAAAGAACGAATGACAACCTGGTCAGGTGAAACGAATGACAAAATTGGAATAAACGAACGTGATAGACACAGAAGTCAAGGGAAGCTGAACACTATGGATCACAACAAGAGATATCAGAGTCGGTGAGGGACGGGCAGAGACAATGATATATACGAGAGTTTCTCGTATAACGTTCTCCCAAGATAGCCGCTAGCGTTGCCGTCTTGCCTCCCAACCCCATCAGGTCAAGATTGAAAGGATTACTCCCGCCGCTCGCCAAAGTTTCAATTATACGCAGGGAAATCATATTCGGCTGTGTGGTGGGGATAAACATGGAAGGGGGGAGCTCACGTACATATGCGAGAGATAGGCATGGCTGGAATCTGGTATATTGTGCTCGAGCTTGGTGGATGCGGACCGGGGACCTGGAGGATGTGCCTCAGGGGATGGAAGCCAATGAACTCATGACGACTTCTCCCCCATCATTGGTTGCGAGAGACCCCGGGAGACGTGAGAGACCATTGTGTTCCCCGAGAATGACAGGCCAGTGCCGCTAGAGTATTTCTATGCTGGTGTGCGTAACACGGACATACTGGACATTATAGAAATGGCTCGGTCACTAACTACCGACTGGACAGTTGACGTGGTTCCAGTCAGGACCTGTCATTTACACTGTCTATTGAGAGAAGAAAAACGAAAACACAACAAGATGAGACACGTTGGATATTGGATGACTTTTGAGAGAGTCAACCGTTGAAAGCTGATGCCCGGCCAGGATCACTGTTGTTTATCCCCGCTCTCGAGCTTCGCTGGCCGAACCGATTGGCTCGTCCCGGCGTCACGCTCCCAGTCGATCCCTTGTCAGATCCCCATCGGATCCCGGCCGCCATCCTGAAACCGCTAAGTCCTGAGACCCGTCCCCTTCTTAATTGTACCGTCGAATTCGCCCTGCGCGCTTGATGACTGCAATCAACACCATACGCGCTATCTCTGCAAAGTGTTCAACGTCCTGGGTGGCGACAGCGGAGCCTCAGGGACTGTGATTTAAATTACGATGTATGTACGGATACACGTAGTATGCCTTTCGCATACCATTCTGCCGCCTGCGCCGCGCATGGCGTGATGCAGGTATTTCTCTTCCCCATTCCACCAATCCTTTTGACGCCTCAACAAAGAGTGCATGGTTGCTGTGCTTACAGGCGTTCAGGACCTTCTAGTACCAATAACAGCTGGGCCTGGAACTCGCCGAACCCATCAGGCCCTTCCTGCGGGCGGGCGTTCACCGGCCGAATGAGGAGTGAAGGCCTCGGCGTCAAGGAAATCTAAAATGGGTTATCATATAGCCATTCTCTCTCCTTCTTCCACCCGTCAGTCCTCGGGCATGGGCTTCACGGGATCCAGATCTCATGTTGGCCGTAAATCGTTATGCTTCAGTGTTTTGCTCGTATGGCAGCGCAGATTGACACGTTAGGCTAGCGGCACACCAGAGAAACAAAACTCACCGATGTGAGATTGGTACACTGATTTACGTACAATTAGGCAAGGTGGTATTCACTCCGTTGCGGTGCCGCCCATTGTGGCGGCATGATTCCGAGCAGTCACGTTCGCGCCATTGTCATCAATGGCTACATAATGACGAGCGGCCCCGACAGTCTCATAAAGGCCAGGGTACCCCTCTGGGAGCGGCGTGCCGTCTTTGGCAGCCGCCGGGTATGTCGGGAATCTTCCTCGCTCAGAGAGCAAGCCCAGACAACTGGAATGTCTGGCACAGCTTTCCATCATTGGTCCACTTAGGCTGGTAGACCTAACAAGGGTTTCCCGCCCTTCCAGGTGATCAACAATCGTCTACACACAAACAGCCCTATTGCCCATTTTTGGGTCCCTGGCATAGTATATTCTGGAAAGCAATCCGACGTCGGGATGCATTCGTGGAGAGTGCTGATCATGTCTGCGAACCCAAGACTTGGCTTATTGAAAGGAGAGGTAGGCAGTATTTTCTCGGCCGAACTGATCCCTGCCTTACGGACTCATTACGAATACCCGCCGACCAGAGTTGCCTCCTCGGGGCGCGGCCTCGATAGCTGTGAGCGAATGGTTGTGGCGACACTCAACATGATGCACCTATAAATTAAGGGCGCTTATGAATGATTGGATTGCTCAAACCAAGCCACTTTATCGCGCAACGACAGGACAAGAAAATAAAGTCGTGGCTCTTGTGCATGGGTTTATCTGAGCCCAGGGGCAAGGTGGGTATCAAGCCGAACTAAACTAATATAACAGAACATGGCATAATGATGATATTGGTAAGGAATCGTGCAATCATAAAATGCCCCTACAAGCAGTGCCATTGAAATGAATGTTACAGCGTGTCAGCCGTTGTGCTTTCGCTGTCTTTCTCGCTCGAAGATGGCCAAGCCGGATATGACGGCCATGACCGCCCAGCGTTCGCCCAACTCGCCCGTGAGGCCACTGCCGATGAATGCGAATTTGGCCTGCTTGGATAAACTGATTTGGGCATCCGCCCACACTGCAACCACTTCCTTCCCGTCGCTTCCCTTGAAGGCGCCGGGCCCGGCTGATTGAGCCAGTCTGATCAGCTTCCATCCCCTGCTCCTCCCATCCAGCATGGCAATCGCTTCGCCAGAGCTGGGTCTCCAGTGGAACTGTTCGAGCCGTTCGCAGTTTGGCCCAACGCCCATTGCAAAATAATAACTTGAGGAAGGAAAATCCCTTTTAGGTTCAAGGTCGATAACGGGTGCGCCCCCTGGACTGCCTATTGGCGCAGGAGGCAGCATTATGCTCATCCTGGTGCTGAAGCTGTGATATTCCACCGAAGCAAGTGGTGGGGAGGTATTTGTCGGCCCAGAGTGCAGCACGATTGGCGGCGAGCTACTCAAACCACTATGCAGTGACATGGCGTAGCTTGGCTGATTTTGATGTTCGCCAAGGGTCATTGTCCGGCTGAAGCTTTGCGTGTAGACGTTAAAGGCCGGCGGGAACTGGCGAGCCACTTGCGGCGGCGGCGGCATCGGCGGTCGCGGGCTCGGTGGACGCGGTGTCCGAGTCTCGGGGACTGGGCTATTGCGGGGCTTTGCTTCATATGGCGGCGGGGCTTCGTCCGCAGGCACATCTGAGACAGGCTTCATCTTGAGGAACCTAGAGGCGAAGGCCATTGTAGATTTGCTTGTTCGACAAGTGGACTCGATTGAAGGTGCTTTGCAAACAACGATGCATTCCCACCATCACCCGGGCATCTTCGGCTCTTAAGGGATTCGCGTTCGACATGATGTCAGACCGAATCCTCTTCACAGCCACATGCATGACTACATTGGTTGGGTGGCACAGCGCTGCCCTGCAAATATGATCTACGGTCCACAGCCACCTCTCTAGGGTCAGCCCGGATCGACATCACCACGTAAACGAGCCCATTCATGGATAATCTTATGGTTATGTTCTCGGCCCCCCCGGACACGCGTGGAAACTGGGCCCGTTACTTCCCGGCCTAGAGGCGCAGTTAAGCATCAATCGTAGATCTGGCCTTTTTGTATTCAAGAGATGCATGCTATGCCCCCGTAGACTAACATGACTCGCTATAAAACTGCGCCATGGTGAAGAGTAACATCGCACGGCTTTCGCAACGCGTTGTGGACATCGGCCACATTTACGTTCCACGTGAGGTCTTCTGCTTCTGTATCTTGCCGATGGATCTTGTTATGAGGGTCAACCGCCACCCTTTGCAACAATCTTGACCGACAATACAACCACGACGCCTCGATGAGTTACAACAACTGATATGCGGGTCGACGCAACTTTTTGACAAAATGACATGTTGAGGGACAAATCCATTGGGCTCTGCCTCTTTATGAGACTAAAACGCGTTGATGCATTAGGGTCTTGCAAACGTGTAGAGACTGAAGCCAACAACCTGAGTACCATCTTCTCACAGACAAAGAGCGCACTGCGAATTGTTATGTCATTGAAATGTGTCATCGGCAAGGCAAGCATCGAAAAGGGCACGTAAAGAGCGGACAATTGGCGCAGATGAAAGCCAAGGTTGCTCACCCTGGCTTTCGGTGGTTTATGATGTTGTTGGTATCACAGGGATCTGACTTTCGTGACCATCATCTAGCCCACTTGGGTTTCAAGTGGTTTCCTCCCTGTGCTTACTATCTGATTTTAACACTACTTTGTTTATGTGTTGATTAATTGCATGGTTCATGCTGATGATTTAAAAAAGATAGTCACACTGATCCGAACATGGGCTGAAAGAGTGTGTCATCATTTCCTTCACATGTGGCGCTCTGATTTAACGACATGGAGCTCAGTTGAAGCAAAGCCTATCCGAATTCGTTCACGGCAACATTATCTGTGGCTAATAAGAAATTATTTCTATAGAAATGTCATCATAGAGCGTTTGATTTGCACTTGGATATAAGCACAATACACGAAGAAGCACCATGCAATTTCCTACGATGATCTACAGCCAAATGAAAAGCCAGTTCCCTTCTGCGTGCAACAGTGATCGCTAAGCATACAAGTCACCCAAAACCATAAACAACTGCACTGGCCGAAAAACTTTAGGAAGAACAAACACGATCCGCCAGGCTGTTCGCCGCTATTCCAGAATGAGAGAAAAAAGATGATAGTATCGCCATGTCATCGAAGCATCCGGTCTTTGCAACTATGCGTGCAGGCACAATGGTTCCGGCCTGACAGCCCTAAATGTTGAATGAAACCCGCTTGACACCTGACTTCAATGTAAGAGAATCAACCGAATAACTGGGTCGCGGTATGAAGAATACTCACTAGAAGCCCTTCTCCTCTTGGTCGCATAAAAGGCATATGTCGAATCTTCCTCACCATCGACGTCTTCCTTGCTGCCTTTGTCCGACTTCAAGATCTACGCGAATCGGTTAGTACCGCTGGTACCCGAATGGATCACAGCAAGAGAGGCAAAACACTTACATAGTCAAACCTCGCTGCAGCAAACACCAAAGCCATGAGCACGATCACCACCAAAAGCAGGCCCCCAAGCCCATTCATGTCTGTAAACATTCTCAACATTTTTTTTTTCGTGTTTCTCACAGAGATCTGGCCCAAGAATGGGAAATGTCGACTGTGTCGTGATTTAATGGGTGTCTCATGCACGGTGGTCCGATACTGATGCTACACGGCGGCAATCAACGGGAGTAAAAATGTTGGACAGGGTTTGGCGCAACCTGAAAGAAGAGAGGAGAGGTCCTGTTATGCAATGGATTGACGGCCTGAGATAGAATCGAATGCAACATGAATCGCGGGGTCAAACAAGGGCAACCATGCTCTGAACCACAGTCGGCCATTAGATTTAGCAAGGGAGAGAAAAGATTCGTTCGTCTGACACAAAAGTGTAGGGCGTGGCAATGAGGATCTTATATCAGCAGAGGTCACAACCGAGTGACCAATTCTGATACGTGGAAAGTCTAGTTCCAAACGGCCGAGAATAACGATTCGCCGTTAGCGGAATAAGGAAAGTATGGTAGACGATCATGCCTTATGCCTTATCTGCCAAAATACAGGACGTGGTGAGGCCGTTCACGCGCCACAGCAGGACACCCTGCGTCTAGTTCAATGGCCCCGTGTGTATTTAACAGCTTGTTATTTGAAAAGACAAGGCTTTCAGGAACCGTCAGATCGGTGAAAGACATATTTTTGGTGCGTGGTAATTAAAGGTTTCTCAGCCGTAGTATCTGTTTCAAAACGGGTGGCATGATGCGGACAAGTCTGGGGTAGATGGAACTTAAACTTGGGAAGTGAAGCAAGTGAGGGTGGGTCCAGGTCGCAACACTCATATAAGTTGTCGTAGTAAACAAGGAAAGTAAGAATGATGGTAGAAACATGTACCCCTCATACTGCCGCCTCTCGTGCAGGCCAGCGATGCTCGTCAATGTCCGCGGGCAGTCGGGCGATCGAAGAATGAGGGGAACGCAAGCGAATGGCGTAAGCAGCCCAGGCCAGGCCAGGCCAGCAGCCCAGGACAAGGGCAACAAGGGAGGTGACGGTCAACCGCAGCCGAGACCGAGACCGAGCGAGGTGAGACGATGGATGAGAAAGGAAGAAGAGTGCAGGAAGTGCTGTGGCGTCGAGCGGCTGGCTGTATGGTGTGGGTAGCCTGTTGGCTGCAGCAGAAGGGGGGAACGGGTGCGTCAAAATCCCCAATTCAATTCGACTGCATTCATTCTGTAGCTCCATTCCCAATTGAAAAGAGGAGCAGGAGGGAGAAACGTGGAGTTCCATGATTATTAGTGTGCATCGATAAGGGAACAAAGTCAAAAGGCAAGCGAGGAAAAAAGCCAGGCTATTTGTCTCGAACCGTCCCCCTGCTACGCATATCGATATGGAAGAAATACTGCTGCTGGACCGTGTGATTTTTCTTCTTTTTCATTAGGTGTTGTACATGTATCATTATCATATCGAACCTGCAGATCTGTCGTGGAACATTCCCGAATCCAAACAAAAACAAAATAACAAACACTCAAAAACTCCTTTTTCTTTTTCTTCTGCGCCTCTTCGGCTGAAGATCCGGAACAAATGCCATTCCAGGAGATGCAAAACTCTTGCCCAAAGCGCCCTGCCAAATGACGCCATTTTTGTACTTTTAAACGGGCGGGTGCCCGTCTCCCACCAGATGCGAGTGTAAGAGAGAGAGAGAGAGAGAGAGAGAGAGAGAGAGAGAGAGAATGGGTGTGGGCGAAAGTACAAGGGAAAGTCAAGTGTCGCCCGGCAAAAAGCGTTCGACTACCAACAGGGAAACGAACATGTCCCAATCTGACAACACACAACTCTTGCTCTCTTCTCCCACAAGGGAGCAACAAACAGAATAAGTGAGGATGGATGGACTAATCAAAGCGTCCGCCTGCTGCGATCG
Source organism: Colletotrichum zoysiae (assembly GCA_030867305.1). Classification (NCBI taxonomy): domain Eukaryota; kingdom Fungi; phylum Ascomycota; class Sordariomycetes; order Glomerellales; family Glomerellaceae; genus Colletotrichum; species Colletotrichum zoysiae. Next base: position 147,122 of record MU842830.1, on the reverse strand, counting down.
ACCGTGGGATCAGATCCCATAGCAACAAGGACGATTCCGAAAACAGACTAAGGCCCCCCCGTCCGGGAAGGCCTAACTAGGCCTCGTCCGCTCGCAGCAGCGCTTTGATCTCGAGTGCCTCGTCGACAATGAGCGCCCAGGTGTCAAGGATGTAATCGCGTATCTCCATGAGTATCATGACCGTATACGCCGCCGTCATCATGGCGAGACAGTAAAAAGCCTGGACCAACGTCAGCCCCCAACACTTTTTTTTTTCTTTTTCCTTTTTTTTAAATCCCACCACCGTGGGTGGTATGTCATTGGGAGAAATGAGGCGCATGCCCGTGCCAAGACAAGGAAGAAACGGGAAGACATGAGAGGGAAATTCCAAAACAAAACAAAAGAATAAGGATGATGTCAGAAAAAGCTTACCGACAGAACACCCAAATCCCCCCATCGCACCAGGGCCAGCTCACCTAGCCCGTAGAGGCCTTCGATGCCGGATGCGCCTCCGACGATCGCTCCGCCGTCCGGTTTCATGCTGTACATCATCCGCAGCTCCTCGACGCTGCGGAATCCGTCGGGGACGCTCTGGAAGCCGTAATAAAACATGCCCAACGCAAGCGGCAGGGGCAGCGCATGATACGCCCAGCACAGGCTGGTGAAAACGCCCCTCACGACCATGCTGACCAGTTCCCTCGGCGGCCTTGTGATGTCCAGGACACCCCTCAGAAAGTAGTCGAAAACCACGGCGACCATGGTCGCCAGAGGATGTAATGGCTGGGGTTGTTGCTGTTGCCGTGTCCGTTGCCGGACCATCGCCGACGAGCGCCTCGATGACGACTTGGTTTGCTTGGCCTGTACAAGGGCGGAAAGCCTTGGAGCCGGGTTGTACATGTGGTGTTTCTGGTAGTGGTAGTTGTGCGGCCCCGAGAGGCCGGCACTCATGATGGCCTTTTGTGTAAAGGTCTCCGTTGACATGGTGTTCGACGGAGGCCGCCCCGGTATATATGTAGAAGGTTGCGATGGACGGCGGGATGGGAAGGAAAGAGGTTGGGGGAGCGTTTCTTTTTCGGACTATCCGAAGGGGGGGGGCTCAGGTGAAGGGGCCCGAGATATAAGTCGGGTGTTGGGTGAGTGAGTGTTAAGTGAGAACGTGTCCGAGGAGAATAAAGCCTGGGTTAGGAGCTAGGACGGCAGAGGAGGTGGTGCTCGAGCTTTATGACATGCAGGGCAGCAAGGGCAGGGGAAGCCAGAAAAGAAAACCCAAAGAGACACTTGAGACCAAGTAGATGGCTAGAATAGCGTTTGCTGTACCTTAGCGCGGGCTGCTAGCGATGCACCGTTCGCGACGACACCGACTTATGCAGTACCTACGCGGAGGATTGTTGGCGGGGTTTGTTGATCGAGGTGGTGTCCAAGGACGATGTCTCTGCCGGGGTGCCGATCAGTCCATGCCACTGCTTTGAGTGTTGAGGGAGGGGGAGGGGGGCGAGGTGAGGTGAGGCAGACCCGCGTCCAGTCGCTTCCGGTCACCGACCGAAACCATTACTTACATATCCAAGTTACCTTTGGTAGCGTTGCGCTCGTCCAGTCCAGACGCAAGTAAGCATGCAGCACGTATGCGCTGGGCTGATGGCAGATTGAGGAGCAATGTCCGAATCTGACGGGTTGGAGGGAAGAAAAGAAAAACAACGGGCATCGGCACGCAGAGAAAATACCATCGTCTCCAAAGAAGTGAAGTAAAATTACTCTCGTCAATTCTCTTCTCAGTAACCCCCCTCAACCCATGATTACATCGACTCTCTAGTGTAGGTACTCGGTGTGCGTGTGTGCGTGCATGCCTATGTTTTCGTGTGCATCCGAAGATAAGAAACACCTCCTTGTCTAAAGTAGTCTGTCTGTCTATCCAGCCAAGACAACAAAGCTGGAATGTTGTCTCTCAACACCACGCCAAATCGAAAGAGACATCCTCCCCAGTCCTCTCTATACTACCCTGCAGGCAGACGGTCAGATAATATGCACAAGGTGAGGAGCTATGGTGGTCTATGTACCGCGACATGCAATTGTGCATGCATACCAGAAAACAGACAAGAAACAAAAAGGGGGGCGGGCAGGCACAATGTGGTGCCAGCCATCGCAGTGAAAACACAAAAACAGACGCCTGTCCACTCCATGTTTCCCACGTTCCAATTATAAACCGTCCTCGTTCATTTCTCCTGAAAGTGCCCCCCCCCCCAAAAAACGCCACGCCGGAAAGCTCAACCGAAGCCGTGGAAAGGTTCTTATCCAAGCTTTGGTGCCGGACCTTCCCCGGTTGGCTGCTTCGCACCCCCCTCTTCTCCTCACGGGCATGCCACTTTGATGCTAGCCTTTCGCATCCGACCGCTCCGTCTCAACCCGGACTTGTCTTCCCCTTCCCCGGAGTCTTTTGCCCCGTCATCGTCGAGTGTTTCCGAAAGCCCCCCTGTAGGCCTCTTTCGACCCCGAATGCGCGCCTCGTCGTCTCGTCCCAAGAATCGATGGATGACGCGGTGATCGAGGATGCGCTCCTCCTTGTCCTGGGGTCCAGCCCTCTCCGTCTTGGGCCAGATGTAGCCGTAAAGCTTCGAGTGGCGCTCGCAGCGTGGGCACGAGCTCTTGGTGTAATACGCGTTTTGCTGCACAAAGGCCGTCTCGCAGTTCATGCAGCGAACCCACGCAGTCTGCGGCTCCGATAGTAGCAGTGGTGTAAGAGTGTAGTCGCCGGGCGTTCGGGTCTTTGCGGGTGGTGTGGTCTCTTTGATGAAGGTGCGCCGTTGATACTTGCGCTTCTTCAAACCTGCTGCTGGTGGCTTGCTAGTGGACCCCGCTTCCACCATCGTCGTCTCATCGGTCTTCGCACAGACGTCAGTATCGTCAGTGACCGGCGCAGGGTTCTCTATCGGTACCCGTGCCTCGACCCTCAACGCCTGTACAACGTCGGGTTTGCGGTTGCTTGGGACGTTGTCTTGTTCGATTGACGCCACAGCCTCGACCTTCTGCACTTCACGATCCTGGCGAGAGGTCTCGAACGCCTCCTTTGTTGAGAGAATCCTCTCAAACTGCATCGACTTCAAACCACTTCTGCCAGAGCCTGTCATTGTGCCCGCGTCAGACATGATCACCGGCTTTGTATCAATACTGTCGCACACAGCAGCTGCAATGCTCATACGATCTTCTTGCCTTCTCGTCACACTCGTGATGCTCGTCGAGTATGCCGCGGCAGTCCATCCAGATCCGCCTCTTCCCTTCAGTTTTGAGGGTGGAGACGGAGGATTGCACAAAGATGAGATGGGGATCGACCTGGATGCCATGACGGATGTCGTTTGAATCGAGGCGGGTGTTCCAACTGCCATCGCGGCCATCGTGTCCCTTTGGCCCTGCTGTCGTGGGGGGAAGGGCGCTGCATGGGCCAGGACTTGCTCCGTGGACTCTTCGCATTCCTCTTCCTTGACGAGGTCCGATCTCTTCACGCCCTGGCTCGGTTCCGGCGTTTCCTTCTCCGGCTCAGTGATGTCTGTTACCGAGCCATCTTCGTTTCCGCCGCTCGTCGTGGACATGCTACGCACGGACCCGGAGGCCGAGCTGTTCCTTGAACTGACAAGCGCTTCTGCGGAAGGAACGGTGACTGCTTGTGTTGCCGATACCTTTCGTCTCTTTGAAGGTGTGATGGGCGGCGTGACAAGCGAGTCGAAAGACAGCTTCTTGTCCGGTGATAAGACATCAGACATGGGCGAGCCAACCGCTAGCGAATCGCGGCCGGACTTTCCACCTCTCAAACGGGACTTGGACACCCGGGGCCGGATATTTGGCGTGACGGAAGGCGTCCGGGATGAGGGACCACTGCTATCGTCTCTTCTCCGCCGGCGCAACGAATATCCGTCCATGGCTGGCTCTTCGATACTCTTCTTGACCACGACTTCCCCCTCGGTCGGCGTCCAACCGTTCGTGCACCGTTCTTCACATGTCTTGCAGAGGCACTCGCAATTGTCCTCCCCAAAGTAGTTTTCGGCATATGTGACCGTGACCTCCTCTCCCACCTCAATGTTCCTTGTCGCAATGATTTCAATCGTGGCCGAGGATGTCGTCATGAGCTTCGCGTTGGCCCTGCAGTCGTGGTTTGCAAATCGAGCAGGGCCCATGAACAAGCTGGCGCATTTGCTTCGTGCAGAAATGATGATGCTGAAATCCTTTTTACGGGCCGTCATCTCGCGCTCCTCCTCGGGTGAAATGTTGACCTGGGTTCCGGCCAGGTACTTGACCGTCTCGTTTCTCCGGATGAAGCGTCGGGCAGTGATGGCGGCTTCATGCGACACAATTGTGTACCGGTTTGTTGAATTCACCTCAAAGGGGCAGTCGGGAAGGTAGACTTGAGTATAGCGGCGCATGTGGCGCTTGAAATCATCCTTGGCCTTGTCCGTCTTGAGGGCGGCGAAGAACTTGCGGAAGCCATCGGTGGCTAGCAGCTTGCGCTCGGCGGATTCGAGATCCTTCTTGACAACGATTTCTTCCTGTATGATCCGGCTGATATCCTCTTCGCGCACGCCTCGGGAGGGGTGATATGAGTTTCGGTTCTTGGGGATTGTTGTCCAGTAGAAAACCTGCAAGGTGTCAGCTTTGTCAGTGGCCGAGTGCCGAGGATATCGCTCCCCGGCCGGACCGAACGGCATACATGGTCAACCAACGTATCCGTCAGGAAATCGTCGTAAGAGGCAAGCTGCGCCAAGGTCAACGTCTGCTTCTGCTTCTGCTTTTTAGCCGCAGCGCCGGAGGGCGGCATCGTGAGGTGGTTCCCGTCGTCGTCGTCGTTGTGGTCGTCGTCGCAACTGCCAGCCTAGGCGTAATGAATGTTGATGAAACGGATAGACGAGCAAAAGCGGGAAAGGTTAAAAGGGCCTCGACAGGTTCCAGCTTCGGCGCACAGAGCAAGGTGTGGACGAAGAAACCAAAGTCGACTGTTGGCCCCCCCCCTTTTGATAGCCACGCAAAGCACACACAAAAAAAAAGGCTGCGGGGAGTATGAGTGACAGCTGGGCCAAAATGCGTCGCAGATGTCCACTGAAGGTAGGGAGCAGTCACAGGTGCAACCGGGAAGAAGGCTGTTGCTGTTCCAAGAAAGACGCAGTATTCGGATGATTGAAGGGTCAGCTCGGGCTGGGTATCGTCATTTCTTCCGGTTTAAAGGGGGGCATAAACAAGCAATGAAGACAGAACGGTCTGGGTATGCGGGCGGTGGGTATTCAATGCGCAAGGCCGTGGGTCCTATGAGCGAGACTGGCTGTCCTGTCTGGCGTAGGTGCCGGGATACAGGATCAAGAAACGAATGGATATGGGGAGCGAAATAGCTTAACCCTCCGAAAGGGAGACCGGACCGACAAATGGCGAGGCAGGGTCGGACAAGGAGGCTTGACCAGCGAAGTGAGATGAGGGAGTGAAATGAGCAGCGAGAATGAATGAGGTGAGGTTGGGCTGGCCTAAAAGGCTGAAAGGGAAAATGGGAGTCGCCCGTCCGTCCAGTTTAATTCGCTCCTTCCCAACGAAGCGGGAGAGTTGGGTTTCCGCTTATGGCAATGGGTACGTATACATATACGTATGTGTATGTGTCTGTGTGTGTGTCCCTCTCCAGCTCAATTCAGCTCCTGCAAAGCCCAATAGAACAGATTAAACCGCGGGAGAGGAAGGGAAAGGGCACAGATTCGGAGAGAGTAAGAGAGAGTGAGGGAGAGACAGAGAGAGAGGAAGACAGGTAGGTAGGTAGCGAGAGGGAAACAATGGATTGCATTGCGCCTTGTGTCGGGCGGTTTGGGCCAATGATGAGTTGCAAAACAGACAATCATCATTGGGGTGACACCCCCCAGCTGAGACGTCAAAATAGTCGCACAGACCAGGTCTGGAAGGCTGTCCTGACCAATCAGATGCACGTTAGTCTATGCACCCGGCCCAGCCTCAGCAGCCCGGCAACCAGCACAAGGACCCGCTTCCAATGATACCTAGGTACGATTCTGGAAAGATGCCGGGACTATGTTCTGCCGTTCTTCCGACCTGGCTCTTGGAATTTCAACTTTGCAGGTCCACCTTTTCGAGATGGCTTCAGCGACAGTGACCAGCTAGGGGAGATCTGGTAACCCACAGCCCACTACACACCGCGCCGCCACAATGATTCAATTAAAGGTGCCTTGCTGTACCTGATACCCTTTTTAGCTCTTTGTGTATGCTGACCCAATGATAGACGATGCTGCAATGCATCGACAACTCGGGCGCCGCAATGGTCGAGTGCGCCATGGTTGTCGGCCAGAAGAAACTTGCCCGCATCGGTACGATTCCCCCCCCCCTGCCCATATGGAACCCCTCCTCTAGCTCGCGGTCGAACTCGACTGATGTCATGAGAATGGAACAGGTGACAGGATAGTCGTCGTCGTTCAGAAGCACCGCGGCGCTGGTGACGGTGGCATGGCCGGTTCCTCGGCCGCGAGCAAGGTCAAGCGCGGTGACATGCGCCACGCCGTCGTCGTCCGCACCAAGCAAAAGACTACCCGCCCCGACGGCAGCGTTATCCGATTCGACGACAACGCCTGCGTTCTGATCAACAAAGCTGGCGACCCCGTTGGTACGCGCATCAACGGTGTTGTCGGCGCCGAGCTGAGGAGGAAGAAGTGGAGCAAGATCCTGTCCATGGCGCCCATGCATGCATAAGAGGGCAGTCGCTGGGACGTGGACGACGTAGAAGCTACCCAGACGTGTAGCATGTTTATGTACATGTACGGGAAGGAAATCCATCTCCTCTGTGTGGGAGTGTATTATAGGAAAGCATGAGCCGGCGTTTATCAGGGTTGGCGGACGATACCAATCTCCATCAAACACAAGACCTTTCACAGATTGTACGGAACCATCTCGGGCTCTGGAGGTGAGCAACGTGATCGAGAATAAGCCTGTCCGGTTGTAGGACATCCATTATTGCATGTTATAACAAAGCTGAACACAAGAAAGAACCGTGTCCCCGTAGCCATCCCCCCTCCATTCGAAAGCTCAAACGCCATAAAACTCCGTGTGATGCAAATTCTTTTTTGTATCCTCCGCCAACACAACCCTCGGGGTATCGTTAAATGTCGCATCTTTTACTGGAAGATGTGACCACAATCGCAGCAAACGTAGAACAGTTTCTGCAGAGATGCAGGTCAGCCGGTTGAGTCCCCCTCCCAAAGGGAATAGGAAGCATGTTGACATACCATGCCCGTCTCGGCGCTTCGCTGCTGAGACTGGAAAAAGACGGCCTCGCCGCCCCTGCAGACGGGGCATTCCTTGTTCGATCGTGGAAGCTAGATCCGGGCAAGATGCAGCGTCAGCCAGCTGATCACAAAGGAGGTGCCAAATCCAAGGTGGAAGCAAAAGTCCATTGCAATAGCCAACCCAGCACCGCCGGGTGCGGTGGAAAGGTAGAGCGGGTTATCCAGAAGCAAGGTTGAACGATGTCGTATCCCGAATGTGGAATCACTGATTGACCGCAAGCTGGAAGGTTGGCCACGAGACATTGCGGTTCGCTGAGGTGCGCTCCTGGTTGAGGGCGATGCCGGCAAGGCCATGGTTGATGTTGTCAGAGGTGACCGACTCCTTCTCCTCGTCGTACTCATCGAGAGCTTCGTCTTCGGCCATATCCATCATATCGTCCCACGTGATTTCCGTCTTCTTGCTCTGGGAATTGACGGGCTGGACGACGACGGCCGAGACAGTGAAGTCGTCGGACGGGCTGCCGCAGCCACTGCACATGATGGCGTAGCCGCAACCGATGCACACAACAGGGGCAAGACTAGACTGGGAATCACCTACAGTAGGATCCGAGCCCACGTCCTGGGTCACGCCGGCCGTCTCGCCAGCAGCGTTGTTCATGATGTTGCGGAAGACGCAAGTCGACTGGGCCTCCTCGGTAAACTGGCAGGTTCTGCAAGTGAACTGGAGGCGATGGGTCTCTTCGTCCTCCTTCGGGTAGAGCATGTTGGAGCATTCGGAGCAGAAGCGAAAGGTGATCTGCTCAAGCTTCTTGTTCGCCTCGTCTTGGGAGGTGGTGGACATTGGGGTCGCCATCGTGTCGGTCGGTCGCGAAGCGCTTCGTGTATTGGAGGGAAGGGGTTTGATCTTGAATAGAAGAGATGTGATGCTTTCTTTTGCAGGCAGTGACGGGTATAACTGCTGTCCAAAATCGAGGTTTTTGCGAGCGGATGGCGGTTGTTGTGGTATTGGTGAAACGTCAAGGGTAGAGAATAGGTTGTATGTAGAAGCAAGGAGGAGGTGCAGCGCAAAAGAGGTAGGTGGGTAGCCCCAGGCTTCTTTTTGCAGTGAATGAATTGTGTGGCGGGAGGCAGTGAAAAAAGGTGGGGCTCTCGGTCAGCAATGGTCTGGCCTGATTTTGAATCACCGTTTTACCGAAGAAGATGTGTTTGTGAATGAAGGAATCACTGTTTAGTGGAGGAGGCACTGCCTATGTATAGCAACTAAGTGACTCATCTCCGAAAGCCCTAGCAGTCTTAGTTGAGAGGCTTAGTTACAAGGTCATCTCCGACAGCTCAAGCAGCTTTGGTGAACATGGTTTAGTTACGAGATTCCATGGTACTGTGTTTCTATCTCCGAAGAAGAAAAAAAGAAGAAGAACCTTCTATCGTGGCGTACCGAGCAAGATGCTCCGTAGCCCGTTACACATAGTCATCCAAGGCCCTTTAGATCAATGTAAGCAGTGCCGCCAGCGATTCAGTCGAGATGCAACATGTTAATCCAGCCAAACACACCTTGACAACTGTGTACAGTGTTACATAGGTACCTAGGTAGTTGAAGTGCCTGGATTCTCCGGCTGGGGTTTACAGCGAATGCAAGCCTTCGAGTCAGCTGACATATGTAGCGGCGCTTGTACACTGATTGAATGATGCAAGCAGTATTCCATTATTTTAGGAAGTTAGAACGATGCGTGTTGCCTAGGGGCTACCATCTGGTGCCGTGACCTATGCCTCCACGAAAAAAGGTGCACGCACGAAACCATGGGTGAGATTGACGAATCGAATACCTACAGAGAATGTAAGCTGACAAAGCGGCCACGTGATACATCACAGCAGTTAGCGGACCTGGTGTACCTAGGTAGGTACCTTAGGAACCCCTCTCTCTAGCGACTCTCCTCCCCCGCCTTGCTAGTGGCTTGCTTGCTTGCTTCCCTGTCGCTACCAGAGGTCAGCAGATCCCCCCATAGGTAACGCACCCCTCACTTGTTGGTGTGGCTCCTGCTGAAGCTTGCCTGCCGGCCCCCCCGCCTTTCTTGGTACGTAACTTTCTGCCTAGGTACCTACCTAAGAACCACTTACAATGTAATAGGTAGGTAGGTACGGATACGGTGATTTTTTTCTTCTTTTCTTTTTTTTTCTTTTTCCCTCGCAGAGTGAAGGAGCAACCCCGTCACCCCGGCAGCGGCACGTCATCCTCCTGCTCCAGTTCCAACCCCCAAACTTAAGGCCTTATACTGTCCAATCCACCACCATTGCGTTTAACCAAAAAGAACATCTTGCTCTTGCTCCCCTGCCCGTGTCTGCATCACCAACCCCAGCTCGGTCCCATCCAGTTCAGTCAGTCTAGCTTATTTAGCCCAGCTCCGACTGCTTGCTTGTACTTTCACCACTTCGGCATCCACCTCGCCGTATCCTTTCAACTTGCCTTCTGCATCCTCTGTTGCTGCGGCCTACCAACCCAGACCACCTACATCAACGATCCAATACGTCGCGACGCCGTCTTTTCTTCTCGTCTAATTCCATCCCCAGAAGCCTTGCTTCCGGAACCACAACAGAGCTTCTTCGTTGTAAACAATCACACGCACAACAATGGTAAGTAAGCGGCGCGCATCCCCGCACCAACGAGCCTTCTCTCCACCTGCCCTCTCTTCTCTCGTCCAGAGTCACTCTCGGTCTTGGCCGTCGCATGTCAACCCTCTCCCCTGAGCAACGCTGCCGCGAACTAGGTCTTCCCACCAAGACAGAACCATTCCAGTCGATCAACTAACATAACAATGCCCTCTAGGCTGATACTGGTCTCCCCTCTGGCTGGGAAGTGCGACACTCCAACTCCAAGAACCTACCCTACTACTTCAATGCTGCTGAAAAAGTCTCCCGCTGGGAGCCTCCCGCAGGAACCGACACGGAAAAGCTGAAGCACTACATGGCTAGCCACCACAGCGCCGGCGCCGGCTCAAGGCCCCAGGCCGCCCCTGTGCCTGAGGGGAAGATTCGCGCCGCTCACCTACTGGTCAAGCACAAGGGCAGCCGTCGCCCCTCGAGCTGGAGAGAAGTACGCCGTTCATGTCCCGGCTCTCTCACATATCTGAGCTAACATACACACCCTCGCAGGCCGATATCACCCGCAGCAAGGAGGACGCCCTCGAAATTATCAAGGCCCACGAAGAAAAGATCAAGTCTGGCCAGACCACTCTCGGCGAATTGGCCCTGACCGAATCCGACTGCAGCAGCGCCCGTAAGAGGGGCGACCTGGGCTATTTTGGCAAGGGAGATATGCAAAAGGAGTTCGAGGATGCTGCTTTTGGCTTGAACCCTGGTGAGATCAGCTCTGTCATTGAGACGGCAAGCGGACTGCACTTGATTGAGAGGTGCGTTCATATTTCTCATATACCTTGGCTTTCCACAAATTACTGACATGCACTGCCAGACTGGAGTAGACTGGCTAGAGTAGAGACAGGCAATGCACATCACACGTAGGTACTCAACCTAGGTACCTTGGAGAGGGGGGTTTTGAAAAGTTGAACCGTGCCTATCGACAAAGCTCCCTTGGGCCGAGCCCTTGTGGCTTATTGCGAGCTTTGTCACCAACCTGTATGCAATAGGCATGGTTGTCTAGCATTACAGCACGCACATCTGACGATTTCATGAGTTGCGCAAGAACAATCACCTCCTTTGTCTATTTGCCAGTGAACCTATCGTTTGCTGCCTCTCTAGAATCGCTCTCCATTATGTTCATAACCACAAACTTCCATATCCCAGAAAACTAATCGCTATTAGTGCGCCAACGCCACCAAGATGCCCCTCATGGGCTCAAGCGCAGTGAAAACAACAGTCATGATGCCAAATACGGTCATGGAGAGCACAGCATATGGCGCAGCCCGGCTCTTCCTCTCATAGAGGTACGAGACGCCCATGGCTGCCCCATTGATACCGATTGCCACACCCGCCGCAATCGTTAGCGGATCGTCCCTCTCTGCCTCCCTACCTTCGGCCTCGCTCTCGACTGACCCCTCGACTCTTAACTTTCGTAGCAGAAAAGGGTACATCAGCTGCCCCAGGATACCGTTGCTCACCACCAGCGCCGCGTTCACCACCTGGTTCCCCACAAGGGCCTCCATGGCAGGCCGCGCGAGGGCAAGTGTCGTGCTCCTCGCCGCGAAAGCGAGCGCTTCAGGCCCCTCGAGACCAACTGCGCTGCCGAGCAAGACAGAGACAAAGACGTTGAGCGCTGCGATGCCTGCCGAGATGAGTATCACAACCACTCCGGCGCGAGACCAAATCTGTTGGCGACACTCATACAGTTTGAAACCCCAGGCAACAATGCCGCATTCCAGAACTGAAAGCGCTGCGTCACCTGCGCCGAAATGGCCTCTCATGGCGCTTTTGCGGCTCCAGCCCGTGGTGCTGTAAGTCCACAGATCGGAGAGGGAAGCGCCACTACTGAACATGGCTAGGGCGTGTTCCATCACCTCTTCTTGTGCTGCTGATTTGGCACGGGTATATGCGGTCATGGTGAGCGTTGTCAAAAGTACCGGGTTAAGGATTGTTGTTGCAGTCGTCTTCAAGCCCGGTGTGCCGATGAAGAGGCGACTTCGACTGAAGGCGCGTTGCAGCCTCGTGCTACTGATCCAGAGGAACCAAAGCATACAGCCATCGATAATGCGATCGTCATCTGTGATACGAGAGACCGGGATCCCGACAACGATGAAGAATAGAATCGCGAGGGCCATAGGGTAGCACTCCCTGGACCAGTTGGCGAGCGCATTCTGTTCATCCTGGCAGCCGTCCGGATCCCGCGAAGGTAAAGGCGTTGTGCGCGCTGGCCGTTCGCCGCCCGCGGCACGTGGGGGCGGAACGACCGTTGGGCACTCGCTGTCGGTGAAGTAAGCCGAGGCGGTTCGCGAATCTAGACACGATCCCGCTTCCTTATCGGTTTGGTAGCCCGTCAGCGTGGTTCCATTCAAGGAAGTCGTATCAGAGGCCCTGCGGTCGATGGTTTGCGATGGCGTTTCTTCTCGCGGCGAAGAAGCGTCGGTGGCCATAGGCTGCCACGTCTGTTCAGGCTCGGCAGCTTCGGAGCAGCGAACGGAGAACCGTGGAAGCTTGAGGATTCCGGCCAGGATGCCCCATGAGAGAAGGAATACAAGTGCCCAGAAAATTATGTTGGTGGTTACTGACTTGTCAGTTTTGGTCAGCCAAAGGTGATTTTGAAATGACATACAAAAGTTTGCAACCACCCTTCCGATACCTTGGCCCCCAAGGAGCTGTTCTTTGCTGATCGTGACAATAGGAACGGGGAAGCCGACACCGAGGTTACGATTGATGAAGTCGACCTGGTTAGGTTAGCATCCTGGAGTAGGGGGCACGGGGGTTGTCAGCCATACGTACCTTGGATTTGATGTTGCGGGTGTAAATGCCATCGGAACCGGAGAAAAGCTGCGAAATGGCCGTCATGGATGCAAACACCAGAACCATTCCCAATATGGAGTTGAGGAACTGAAGCCCGACTGGTCTCAGGACCAAGAAGATGCCCCAGATGAGCAGCTCACTGGCGAGGTAGATGACGGCAACCCAGAAGATGGCACTCATCCACTCAAGGACGGGACGCCTCCAAGTATTCCATCTGCTGGTTCTGCTATTGCTCTTCTCATGGGTGCCTGTCGAGAACATTCGCAATAGCAGATGGGATGATATCTTGGGAGCATTGTCTGTGAAATGTCTGAGACAGTGTCGGATCTGTAGAGACAGGGGCTCAAAGCGAGCAGAGGCATTTGCAATCATCTTATGAAAAGGTGAATGAGGGACACAAGAGTGTTTGCGTGCGTGGGGTGTGACAGGTGTGATCCAGAATGATATAATGGCAAGCAACGGAGTGAAGCAAAGAAGGTGAAGGATATGGAAACACAACAAAGCTCCTGTCTCTGGGGCCAAGGTTGCACACGTCTGGTATATATGCACAAAGAATATACAATGCGGAAGGGGGGGAACAGGGCAGGTTGATAATTCTCTCCTTTGCCACGTCATGGATTGGCTAATATGCTCAATCCCATTGTTGGTCAACGTTGAAAGGGCAAGATGGGATGAGAAGGGATGGTGAAGGTGAAGGTGAAGGTGAGGCCGTCGGGTTACGAGCCCCACCAAGTGAAGTGTGCTGGATGGCATCACAAACGCTTTACTGCACGGCCAGCCAGGATGGGTCGGGGGCTAGCGGTGTCTCCAGCTTCCGTCAGTACCTACCTAGGAGTGGCAAGCCAGGAAGGAGGTTTGGGATGCTGCAAAGGCGAGCAAGACAAGACACAATAGTCCAACCATGTTAGTTAAGGAGCTGATTGCCGATGATCGAGGTACGGGAACATCTGTTGCGCAGCGGGCGGAGACGTCGTCCATCCGTTGGTAATAAGAGAGGAAGGACAGGTGACATGTCAGTCTCCAGGCCGATTTAGATGCTTTTCTGTTTGAAATTTGATATCTGAGAAGCCGTGGCAGGGAGACTTGCTAGAATAGGTACTATTTCTGGGACTGGAGCAGGTCAGTCAGTGGAACGAACCGGCAGTCTACCTCGACAATCCGGACCGTGTTGTGTTGTACGTACGTACGTGCGGCCTGGAACTTTTTGCATGTGTTCAGCCGGTGCGTGAGCCTCGCAGCGAATCCCCAAAAGCAAGAAAAGATTCCAAGCATCTCGTCATGTATGATTGAATCTATCACAAGTGATACGTGGGGGAAAGACTCAAGTTCATGTCCAAAGGCGCCCGCGCTGTTTTCTTTTCTTCGAGATGACATGCGCGTCCAGCCTGACGTGGCACAGTGGCCGGAGGATAGAACAGTACCTGCTGCAAACGACATCCGGATTAGCCACTGTGAGCATCGAATGCTGTTGGCTGTTGCCTCTTTGCTACCTATCAGCCCATCTATTTGGGGGCGATCTATGATAGCAAGATGGTGTCGTGCAGAACTGACCAGCTGCACGATGCCGTCAATCTGAGAGGGAGGCATGGCTTGGTTCTTGGTTTTTCTTGGGGGTTTCCGTTGTTTCTTTCCTTTCTTATTTGGGGGGTCTTTTTGGGGGACTTCAAGGTCTGATCAAACCCGGAACGGCAAGACGGGTAGTTGCTGCTGGCTGTATTCTCCCCCTCAAGGAAGTTGAGGTTTGATACCTACTGGGAGTTGGTGTACGAAGTACCTAATGTAAGTCTTCAGCGGTACGTACCGTGCATAAATACCTACCTACCTACCTAGGTATGTACCTAAAGATGTATGGGGGGGGGGGGGCCACTGCAGATAGACAGGACGGGATGGCAGAAGACCGTGCACGCTAGAAGCCGTGCGAGTGTGGCGTAGCATTGGTCCGTCAGATCAACAAGTGGGTTTCTCTGCCGAAAACGGCTTAGTCATGTATTTCCCGCTGATGGGTTTCTGCCGTTGCCGACCTCAGGTTCCAGTTCTGTTTGCACCTACCTACCTTAGCTTCACCTCCTCTTCACCCAAAAGAGCCCAAGCAACTTCATCCTCGCTTGTCCAACAGATTGACATACAGTTGGCCTGCATCGTCTTATCTTCTACCAGGCTATGTCGTTTGATGTTTGAAGAGAAAAAGAAGGAAAAAATCAGCGGACCGTACCGTCACTCCCTTCCCAAGAGTGCGACACTAATCCGAGTCGACGCGCGAGGACCTCGCCAAACCCCCGGTTGCACTACGGCGGCGGTGTGTGCTGCCCCAGCCAGAATCGCTGTGAATTGGCTGATCCCAACCACGACCTGAAGTTGGGGAGTCTCTACGTTTCTCTGCTCTTCGCTGGCATCTGGTCTGTGGATTCTTGGATCGCGTCACAAACTCTTCCGTTTTCCGTCATTGGACGGCAACATCCCGTGTGCTCTGCTACATCCGCTCTTTCGGAGGAACGAGGCAGCGCCCAGCCACCCCCCTCCCCCTAGTTTTTATTCCGAGTCGATACCTAGGTACTGAGTGCATAGCCACCAACCATCTGACATCAAGGAACGGCCCGTCCTTCGTTGCTTCGGAAACTTTGTCCAAGTACGACGTCTCGGGCTTAAAATTGTTCATTTTGAACACGGGGTCCTAGGTACGCAAGGGAAGTAAAGAAACCCGCCACCGGTCGGTCCCATCCCTCTGTTTGACCACGCCCTTTGCAAGGCTCTTGCTACCACTTCCGCACCCGCCTACCGATATGGATGTCTCGAGCTTGGAGAACATCATACGAGGTTATGGTATCGCCATCGACAGACACACCCTGCAGACGGCCCTCAACGACCCAGAGCACGGCACCGCTTTCACTGAATGGGCCCGCCTCCATCTCGGCCCCGATAACCTCCTATCCAGAGACGAGCTTGCCTTGTAAGTTCACTCGCAGCCGACCGTCGCACACGTTGAGAAGCATGTCTTACAAAAAGCACCCCCCCAGGTATTCAAGCATCGACAAGTCCGGCCAGGTTGACAAGCTGGTTGCGGCTAAAGACCTAGCCGCCGTTGAGGCTTTCAGCGAACGCGAGATCAAAACTGCCATTGATGAGCTGAACCGGTCAACTGCCGCCATTGTAAAGCAGACTGAGACTTTGAAGCAGCAGCAGGATGCGCTGGCGAAGCTGGTCAAGAGCAACGCCAAGGTGGAGGAGGCACGGTCTGATCTCGTCTTCCAGCGAAACCAGAAGCATAATACCGAGCGTAAAAAGATGATGACTTCGGTGTGTGCCACTCACTGCCCCCGGCTACTCGGTGCTCATGTCATTAACCACGCGTTCAGGTTGAAGAGTTATCTCAAAGCCTCGAGTACAAAGCCTCGGACCTCGAGCAGCAGTCACAGGTCGCTAGTAAAGGCCTTCAACAGACGTTGGATAGCTTGTTGCACTCCGACGATAAGCTCCTGCTCAGCTTGCGCAAGCTCGGCCTCGAGCTCGAGACGGAAGACCCGGAGGACCGGGAAAACGTCGAAAAGCTTCGGGAGATCTGCATGAGGTACACATCTCTCCCCGCGTCTCTACTCATTCCAATCCCCGAGATATCTTTCCTAACCTCGTCGCAGACTAATCAAATACACCGTTGAAACGGTGCGCACCAAGCTAGATCGCCTCTACCTCGAAGCGCTCAGCTCTGCCCACCACAACGGTGTGGCATCACACCCCTCGGACGACGTCAAAACTTCGCAGGAGGAGCTCGAATCGCTATACACCGAGATTCTCCCTGTGGCTCAGATGTCGGTTGAGCAACAGTACCTCGAACCCGCTCTCAAATCGCTGTCCAGCCAGAACGGACAATCATTGCACCGTTCGGCGGTGGCTGTCGTCTATGTAAGTCTTTCACTGTAGTCTCCAAGTGCATGATGAAAGATGAAACAGCATCTGATCGGACTAGATCGACGAGTGTTTAGATTACCTCATTGGCCACATCGAGCGTCTCTCTTCTCGCATAGAGGCCTTCCAATCTCATCAGGCCGCAGCCACGAGCCTTCTCGCTACTGCCCGTGCCGAGCTTTCCGCCCCCGCATCAACCCCGAAGAAAAAGACGCCAACACAAGACCTCGTCTCCCCCATCCGCCGCCGCGACACAGGCCCAGGGTCCTCCTCTCGCAGCCGCTTCAACGCGAACCGCGGCCGCCGCTCATCGGGCTTCAACGAGCCACCCCTCGAAGCCCTTCTCCGTTCCCTTGCCATCGCCTTCCCCGAAGACGCCACGGACGGTGCCCGCCAGGCGGCCATTCTCTCTGCGACCCTCGACGAGAGGCAGGCCAAGGCTCGCGACGTGGCTCGTAATACGCAGGAGACGCTCGAGGGCGCAGCTTCGTCGCATCTTGCAGATGCGAGGCTTGCCGTGCAGCTGCTCCGGGACAGCTTGCTGGCCGAGAGTCCCTTTGGGGACGTGCGGCTTGTGGACGAGGGGATCGAGGCTTCGATCGCCGTGTTGGGGCAGGAGGTCGAGAGGGTCAAGGAGAGGATTGAGAGGGTCGATGCCGGTAAGGCGAGGCAGAGGAGCGAGAGGAAGAGGGAGATCCTGGAGCGATGGGGGCGGTGACGGGAGCCGCTGCTAAAGCTCTCAAACATTAAAGACAAAAATCATGTACCGAGACCACGGTTGTCAATAGAGCTAAGCATTGAAGGCTAAGGATGTGACCAAAGTGTAATTGAGGCCGTGATGCGGGGGCTAGGCAGCTAGCCCCCTCCCTCATCAACGGGTGGCAGCTGGAAGTAGCGATAGTCTTGGCACACCAAACGCCAGTTCAGGTCTTCCAAAAACGGGTCAAGATGGAACAGCTTCGTGGAGACGATCAACGCCATGTGGGGGGCACAATGGCGACGGTTAATTCGAGGATTGGGGAAACAGTATTGGTATCGGGTTGAACAATGTACCAGACCATGCAGACTGGATTTAACAAGGTGTAGTAAGGGCAGCCTGCCCGTTTACGCTTCAAGTTGCCGGGCAGGACAGTCCTACATACATGAAAATGAAGCTCATCATCTCGTCCTCCGCCTGGGTATAACGCAACTCCTCCTCGCCCGTTGATTAAAATTCTTTTTCTTCCTCTTCAAGTCGGCTCATGGGTGCATGGTGCGCATGGCCATATGACGTGCGAAAGTAGCAGGGTCGGATCTAGAAAGTCTTCTTCTCCTCGTCGGAGCTGACGACCCGCTCGGTCCGGTTGGACTGCTGGAAGGTGTAGAGGGGCTCCAACTTGGCATTGCGGTCAAAAAGGACCCAGCGTCTGAAGAAGTAGGGGATGGCCTTTGTGACCTGGTAGGAGGCGAAGCGGCTGGTGGGGAGGGCGAATACCCAGTCGAGCTCCTCGAGGGTGCGTTGCTTGGTCTCTGGAACCCAGAACAAAATCATGCAGAAGGCAACGACATTGAAACCGGCATACAGACCGAATGCACCCACGACCTGGAGTCTGTCGAGAATGAAGGGGAAAGTCATGCCCAAGATGGCAGCCCAGAACAGGCACGTGGCGACGGCGAAGCCCATGCCCATTTCACGGTGAGAGAGGGGGTAGACCTCGGCCGAATAGGTGAACGGAACGGGGCCTTCTCCAGGGGAGTAGAAGGCACCGAAGAGATAGACGAAGAGGGACACTAGCGCAGTCCGAGTGACACCGGGAGCGATCAGGGTACAGAGACCAGCCGCCAAGAGTGTCCAGGTCATCTGGGGGAAGGTAAACAAGAGTAGAGATCGTCGGCCAAAGGTGTCGATGGTCCAGAAAGCTGGGAAGGCGAAAAGCCAGTTGACCATGCCAAAGCCGAACGAGCCGAGCAAGGCCTCGAATTCGCCCATCTTAGCCTCCTTGAAGATGGTAGTAGAGTAGAATGCGATGATGTTGATACCTTTGCAGATCCATGTTAGATTGACGTCTCGAATGACTGAAGACGGTGCTTGGTACTTACCGCACATCTGCTGAGCGATCATGACGGTGAAAGCGGCCAGGTTGGCTCGGCGTACACGAGGGATGGTGAAGAGTTCCTTAAAGCGACTGGCGTAGCTGCTCTTACCCAATACCTGATCCTCGAGTTGCAGCTGAGCATGGATGGCGTACATGTCGCGAGAACATTGAATCGGGTTGTGTCGGAGCTGGATCATGGACTTCCAAGCATCTTTGTAGCGACCCTTCTTCATGAGCCAACGGGGTGACTCGGGGCACAAGTAGATCAATAGGAGCAGGGGGACGGCGGGAAGGAACGGAGCACCTGGAGAACCAGTGTCAGTCATGTGGGGAGTATATCTGGGGGGGGTCACTGTTCGACTTACCAAGCATGAGGCGCCAGTTGTACTTGGCATAGTAAACGGCTAGGTTGAATGCTGTCCCCAATGCGATTCCAAAGGCGGTCCACATTTGCCAAGACATGACGAGAGCACCACGGATAGACGGCGGGGAGTTCTCGGCAGCGTAGATGGGGACTGTGGAGGCTTTGGCGCCCATGCCGATTCCCATGAGAAGACGGTTCGCAAGCTGCTGTTGCCAGTTGTGACTGAAGGCAGAACCGATGAGAGGCCAGATGCAGAAGTGGGCAGAGAAGAAGATGACACCGCGACGACCGAAGTAATGGTTGAGAGGGTCAGACAGCCAGCAGCCACAGAGACTGCTCCAGGTTAGCCCCATGATTGCCACCAAAGGCTCGAGAGCACCACTTACGCTGATCCGATGTAAGGGCCCGCGTTCACAAGACCCAAGATAAGACGGTCTCGGGTGCTGTTGGACTCAATACCGTACTCTGCGGGGAAGAAGATGTTGGCGCCGTTGGTACCGGTCTGGTCCCATCCCTGGACAGCAGCACCGATAGAGCAAGTGATGATGGTTAGGTAGAGCTTTGCAGGCAAGCGCCACTTGTGTGTGACCTCTTCACGGAGCGCCTTGATCTCGGCCTCGTCGAGGGCTTCGGCGCCGCCAATGTTCTCGTAGTTCTCCGGGTCTTGGGCAACCAGGGCACCCTTACGGAACACGGGGATCTCCTCCTGGAGGTCGTGGTCTCGGCAGAAGACCTCAACATCGCGCATGAGCTGGTCGTACCCGATTCCCTCCAGCGGGTTCTTGATCCTAGGGCAGTCGTTAGCCGCCAAGCTTCAAGGACAATCCGGAGACGACTTACTTCGCCTCGATGTTACGGCTCAGCTCGACAGGGTCAGGCTGGCCAGTCCCGCGCTCCTCGTGGTGTCCGGAGACATCGGCGATCTTCTCACTGTGAAGGCCGCCGTGTAAGCATACCGTCTGTTTCGAAGAAGGTGGGTTGCGAAGGACTTACCCCTCGGGGTTGGTCTTATCAGCCATGTTGGCTGGGCAAAAAGCAACGTGTGTTGCTGCTTGCTTCTGTAATGGTGTCTGTGGCTCACGCGGCGAAGATATACGCGGGGCAACGTCCGGTATGGCCTCACAAATCAACGGAAGCGCAGCGCGTTTGTAGAGCAGCCAGGAGAAGAGGCGGGCAAGGGCATGTTGCATGGCAGACCAAGGACCTTTATAGATTTGAGCCTACATACCCCCTTCGCCCGTCTTCCTGGGACAGATGGGAAAACAGCCGATGATCCTCTGCCAGAAGCTGAGGCTATCTTCTTGGCGTCCCCGCACAATCTGCATAAGCTTCGACATTTCGGAGTCGGTCCTGGGAAACGAGAAAGGCTGTTCAGGGTCAAGGTGGTGGCAATCAATCTGCTAGCCAATGCTGCCCCACGCGAAGGCGGGAATCCTCCTGCGAAGCCAGCCTCTTGACTGGACTTGTTGGTTTGCTGGCCTGGGAAGTGAGAGCTTGGCGGTTTGTAGATGTTGTTTTTTTCCCTCTTCTGCCTGTGGCCCGCGTCACCGAGGATTTGACTCGGGCCAGGGGGGGGTGCTGGACGAATAATTGGGTTGGCAAGTGTGGGCTGGGCCTGATGTCAAGGGAGGAGAATAAGAAGGAAACGGTCAAGTCACTGTTCATGTGACACATGGGCTCAGGTTCCTCGCCAGGCTCGCTCGCGTGTTGATGCCTCATAATGTAACGTGCAGAAAATTGAAGGCATCTGAGTCGTTCGTCCAGTCACACCCGTCCCACAATGGTGAGAAGTGATGGAGAGAGCCAAGCGCTTGGCACATTCATTACCTTTTGGCCGCCGGAGAAGGCCACAGAATCGTCCCAGACGGCTCAGCGCGGGGGAGACAAGACACAAAACAGGGACCAAAAAAAAAGAAGAAGAAGAAAAGGCTCCAAGCTCGATCGCCGAAGCTTCGCGTTCCCTCGTGTCCACAATGCCCCTCCGCCGAGAGCGCATCTAGCCAGACGCTTGAAGGCTTGCTTGGGTGGGTTCAAATGAGCTTGAGCCGACTTCAATGACATGGCTTGGGGCAGCACAGAAAGTAAGTTGCTACCCCTTTGCGCAACAGTAGGTATTCGAGGCTCGCGGGCAAGTGATACATGTCTGCGCACAGGCAGGCAGGCTGCCTCTCTCACCCATGCTCGGCAGCAGCAAGAACCCTCCCTCGTATCCAAAATACCTACCGCTGTGTGTGTTTATCCAGCAAGGCTTGTCTTGTCCTACGTCATTCGGGGAGAAAAGAGGGAGTGGGCCGGCCTGCAAGCAGCGCAGAGCAGGAAAAGACCCACGCACGGGAATGGCGAAGTGCCATTGGCTGTTTTGTGTCTTGTCAATGTGTCTCTTTGGAAGTCCCTAGGTAGGACCAACATTGGGCGGACTGCCGAGGTCAAGCTGCAGCAGGCTGTGCGTGCGTGAGATGCATTTTGGGGGAGGGGGAGCGGAGTGGTGGCCGGGGAAAGGCGGAGTGGCGGTCGGGGTTCCTTGCGGGGTAGAGGCTTTTGAAACGACACGGCGCAAAGGCTCAGAGACACCACAGAGACTAGCATCCGAAAGGGCTTAAGCCGGAATCGATGCTGAAGTGGTAATTACCTATTGGACAGAAGCAGAGATACAAACGGGCGGTTGGCTGAAGTGGTTGGTGTACGGAGTACAGTAAGTACCTAGGTAATATGGAACGTTGCTGGAGCAAAAGCCCGGCGCAGTTGGACGGTTCTGGAACGGGTCCAGGTACCTACCTACCTACCCACCCACCGTGCCGTACCGGGACTGTACAGGTACCTAGGTAGGTACCTAGCTAGCAGACTTGACGGGCAACGAGAGGCTTTGATTCGATCGACGCGCCCTTCCAAGAATTGTTGGCCGGCATACGGCAGTACAAGAGGCTGGGCGGCGGCCGAGCAGGCGAAGGAGGAGGTATACCTAGTCTCGATTGCCCGTGTTTGCCGCCGTTTTGATTTTGACAAACTGTACCAATGCCCGCGCCATGTATGTTGGAGCAGCCTGAATGAATGAATGAGCGAGCCTTGCCTTGCCTGACAAGCCAACCAACCAACCGCGCAGTAAGCAGCCTCCTCGGCCTTCTGTGTAACGAGCCGGTACAAAGTGGGATGCAGCGCGCCAAGCGACTGCCTGTCGTCCCTACGAATATTTCACGCAATAGTCGGTGACAGGTTCAAATGCTGCGCGATAACTAGGTAGTGGACAAGTGGACATGGTGGTCCAATAATTCCCCTTGGGGATTTTGTGGGTTTGGCGGCCAAGGTCGGGGAGGATGCTGTCCTGTACCTGTAGCCTGGCCGGGGCAAATCAGATGCCAGTCGCATACTGGGATCGATGCTGGGGATTTTTCTGCCCTCTCCTCTGCTCTGCTCTCTCCACCAACCCCTCGGGCTTGGAGACCCAGCTAGCTTTGAACCTCGGGCAGTGTCCGCGGCCCTCCAATCCTCAACGGGTTGGACACATTCTTGATCCGTACTCATTATCGGGCGGCACCGGCGTCATCTGATGACTTGAATGTTGTCGAGATATACATTCAGGTCTTGGCTCTGACGCTGGCGGGTGCGGCAGTGCTGACTCTTGCACGATGGACTATGTTTGCTTCCAAAGGCAGGAGTGGCCATCCTGTCGAGTACATCCATCAGCCAAACCAACATCTGGAATCGGAAACAGGTGTCATATGGATTCGTTTGACTGCGGGCAGGACGCCTCGTTAAACCAGATGATGGGCGTCGTGTTTGAAGTGGGCCTGGCCTGGTGCAAGTTGGAGGGGTGGCCAGCCTAGCCTAGCCTACCTAGCCTACCTAGGTGCTCGGCGCCGTGCCAATGCCACGAGGGGAAACAAGCGACAGGCCATGGATACGGGTGAAATGTGGACGTTGACTTTGATAATGGCGCGTGAAGGAGAACAGGTGGAGGACGGACAGTTGGGGTCGAAATTGGAGAGGGATGAAAAGTTGGAGTTGGGAGCCGCAAGTGCATACGTATCGTGACTTTGTCTACCTACACACCTACGAAGTACCTAGGTAGGTAGGTACCAATCTAAGAGTTCTTGCCCGCCAGTCTGCCAGCCAGCTGATTAACACAGCGCCCCACTTCCACCGCACGAGGGGCTTATGTAAGACGATGACCGTGATGGACTACCTGGGTACCTAGGAGACGGTCATGCTGTTTATACCATGCAAAGAGAGTGAGAAAGTATATGACGCGAAACATCACAGTAACTAGACTAAGATCAGTTGGAACATACATTATTTGGTTGAAAAACCTCACTGCCTGGTTAAAGTGAACAACATGAGGCATGACGCGCTACATAGAGATATATGCATCATGAATGTTTGCTTTACTTAGGTACATACGGATATTACCAGACAGAGCCTTTGAGTCGTCTTCTCGCAAGGATGATTCGCCGTCAAGGAATATCCAGGCTAACACTTCTGATTAACTCTATTAAATTCATCTCTTTACCTAATCCATCCCCTTGTTCTTCTAATTTTCATGTAAAAAACTTTCTCATCGGAACTACCGATGCTATCAATATCATGTGTGACGACTGGTTGCATATCAAGCTTTGGGGGGCCTAAGGCAGTTAGGAGAAGATATGAGTTCAAGTGAATACAGCTCATTTTAGTCATCGATATTTATTAGTAGATTATGTAGTCTTGATTCGATGCACAGACCCGACGCGAATGTCGAGAACCCTCCTTCAGACTCTTTGGATCATCACAACCCGGCTATCATAGTCCCCCTTGAAATCATACTGCACTCCGGTGCTCATCAAGGTGGCTCCAGAGTAAGTTCCGTTGTTGTCCAACGAGTAGGATGCTGCTGGGTCCAGTCCCTGCAGGCGGAGTCGCGGCAGGGCGTTGTTAAACAATGAGCGTATCTGGAAGTAGAAGAGAACCGCTTGCGAACCATCCTCTGATATGACCATCGCGGCCGGCCAGTTCGAGTCTTCCGGTAGATTGAGGCGCCACAGGTCACCACGAATGACAATTGGGTTGACACGCTCGCTGAGGGCCATCAGATCTGGGATCTGGACCTTATCTTCCTCGGAAATTTCTGCCGGGTTCAACTCGAGGCCAAAGGATCCGCCCATCATGGCCACGTGTGCGCGGAACTTGATAGGGATCGTCCGTCCGGTTTGTCCGTTGGGCACTGCCGAAACATGCGCTCCCATGGCAGCGGGGGGGTACGCCAGGGACGTACCAAACTGGATAAAGATGCGTTCCAGAGCGTCTGTGTTGTCAGATGTCCATATTTGGGGGAAGTAGTGAAGGATGCCGGGGTCGAATCGGCCACCGCCCGATGCACAGCCCTCCCAGAGCACATTCGGGAACCGGGATGTGAGGACCTCAAAAACATGGTATATCCCCAACATGTAGGAGTGACCAATCCCCGGAACGGGTGTTTCGTGCATGGCCCTGTTGTTGTCCCACTTGACGTAGGAAATTGGAGCGCTTGAGAGAATGTCCGAGACCGACTCAATGATGAAGTCTTGGACCTCTGGGAGCGCCACGTTGAGCACGAGTTGATTCCGCCTTTCCGTTCGGGGATAGTTGCCTGCATGGAGAACCCAGTCTGGATGGATCTGGTAAGTAGACGAGTTGGGATTGACCATCTCTGGCTCGAACCAAAGGCCGAAAAGAAGCTTGTCCGACGAGTTCGCGACTCCGATATCAACAACCTGGTCGACGAGAGCGGGCAACCCATCAGGAAAGCGGGTCGGGTTAGCCGTCCAATCGCCGAGACCGGCGGTGTCGTTGATTCGAGGATGATCTTTGCCAAACCACCCATCATCTAGAACGAAGAGCTTGACACCGAGCTGTGCCGCCTCCTGTGCCAAGTTATAGATCGTGCTCGCGTTGTAGTCAAAGAAGAGGCCCTCCCAACTATTAAGCAAAGCTGGACGAGGTTGGTCAACGAACTGGCCTCTCATGAGATGGTTCCGGTAGAGACGGTGGTATTTCCGCGACAAGCCACCGACTCCCGTTTGCGAGTACACGGCGACGACTTCCGGGGTGGTGAGAGTCTCCCCCGGTCCGAGAGGCCAGGAAAGCTGGTACGGGTTGAAGCCGAGCATGGCACGAGTGAAACCTTGAGATCCCTTCTCAACCTCTACGGAGAAAGAGCCCGTGTAGACAAGAGAGAATCCCCACGCTTCTCCCTGAGACTCAGTGGTCTCTGGAGCTACGAGCGCCAGGAACGGGTTGTGGAGATGGGACGAGTAGCCCGTTGTGCTCCCGAATCTACGTTGGGGTTCCGTGTTAGTGAATGGCCCCGTAAAGCTCTTGTCCTTTTCATTTGCACGCACCCCTGTGTCCCATAGTCGACTTTCCGGCGGAGTCTCATGGCCTCCCGCGCCCAATCTCCTCTCAACTCGATCATTTCCATGTCTTGAAATGGCAGGTCAACGCTGAGGCTTGCGGCCTTTTCAATAGTAATGTTGCCCTGGCCTTCGTTTGTGATGTTGACGCTTCTCACAATGGCGTCGTACTTGGGGAAGATGGAGTATGAGAGGTCAACAGCTATTGAGCTATAGTTGTCGTAAAGGGAGACAACCAGAGTAGAGACTTCGTCCTCATTGCCAAAGGTCGCAGGTAGACCGGGCAAAGCAGGCTTTCCTTGAGTGACTCGGTGGGATCGATATTGGAGATCGCTGACGGTGTACCCCTCGGTCTGGCGGATTTGCAAGGCGGGGATGCGGAAATCCCCGCGTCCAAGATCGGGATACTCCCGTCTAACACGGCCCATCATGCCAACCCAGCCATTGATAACGGGAGGTAGCATGTCCATGCTCTCTGTAGCCGAGCCCCCAAAGTGGTCGGAGTAGAGGTCACCCGTGAGCTCGTCCACATGAAAGCGGTAAGAGGATTCGTTTCCATTGAGGGCAAAGGATTTGCCGTCTACGACGATGCCTTCACGATGTCAGTTCTTGCAATTGGGATTGGGGGAGCAGGGGGGTAACTTCATACCATTTGCCGACGAACTCTGCGCTGATACCCGGCCGGTGAGAACAGCCGCGGAAGCCGCAATGGCAAGACGCATGAACCAACAATTTCCAGTCATTTTGCGCGAGGTTGGAACCTTCAACCGGAAAGAGTACCAAAATGCGCTTGTCCCTAAGGGTCAGGATGTTCTCAAAAGCCTGAACCCGTTTAAGATTTTTGACAGCTGAGCTTATGGTATTTATATCCACACCTCTTTGGCCATATCGTCAATCTCTCCCGAGTACGCCGGGCTTGTTGTGGTGTGTTAGCCATACCAACTGGTCACGGAAACTTCGTCAAAATTATCGGTAGTTCCCCTCAAAGATCAGCAGGGAGAGTTCCCGCCTCCAGTCAAGCACCCTTGCACCATGAGGAGAAGGGCCAACCTGCAGATTGGTTCTGCGTTGGTTTTCGTATTTCCCGCCAGTTTCCCGCCGCGTTTCCCCAGTTTCTCCGCAGTCAATGTTGGTGGATGCAACGCTCTGCGGAGCTACCGGCAACTTTGATCAAGCTTGTTCCCGTACCGCACATATGGCCCTATTCTTCCGGTTATAGCCCAGAAAACTGTAGAATGTTTCTGTAGATGAGGGGTACCCAGTTCAGTCTTGGCACGCACCTACGAATAGTCAGAAGCGACGTGGAACGTTCTCTGCGGACAATAGTCCGTTTAATTGGCAGTGCTCTAGGTAGGTATGCTTAGCGTTCCCTCGTGCTTGCAGTGTAGATGCCTACCGGTGATTGCCGAGCAGGTTCCGTTCAACCTTTTCCATGTTCCCCACACGGCGGTACCGGAACACCCTTGTTAAAGCCTGTAGGCTCCCCACTGATGGCGGTCACGCATCCCATGATGACGTCCCACGCGCAGAAAGATGAAATACGGTGTAGGTGGGTAGTGTGTTACTAGTTCAGAATGCAACGGAGAGGTAGTGTATGTCGGCATTCGAAGAAACCCCCAAATTTCGACGTACGACGGTACACCAACAAGTAGCTTCTACGCCATGACATATTCTAACTGGACGGTTGTGCCCTTGCATCCTGACTTTGCATTTACAAGCTGGTCTTTCATGAAAGCCCCAGTAGATGTGTTATGACTCGAAGACGGGAAGGATTTGGTCTCTGATGGAACCGGCGTGGTTGCATAGGCCATACTAGTAGAATTAGAGTATAAATACCTAGAAAAAGGACTGTTGTAGCTCATATACAGAGTACTTGGAACGGAATCCGAGCTAGAACCCATGCATACCTATGCGGATAAGGAATCGGGCATGTTGCACTCGCTCGGAACTCAGGTAGTCGCCGACTCGTATTCCGGTCTTTTCAAGCAACGATTATGAAAAACCTAACGGTACCTCTCTCGATTCAAGATATGTGGAAACCTGGGGGTGAATCACGGGGTCGGTCAGCCAGCCTTCCTTGCAACCACGTTGGGAAGAGCTGTGGAGCTAGAGCCAGCCACTCACTGTCAGCCACAGAGAGAGACAAGAGCTGACCGCTTACATAAGGAGACGAAGGTGGGTAGAGAAACAAACACAGTGCAGTTACGTAATGATGGTCGGCGATTGCACTGTCGGTGTCCAACCCCGCTGTGCAGAAGGTTTGGCTCACCTGGGAGAAGCAGCTTCCTTATCCGACTGGTCTTGGAGCGCTCATTCGTCACTGCAGTTATCGTTGACCCGCTGTAGATGCGCGCCTACACTCGGCTTACCCATTCTGGTACAGTGCTCTTCTTCTTCGCGTGCCCCTCCTTCGTCTGAAATCCGAACCCCTCCAGATAACCTGGAAGTGTCTTGATGCTGGCCAGAACACCTCCGTTGGCAAGCAGCATCGCTCTCTGCTCCACGTCCATATTACGCCCTGCATCGTCAAGCCTTATCGGTCGACTCCGAATCCAGCCCTTCTTCACCGCGACATCCAGGCCTCTTGGTAGAACGCCGCGGGCTCTGCCACCACAGCGCGTTGCACCTCCAGCCGGGGCGATACCAGCAAGACTCTATTCCACCTGTACCTCCGCAAACATGACCCAAGACTACGAAACGGTCCTGAAGGGCAAGTATCCCGCCAAGGAGCATGCCCTCCGTGTCGCCGACTACATCAAGTCCAAGGTTCCCGATGCCACCGGCATTCTCTACGTCGAGGGTCGCATGACCAAGATGCTCGAAGACAACGACGAGCCCGAACCCTTTAGGTGATACCCTTAGCTCCTCTTCTCTGAACCCTGACGCCTTGGTCCAGACAACAGAACATCTGCTGACACTGGGCGCAAAGACAGCGCCGCTACTTCTACTATCTGACCGGTTGCCCCCTCGCCGACTGCCACTACATTTTCGACCTCGCGACAAGCAAGTCAACCCTTTTTATCCCCCCCATCGACCCCGATAGTGTCATCTGGTCTGGCCTGCCCGTCAGTGCGGCCGAGGCAAAGGAGCTGTACGACATTGACGAAGTCAAGTACACTACTGATGTCAATGCCGAGCTTGCGCGCCTTGGAAAGGGCTCCAACACGACCGTCTTTGCTATCCAGAACCAGGTCCTAGACAGCATTACTTTCCTCGAGTTCGACGAAAAGAACTTCAGCATCCTGAAAGACGCAATTGAACGTTGCCGTGTAGTCAAGGACGACTACGAGATCGCCCTCACCAGGAAGGCCAATGCCGTCTCGACCATTGCTCACCACGCCGTTGTCGAATACGTCAAGAAGGCCAAGAACGAGCGGGAACTGGAGGCTCTCTTTTTGCAGCGCAGCGTTGCGAACGGCGCCAAGAACCAGGCGTACCACGGTATCTTTGCCGGTGGTCGTGCGGCTGCCACCCTCCACTATGTTGCCAATGATGCCCCACTGGAGGGCAAGCTCAACCTTCTTCTGGATGCTGGCACGGAATGGAACTGTTATGCCTCGGATATTGTGAGTGATGCCTTCCTTGCTTGCCCGCCCTCTATGAGAAACAAGTCGTTTTAACCAAACGTCAGACCCGGACGTTCCCCATTTCCGGCAAGTTTAGCAAGGAATCTCGCCAGATCTACGACATTGTGTTGAAGATGCAACTGGAGACGACCGCTGCCCTAAAGGAGGGCGTCATTTGGGATGAAATTCACCTACTGGCCCACAAGATCGCCATTGATGGACTCCACTCGATTGGAATTCTCAAAGGCGACAAGGACGAGATCCTCAAGAACAGGACGAGCGTCGCCTTCTTCCCCCACGGCCTGGGCCACTACCTAGGCATGGATACTCACGATGTTGGCGGCAACGCCAACTATGCCGACGCCGACCCTATGTTCCGTTACCTGCGTGTGAGAGGAGCGCTTCCCGCCGGCAGCATCGTCACTGTGGAGCCGGGCATCTACTTTTGCAGTTTCATTATTGAGCCGTACCTCAAGGACCCAGTCCACTCCAAGTTCATCGACAGTGCTGTTCTGGAGAAGTACTGGGACGTTGGCGGTGTGAGGTATGTTCACCCTAGGCGGCAGCGTTCGGGACCGTGCATTGTACTGACAAGAACAGAATCGAGGACAACATCCTGATCACGAAGGACGGCAGCGAAAACCTGACACCCACCATCAAGGACCCTGACGAGCTGGAGAAGATTATCCAGGCAAGCTAGAGGACCTCATTGATGCGAGTGTAGACAGTGAGGCTTGAGGATGATGGCGCACGCAGCGAATGCGAAAGCAATAGCCTGTGGCTCAAGAATGAGGATCGCTGCGCCGAAACCATGCTATTTCGTCCAAATGCTGTTATTAAATCTCGACCAAGGCCATGAGATTGAAGCCGATGTCATCTCCCCCCTGCGTAATGAATTGTCGGACAATGTCGAATGATTTGGCCCCAAGATCCACCTTTTCATCCTCGTCGGGGATGCCTCTGTCAACCGGCCCCTTCCTGTCGCCGTCCAGCTCGTAGAGATGACCCGTGTCCGGTGACTTTACGTAGCAGATGTAATGGTAGTTGACATGGTCCTCGGCGCTGTCCGGCGCGGGGGTGTCGCCTTTGGTCGCAACAGATGCGTAAGCATCCTCAAGCTCCTGTGAGGCTTCCAGGACCATGGCTGCCTGAGCCGGGTCCATGGGCGCTGCGATGGACAGCAGGCTGTCGAGCAGTGATGCCGGTCCTGGATTCTCGCATTAGAAGGGTCTCTGGCATGACGTTGATTGCAAGGCGGCACCCACTGAGAAAGTCCTTTGCGCGGCCGTTGGACAAGGCATGTAGGATGGCGTACAAGCCGCAGGCGTTGTTGATGGTCTGCTTGAACCAGACGGCGTCCTCTTCCTCCTCGTCGTGCTCGACCATCCAGTCCTTGGCGCCAGCCTCCTCTTGGGTCAATCGGGCCTCGAACGTGGACGTCGTGGGGAAGACGAGGACGAGGGCGAGGACTTTTTGCGGCAGGGCTGCGGGGTCGTCCAATGTGAAGATGTCCCGAAACTGGATGGAGGGCGAGGCGCCGAGGAGGGCGATGAGCTCGTTGAAGACATCGGGATTAGACTCGAGGGGGATGAAGGCCTTGTTGTAGGTTTGAGGCATCGTCAGGGTTGTGGCCGGGTTGGGGCAGCTGTGAGCTGTGATGATACTGGAGACGAGGAGGAGAAAGAGAAATCCCAGGAACATGTGTTATCAGTAACAGGCCGAAGTGTTTTGATGTTGCTTCCCGTCCAAACGATGAGGTTAAGGAGCTTGTATAGGGGTAGGTGAGTCGTACCCGGCCAACTGCTTTGCTTTGAAGCGGGGGCATTGATGAGATGGACGAGGCGATTCATGGGCAGGCACCTAAGGTACCTAGGTAGGTGGGTAGGTAGGTAATTACAGGTGACAGAGCTTGTAGTGGCTGCTTACTGAGCGCTGTAAACCGCTGAGCTTCTCCCTATCCACATGTCATTTGTCATCCTGGCGTCCACCACAGTAAGCCGGTATCGTGAACATGAGCGCCGTCAAAGGTGCCAATACCAATGTGTTCAATCCGGTGTTTTCATGGAATTACTACTAGAATGACCGGAATACCGCTGATGTGATGTAGCAGTGACAGTGAAGATCCAGCCTCAGCATTCAACGTGAAGGCTTGTACACGCCGGCAGCTCATCCAATGGGGAATTCAAGATTGAAGAAAGTAGAGAAAATTGTAAATGGTCAACTCTTTATGGCAGATGTCAGGGGATCGGAAAGTGAAGTCAAGAGGGTGAAAACTAACAAGTCGATGCTCTCTCTCTCTTCTTCTCACTAGGAAAAAGGCCACAAATCTCTGGGCCGTCTTCCGGGGGCGGGGCATGGCCGCGGCCGGCGGCCGCCGTCGGCTTGGAGCAGCAGCAGCAGCAGCAGCAGCAGCAGGCTTTAACCTTTAGGGTGCCCTACGTGTAACGCTACGTACCTACCTACTACTTAGGTAATGGATAAATACCCCACATGGCGACCCCAACAGCGATAAGATAAGGACCAAAAGATGGAGGGGTTCCAACGGTCATCCTTCCCGTCATGAGACGAATTGACTTCCCCTATTACGTGCTATTACGAGCAACTTTACTTGGATGCTGTCTTATCAGTCCCGTGCTTGACTAGTTCAATGGGCTAGGTAGCTTTACGGCCAGTCCCAGTCCCGTGTGAAGGAATAGCCCCGGCCGCGAGGGTACGTGAGGGGCCGGAGGGGGCCCGCCGTCGATAGATAGATAGTCCGGCCAGCTGGACATCCCAGAGGCAACCTCCTCGCATTCGCTTGTCCCTCGCTCATTCTTCTATTCCCTTCACACTTTCATCGGCTGCCAAGAGCTTCGACTCGACCGAGACCCTCTCATGATCCTTCCGTCCCGTGCACTCCCAAACCCCCGTACCCGTCAGAAACCACACCCACCATCACCATGGCGCGGTTCCGCGTCCCGTTCTCCTCCCTCCCCCTCCCAGAGCGCCTCCGCGTCCTTCCCGCGCCGACGGTCCGCATCATTGCCCTGCTCGTCGCCATAAACGTGCTCATTTGGACCGTCGCCGGCGTTCTTCTGCACTTCCATCCGTCCCTCATCTCCCCCGCCGCCCTCTCCTTCGTCCTCGGCCTCCGCCACGCCCTCGACGCCGACCACATCTCCGCCATCGACCTCATGACCCGGCGCCTCATCGCGTCGGGCCAGCGTCCAGTCACCGTCGGAACCTTTTTCTCGCTTGGCCACAGCACCATCGTCATCGTCACCTGCGTCGTCGTCGCCGCCACCAGCGGCGCGCTGAGGGACCGCTTCGACGGCTTCACCCGTGTGGGCAACATCATCGGCACCAGCGTCAGCGCTGCCTTCTTGCTGCTGCTCTGTGCTGGCAACGGGTGGGTGCTGTACAAGCTTGTCAAGCGGCTGCGAGTCGTTCTGGAGGAGGAGAGGAGGAGGCGGGGGCTGGGGGGCTACGAACCCGCGGTGGAAGAGGAGGGGGATGCGTCGACGAATCTGAAGCTGGAGGGCGAGGGCTTCCTGGCCAGTGTGTTCAGAAAGGTGTTTCGAGTTGTAGACCGCCCTTGGAAGATGTTTCCCCTCGGGGTTCTGTTCGGGCTGGGCTTTGACACGAGCTCCGAAATTGCTATTCTGGGGCTGTCCAGCGTGCATGGCGCGCAGGGGACGAGCATCTGGCTCATCCTCATCTTCCCCGTCCTCTTCACCGGTAAGTCATCTCCTCCTCCCCCCTTCCCAACAAATCAATAGGATGAAGGGCGAGTTAACGTAGCCAGCTGGCATGTGCCTCCTCGATACCACGGACGGCGCACTGATGATGGCCCTCTACACGTCCAAGGCCTTCTCGCGTGACCGCGTCGCCATCCTGTACTACTCCATCGTTCTCACGGGCATCACCGTATTCGTCTCGGCCTTCATCGGCATCGTCCAAGTCTTATCGCTCGTCGCAAACGTAGCCGAGCCCGAGGGCAGTTTTTGGGACGGCGTGGATGCCATCGGGGAACACTTCGACATCATCGGCGGCAGCATCTGCGGGCTCTTTGTCGTCGTCGGACTGGGATCCGTGTTGGTGTACCGCCCGTGGCGGGCAAGGGTCGAGAAGAGGGCCGAGGAGAGGGCTGTGCTCGCGCCCGGGGAGGAGAGGGGATTGGAATCAGGCGAAGGGCCCAGTTATGGTACTATCGTGACCGAGGAGCCCGTGTTGAAGAAGGGAGACGTTGCAAGTGAGGCGGGTACGCGGGATTAGATTATACATCATTTGGGCATGGGGTGTCTGATATCAGAAGATTCTATCTTCAAAGAACACGCAGGGTTTACATGCTTTGATGAGTAAAGTTTGGAGGGGAATTTTGATTGAAAGGGTATCTGTATCCGATGCCTAACGCCTTGAACTCGGGGGCTATGATTCCAAAAGCCCTCCACATTCTTCTTCGCAAGCCTGCTCATCAAGTGGTATATTGCCAACTTCCAGGCCTCATGTCAAAACACTCATGGGTGTACCTCCCTCTCCACTGTCCAGATGCCCTCCATATGCACAAGTCGTAGCCAGTGACCGAACGATCTTTGCCGTATAACTTGTCGCGAGGGACACAATGCGTTGATTACTGGCCGTCATCAACGTCGTCGCCTTGACCGGCATCGCTGTTCTCCGACTTCGCCTCTCGGTAAATTTCCAGAAGCGTCTTCGCCTTCGTTGGCGGTTTTTGTCCGTTCTGGGAAGCCGAGGCGCCGCTCTCCGAGGTTGGCGTCGAGGGATCGTGTGTTTGCTCGGCCTGATGCTTCTTTTCCAGTTCTTGCAGAAGCCCATTTTGTGGTTTATCTCCGCAATTCCAAGACCCCGGTTTAATCTCATAGTGGTTGGAACACATAAGCCTGACGAGATGAGCATGTGCGTCTCGACGGTCTCGCCCTAGATGTCTTGTGGCATTGGCGTAGTCCTGAGACTGACTCTGTGTCCTTTCAATGCGGGAAAGGACTGCGCTCATCACCGCGGGGGATGTTCGCTTTTTAGAATCCATGGCGCGGGCCATGTTTTTGTCGATGATTTCCAATGATGAGTGGGCCTAGGAAGACGGACGATGAGTTTGATGGATGAAAGTAGAAGTTGGATTTGTGTTCAGCGGTCATCGAGCTGGGTCAATAATATACAAGAGGAGCAGCCCATCTCCGACAGAGAACCATTCTCCGATACCTTGATGCTGAAGTTTGGTTCGAGCAGAAGGCGCACGTCTTTGAGTCACAATTTTGAGCATAAGGCAACCGGCAGTTTTCACTTTTCCCGACGGATGTTGAAAGGTAAAGGCCAAATCGGTCTACAGCTTGACAGTAACAGGCTGTCCCCGAACGGCATTCGACAGCGCCAAGGACAAACCAAACCTTAATGAAAGCTATAGAGCTCCGACGGTCCTGTCATGCATCAATTCTGGCAACATCTTGATGAGGTGGCCATAAGGCAATGCCGCGGACTACCTACATGCATGTGTCTTGGATTTGATTGCCCACCATACTCAAGACTGCTGGTAGAATTGACCCGGTAATTTGCACCTAGAAGAAGAAAAAGAAAGAAAAAAAGGGGGGGAGCAGATGTGACTCGAAATTAGACCTTTCGCTCCGTATGGGTCACGGGTATGAATCTTCTTTACCTTGTTTT
This sequence comes from Colletotrichum zoysiae, assembly GCA_030867305.1. Lineage (NCBI taxonomy): Eukaryota > Fungi > Ascomycota > Sordariomycetes > Glomerellales > Glomerellaceae > Colletotrichum > Colletotrichum zoysiae. Next base: position 112,526 of record MU842830.1, on the reverse strand, counting down.
CGGGTTTTTTTTGGGGACTGTAGCGCTTTGGTGTGGAGTGGGGGGTTCCTTCTTTTTCTAAAGATGAAGTGGACGAGAGACGAGCGGAGCGGACGCAGGTCCGAGACAAAGGCGGTGCGTTGCAGAAAGCTCGTCTCGACGGGACGAGGAAGTCGGAAAGAGACGGGGGAGATGAGATTGCGGGACCGGAGGGAGCGGTGAAGTGAGGCCGGCGAGGCAACGGACAGAGCCCGACAGCAGGGGAACTCGGTCCAGGCCATTGGACCAAAACTGCAAGCATGGCCAATCCGTCCGAGAAACGGAGGCCTGATCGTGTGCGTGCGTAGATAAATACACGAGTGTGACTAGTAAGGACGGATAGGTACGAATAGGTATGGAGGCCAGGCAACCCCCGTTGTCCCGGAGCGGCAATTCCGTTATTAGCCAGCCCCAGCGTCGTCGCCACTGGCGTGTTTCTGGCGTTTTGGACGATCAGGGTCCATCCACACCACACCCACACGTATTACCTACCGGCGTGTTGATTGTGGTGCCGGTATCAATAAGACAAGGCAGTGCTGAAGGACCGAGGTACGCTCTCAAGGTTCTTCTCTCCGTGGTTTTGCCTTGTGTTTCTTCGCGGTAGCTTTGTACCTTATGGGTGGCCGACGCACCACTCCTCAAACTTCGAGTCCCTGCCTATGCTTGACATTGGGGCAATGTCTTTCCATACAACGGAGATGGACGTCCACCATCGGATTTGTGGCAACTTGTGAGTCGCATTCCAAAAATGGTAGACGAACTACTGCGAATAGAATAGAGGCGCAGGTATCAGGCCTCCTGTGCAGTGCATGTCGTCGTCCTTTGAGCGTCGGAAACAAAGACAGATCCGAGTGGCCAGTGTGGCCTGCAAGTTCTACCAGGTGCGACGGATGGCCCGAGTTTGTCCACGTTGCTGGACAATGCAACCAAGATATGCAATGCGGCGCGCTCTGGTGAGAGACTACCCATTGTACATAGACTGCGCGGCGGCAGGAAACAGGTTTGTCGGACAAGGCGAACATTTTTCCTGAGGCTGAGAAGGGTCGGTGGATCATGCAAGCAGGCAGACGGCCGTAGTGTACAATGAATGCAATGTGCATATGTGTATGTGTGTACTCCGTATGTATGTATGTATGTATGTATGTATGCAGTTGGTGAGCGTGTCGTGCTGATGCTAGCGCCCGTCGTCTGGGCAGTTTAACCGATATCAGGGGACCAACATGGCAGACAAGGCAGACAGGATCAGTACATATGTACATAGGTAGGTAGGTAGGTAGGTAGGTAGGTAGGTAGGGGAACGAACGTGTTCTTGCCACCTCCTGGATGCTGCATAATAGGTACCTAGGGAGGTAGGAAGGTAGGTGGTATTAGGTAGGCGTTGTATCTGCATGCTGTTCCGCTGTGCTCGGGTGGCATCGACGGCCGCAGGCTGCCTGCTGGCGCCGACGTCCGCTAACAAGGCCTAGGACGAATGTGGGAGGCAGAGACGCTGGCGCGAGGGGCTGAGGCAGCGAGGGTTTCTTTGGTTATCCGTCGATCTATGCATCTCGTAATCTCGGGGTACCAGATGGCGTCTTGTCCAACCGAAGTACAGGGCGTCCTACTCTTGAGCAGCAGGTAAGCATCGCTGTGGGCGGGCGACCCGAAAGGGAAGAAGAAGGAGGGATGCTTTTCGTCTCGAGTCGAGTCGTCCTGTTGTACGGAAATTATGTATTTGTATGTGGCCGCTAAAGATTGGTTTGTTCTCCAGCTCTGCTGACGAGGGGGGGCGCCAACGTGACCAGTCGATTGCAGCAAGCCAACGACTTGGGTATCGAAGCCTAGCAGTGACCAGCCAGCCGTGAGGCGACCAGATAGATACATGAACACGCAGCGCATGTCATCGTATGTACGGATGTGTAGACTGTTTACGGAGTACGGATACACACAATCAGAGCAAGGTGGTCCGGTCCGGTCGCACCCGTGTCCGGTCCCGGGCCCGCGTCCCATCGCATCTCATCTCATCCCATCCCATGCATCGGCAGACGGCTGGCGTGGCACTGGTGGTGGGACCGTGTTGCCATCCATCCGTTGCCACGGTCGTCAGTTTATGTATACTGTACGGTATGTATGCGCAAATACATCGTACATGGTGTGTGTCAGAATGTGTTGTACAGTGCAATGCATGATTCTTGGCCGGTGCATCGAGGCAACGATGACAAACACTGTCAGACGGGGCTGATTGTGGGATCCCCGGAGCCGAGTCAGTGAGTGAGTGGGCAGTGTCGCCTTGCGGCGGCGAGAGAGAAGTGTGTCTGCAGGACGATATCCGAACGCGCGAGCACACCCCATGTAAACTACATAGATGAGGCCAGAACAAAACAAGGGAAGACGGAGGGCCGCTCAACGAAAGGGGACGAGACGCCAGGCCTTGGACGGGTGAGCAGACAAGACGGACGGCGAGGAACAAAAGCGCGAGGTTCGCGCCTTGTTCCTTTTTCGGAACTGAGTGAGGTGAGAGTAATAAGACTGATAAGCCTCTCGCTTCGCGTCCTAGGTAATAGATAGCGGGCGGCGTTCCTTATCAGCAACGGCGGCACCAGTACCCTCCGTTTCCAGAACCAATTGAACCAATCAAGCCCGCCATGAACAAGCGTCTAGACCCTTGAAGCCACCGTGCCACCCTACCTACCTACTGAGGTACTTACAAGTAGAAATACGCTAAAAACTTGTTATCAGGCAGGTGGTGGCTGCAAGAACACTCACTAGCGCCACTGGGTGGTGCCCGGATGTACTGTATTCGTAGATACCCACCTACATCAGGTGGGTAGGCACCTGCCCAGTACTCCGTGCACTACCTACCTAACCTAACGGATACAACGGGTACAACGGGTACGTACCCGTCTATCCCCGGAACGGAACCCGTCCGCGTACCCGGCAGGCACCCTTGTACCCTCCCACCCCACACAAGCTGTGTCGGTACCTCCACAACCCAATCCTTTTCCTCCGGCGCGTCTCGCAGCCTCGAAATCTTGTTCACAAACCAGCCGTGCGACGCCTTTCTCTTTCTTTGTCCAACCCACGCCATCCCTCCCGTCATCTCTCCGCTGCCTACCTGTACGAATACAACCAACTACCTACCTAGGTATTCTTGTTTCTCCACCGCCGCTAGACGAGACCCCTACTCCGCCAAAGACACACTGTCTGGACCCTGGAACCGGCCGCACTAGTCTCGCCGCCAAGATGAACCCTTGACCTACCTGCCCCGGCCCATGGATGGATGGGACATGTTGGGGGGAAGCTCGAATGGGCGACGAGAGGAAGCCTCCATCAGCATCAGCAGCACCACCGCGATGCGATGTCCATGTTAGCCACGACAGCCAAGTCGTTGGGGTCCGCCCTGGCCTGGCGTCTTGATACCGCCAGCCTCCCCCGAGACCACCTCCTCGCCCTCCAACTCGAAGCCGTTGCCGCCTTGTTGCGGTGAATGGATCATGCCCGCCCTCCATCTCCATGTGGTGCGCGCCATCCACTCTCCTGACCCCCGGCCACCCTGGTCTCGACTCATGCTTGTCCTCCGATCGCCCCATCCATCCCGCGAGGCTGCAACTCCTTCGTGGAGAAACCCAGCACTGCCAGTCTTGCGCCTCTAAACTAGCTGAGGAGGCCCTCCGCCAGCTGTCTGTTCGTACCCTCTCCCTCCATCTTCTCTTTGCCTTTATAACCCCGAGCTCGGCCGTCCACGACTCATGCTCAACTCTCTTCCCCCCCCCCCTCTAAACGATTCCCTCTATCTCCCATCTTGCCTGAATCGCCCGTCCGTGCTACGGCGTTAGGCCGCCCTCCTTTCGTCCAATCTTCCCGTAACTGACCCGCGCACCACACAGTGCTCAGGGGGCCCTTTCTTGCAAGCTGGCAGTTCAATATAATTACTGCCCGTCTCCTGCTCGTCATTGCCTTGCTCGATTCTCTTTCCCGACCGCCGTGATCCATTGATCTGTCCAACCCTCATTCCGACCTCCCTCGTCTTCCTTCCACCGCCAATATGCACGGCTACAGCTCCTCAGAAGAGTCGGATGACCCCCGCCGCCCTCGCCCCGTCCCGGCATCGAACAATAACAACGACCAGAAGAAAAAGAAGAAGAAGAAGGCGCCTCCCCAGCAGTCAATCAACCACATTTGGAAGAGGTTCCAGGACAAGAAGTTCAACAAGGCGCTCGCCGTTCTTCCTTTCGACCCTGTCCTGCCGCCAGCGAGCTCTGAAAAGCCCAATGAGCTACTGACTGCCGGCTATGAGCGAGCAGCGGAAGAATGCCGCCGCAAGGTCAGGAAGATCATACAGGAGTGTAGGAGAGTCAATATGCGATACAGAGACCCCGGTTGGGATTTGGTAAGCTCTACCCACCACAAGAAAATAGCCCCCTGTCATCAGTCAGTTAGCTAACCTTCGCCTTCAGGACTGGGATCTGAAGTGGGAGAAAGGCCATTGCCTAAACACCCTCGGCCACACAAAATGGCAGCTCTCGAGGTCCACACTCTCGAACCCGAGCGCCTCGGTGCCCAAGGCGGTCAAGCGTGTCCACGAGATCTTCGAGAAGCCTACCTTCATGAAGAAAATCAATGGCAGCGACGTCAAGCAGGGCAGCCTTGGCGACTGCTGGCTTATGGCTACCATGACCGCTCTCGCTAATGTCGAGGGCGGCGTCGAGCGCACCTGTGTCGAATACGACACCCGCATTGGCATTTACGGCTTCGTTTTCTACCGTGATGGGGAATGGATCTACTCCATCATTGACGACAAGCTTTATCTCAAATCCCCTTGTTGGGATTCGCCTAGCATGCAGAGAGACCTCCTTCAGCAGATTGATCGCGAGGATGTAGAACGAGTCTATCGCAAGACGTACCAGACTGGTTCCAAGGCGCTGTTCTTTGCCCAGTGCAAAGATCAGAACGAGACTTGGGTACCGCTACTTGAAAAGGCCTACGCCAAAGCCCATGGCGACTACGCCTCTCTTGCTGGCGGCTGGATCGGCGAGGGGCTCGAGGACCTCTCCGGTGGTGTTACAACTGAGCTGCTTACCTCTGACATCCTCGATATTGATGGCTTCTGGGAGAATGAGCTTTCCAAAGTCAACGAGGAGTTCCTCTTTGGTTGCTCTACCGGCCTTCTCGACGGAGGCTACGGCGAAAGAGAGGGCATCTCCGAGGGTCATGCGTACGTAATCCTGGAAGCCAGGACGCTCAAGTCCGGAGAGCGTCTGATCAAACTTCGAAACCCCTGGGGAAAGATCCGCAAAGGCGTGTGGGAAGGCGCTTGGTCTGATGGGTCCAAGGAATGGACGACGGAGGTACAGGAAGAGCTCGGCCACCATTTCGGCAACGACTCCGTTTTCTGGATCAACTACGACGATTTCCTCCGCAAGTATCAGCACATCGACCGAACCCGCCTGTTCCGGGACCCCGCCTGGCGATGCGCCCAACGCTGGATCGGCGTCGAGGTGCCCTGGAAGTCGCAGTTTAACGAGAAATTCCAGATTAAATTAACCAAGGACGGCCCCCTTTGCCTGGTCCTCTCTCAGCTTGACAACAGATACTTCAAAGGACTCCAGGGCCAGTACACTTTCCGCATCCATTTTCGCATTCACGAGCGTGGCCGCCCTGGCGCCGAGGACTATATCGTACGCTCCCACGGAAACTACCTCATGGATCGATCCGTCTCCATTGAACTACCGGACATGCCGGCAGGAGAGTACAGCATCTTCATGAGCGTGACCGGCGAGAGAGATACCAGCTTGCCCTCTGTTGAAGACGTCGTGAAGCGTGAGTGCCGAAAGCGCGTTGAGAACGACAAGCTGGTCCAGATCGGATCCGCGTACGACCTGGCTCACAGCAAAGGCACCGCGCACCTTCAAGAGGTTGCTCGCTTGCGCAAGGTCAAGGAGCAGCAACGGGCGTCAGAGTCCCGGCAAAAGGAGCGTCGCAAGCTTTGGGAGAGGCGCCATCTGAACCGCGAGATTACCAAGAAGCAGACCAAGAAAAACAACGAGAAACGGGATCGCAAGAGGGCCAAGGTCGAAGAAGAAGCCAAGAAGAAGGCCGAAGAAGCTAAAAAGAAGGATGACGAAGCAGCGGAGAAACAAGCAGAAGAAGCCAAGCAGAAGGCCGAAGAAGAGGTAAAGAAAGATACAGATGCCAACAAGAAAGCTGAAGCCGGGACAAAGGTAGAAGAGGAGGCGAAGACGAAGGAGACAGAGAAGTCCCAAGACCAGGCTGTTCAGACGGATGTTGTCAAGGAAGTGCCCAAAGAGGTTAAGCCCGACCAGGATGAGACTGGCTCCTCCGAAGAGGCTGATAAGCCAAACGAGGAGACAGGCGACAAATCTGTTTCGGACAACAATCCCAAAGACGGCGTTGATGGTGACTCCAAAACAGAGTCGGATGGTGAGCCCAAGAAGGATGTGGCCGCTGACAAGCCCATCGCCCAGCCTGCACCAGCTCCAGCACCGGCCCCGAAGGTCGAATACGACTCAGCTGACGATTCGTCGGACTCGCCAATCGAAGACTGGGAGGAGCTGTACAGTGATGACGATATGGTCAGAAAGCCGCGTCTTACTCCTTCAGGCACACCCAAGACTCGTGAGGAGCGCTACGAGTCTGAGGAGGAGGGGCTACCCGATCCCTGGAACGCTATCTGCATCGTCGGTGTCCGCGTCTATTCCATGGATGAGGACCTCGAGGTCCGCGTTGTCATGGAGGGCGGCGAGCTTCTCGAGGGAGGCATGGGCAAGAAGGGCGAAGCCGACCTCGACAATGCACAGGTCAACGCTGGCGGAGAGCGCGAGAAGCCGGGAGCCGATAGCATGGTTGACGACGTAAAGACCGGATCTGCGAAACCCCAGGAAGAAGAGACCGCGTCTGAGACTGTCGCCGCAGCCCAAGAAGACGCCAAAGAATGTGACCAGAAGGACAACGATGACACGGCCAAGGAGGTCAACGAAGACTCCAAATCAGAGACGAGTGTCGACTCAGACAGAAGTGCCAACACAGACAAGACGTTCGATTCCTCCGGGTACGACAAGCTGGACTCGGGAGCCTCCACCCCCGAGGTTATTGCCACACCCGAAGCGACACCCTTAGACACCAACAAAGAGCTGTGCTAGAGCCATCTAGAACATACAGAGTGATGATGTACATGACGGTTAGACGGTAGAGCATAGTCGCTCAGACCAGGATTTGATGAGGTTTTCAGGCGTTGCGCGCATTGGATTCGACACCTGGTCCGCGGGCTGATTAGTTGTTGCATGCATGTTTTTCTGTCGCGAGCGAGATCCAAGAGCGATCCTGCTTGGAGTTTATTGGGAATTAAGACTCATCTTTTGTATCACATGGCCGGATAACGGCTCATATCCACTCTGTTCTTATTTGCTCCATGTGTGGGCTGGCCTCGCACATGAAGTCAGCGTCGCATTAAACCTCAGCGTAATATCAAATTTATTTCCATTTAGTTCCATCGAGCACACCACCCAACTGCCTCCTCCACCCCCTAGAGTATTCAAGCATTGCCAGGACGCATGGCAAGGCTTTGATAAGCTGAGGGCTCCGTTACCCCTAGAACTCTGCAAAGGTACTAACTCTGTCTACCAGAAATACTTGAAAGTACAGCAAGGGCAACAACGTAACAGCTAGCAGATACAAAGTAGGGGATTCCTAATGCGGCACCACCCAATGAGATGCCTCGGACCCAGAGAACCATCATCAGAGGCGCGCCCAACAGTGACCCTGACGTTTTGACCATCATGACAATGGAGAAGACGTGTGATTCAGGATCGACCATATCCAACCTTTGTTCGTCCCGCTTTGGGGCGACGTAGGGTGATTTGAGCAGCGAGAGGGTGAATACCGGGAGGGCGGAGCCGAGAGCGTAAAGAAACAACGACGGCACCAACACCCAGATCTGTGTGGCCAGGGCTATAGCCAAAGCACCAAGTACGGAGATTATCAGACAGATCTTGGCATAGGACATGTTCATACGGTGGCTGACAACTTCAGGTGGGATATGGAGCGACCTCTTCTGGCTCGAACGTAAGAGTGCGGGAACAATGACTGTAAGCAGTGTAAAGTTCACGACGGCTTTTGCGGACAAAAGATAGCCTGTGGAAGCGAACGTCCAGCCGTACCTCTTGGAGATGTACTGCACCAGCAGCTTGGTATCCGAGCTGGCAAGAGACGTGAGGACGAAGCTGATGAGAAGAAGTGTCATGTTGCGTGGGTGACTCGCGATGATGGATCGCAAGACACCGAAACGCTGGAGGATTGACCGCAGGAGTGATGCATCAGCGTCTTGAGCTTTCAGGATAGGAGACGACAGCAGAGGCCTCGCTTGATCATCCGCATTCCGTGATGTGGAAGAACGAGAGTGACTCTCGGATGAATCGCCCATGAGGGATATGGCCGGGATGGCCAAGAGAAGCAGGGATATGCCGATCCAGAACGGTAGCCATAGAAGTAGGCTCATGGAGGCCGATGCAAGGGCCGGACCCAACAGATTGACAACATATGAAACGGAGCTCATCCATCCAAAGTACGTGGCCCTTGATAGCCCAGTCAGTACAAACATGCCCCGGGTGAGGCATTCGAACCTAGTTTCAACTCACCGCTGGACATGATCATCCGTGAGACCAGATGCAATTGCATATGTGATGGAGTTGAAAACACAGTCGCCACCCAGTATGGATAGGAACGGCGATGCAATAATGGCCTTGGTTGGCATGATCTGTTCGAAATAGCCCACGATGACGGCCCACGCCAGCATGACGATGCGCGGGGCAAGATTGATACAGAGAATGGTGCGCCGCCCATATCTTTCGGCGAGGAAGCCCAAGGGAATCGTCATGACGAAATCTAAAGGGTGTCAGCCGCGGGGCGCTTATCAGACGGGAGTGAGTCCATCCATGCTCACCGCCCACGATCCAGGCAGTCTCCATGGTTCCTTGGATCCAAGCCAGGCCCTGCTGGACGCCATCAATCTTGCACAGGCGCTCTTCGACGTTGCCGTCTCGGTCGATGACCGATGGGTCTGCCCTCAGATAGTGCTCACGGCACAGGCGGCGCTCGATGACCCTGCTCAGGGGCAGCTGGTACAAGCTAGCAGCCAGGTTGACGAGGAGCACGAGCGCGAGCAAGGCCCCGATGCCGGCTTTCCGCGGCCTGCGCGGGGCTGCTGACGCGCCAGTAGCAGCATACGAGATGCTCTCGTCTATTAGCTGCGTGGCGGGCGGCATGATTCAGCCACCGAATATGTCTCGCGGTGTATGTATCAGGATTGATAGCAGTCCGATGGTGATTTGACGCGGCGGTTTTCGGGTCACTGGCGCTACTGCTGACTAAGCAAAGCATGTCCGATCTGTAGGTGAGAAACGGATAGCTATTATGGCTTGTACAGGAGATTGATCACTGGGGGGCCCAAGATTCCGAAATAAAAAGGGCATCATCACTGAAAATCAGTTTTAAAAGGCTAAATATAACCTTCTATCAATTATAATGAAACTATTTCGTTCACAGAGCGTGTGTTATTATGAAGCCCCCCGTTTCACCGTCGCCGCTGGTTCTACCAGAGCTCACTCGGCGAATGAGTCGAGGACAGAGTGATAGTCGAGCTTGCTCTCCTGACAATCCATGTATACCATCAGACCTCTACCCGTGAGCTCCTCTCGTTCTTTTAGTTCAGCAGCAAATAATTCAAGTCGTCTTCTAGGAAGCCCAGTGAAGGACACAACGCGTAGTTCCCGCAAAGAGGCTGGAAGCGATGCCATCAATAAGTCGGGAGCCACCCCCAAAGCAAAAACTCTCAAGGTCTGCAGTGAGCGACTCTAGGTTATCCAAAGCGCATAAGGGCATATCAATCTCTAGCTCCGAGTCCAGATGAAAGTACACAAGGAGGCTCTTCAACGTCCGTTTATGCTTTGAGATGGCCATCATCATCGGTACTAGTTGTCGAGGCCCTGAGCTATCGTATCCGAGGTCACGAAGCTTTTCTAAACCGGAAGTCAATGTCCTGAAAATACTCGGGTTGTCGAGCAGCGGCTGAAATGGAGAGCCGTAAGACTTGGCGGCAGCCTATTTTGATGGCCGGTAAAGCGGACTGTATCTAGGTAGAGACTTTCTAGATTCGATGCGCGATCAATTACGGTTTGAATCTCATCCATTGTTAGTCTGCCCTGTTGAGATAGTCTGAGATGCCGCAGATGGTCGAAGTGAAAACTGCGAATGTCGGGGCCTGCCTCAGAAAGCCAATCAAATGATCCTCGATATATTCCTCCTTTCGCCGTGAAAGACAAGGCCACTCATTCTGCATTCCGAGCCGTGAACATGGCCAATTCTATGAGAATGTCCACACGCCACGGAAACTCGTGCCAGTCGCTTCGCAGCTGGAGTCCCAGGCCTTCGGCAAGTTTCGAAACAAAAATGATATCTTGGTCTGCGATGGCCTCAAGAGTTGTTTCACTAGAACGCTGTTTTGCCTTGATGACAAGTTGTGTTGTATACTCCACACGATAGGGCAGCGAACTCCAGCTCTCGAGAAGCGATAGCAGTTGTGCAACGCAGGCTTGAGGAACGTGAATAGAGCGGTAGAGTTGCGGCTCGACTGCCGCGCGAAGTTGATGGCATGTGCGACCAAGTTTTGCTATTGACGAGAGCCACAGGCTTACATGCTCACTATTGGACGATTCGGGCTGGTGATGGAAAGTTACATGGCTCTGGGCTAGGTCCTCTTAATTCTGAGAGAATTTGATGCGTGATCTCCAGGGGAAGGCTGAGAAGAGACAAAGGCTCCATCTCTGTAAACAGCGCTTCAGACAAGCTACGATGAAGATTGTAACTTTGGTATCTGGGAATGGGTGTGGTTGCTGTTCAGTTGTACGAGGTCTAAAACGGTGATGAGAAAGACCTTTAAGATCCTGTGACAAAGGGACATAGATTGCTTAGACAAGTGTTTTGGGGTTGGTATGACCGAGCCATTCAGGGTTGAAGCACGTGGGGCGAAGCCATGATGCTGTATGATGGCCCCAGATTGATTGCAGCTAACATGGGCTATGCCGGGAATTGCAGGAAAAGACCTATGTAACTATGAAGCAATCCTACTCGTAAATAAGTTTGTAACTAACATGGTGAATATACGTTAAAGATGACGTTGTAAGCCAGAATAGTTTCATTTTCAACAGTAATACCAACTATAACCAACGACCGCAAAGACACCTGCACTTTTGCCTCCGGGTTTCCAGTCTTTTTTTGACAACTCTTCTGAATATAACGGAAACTGATTTTGTATTGCCGCGAAAAAGACGCCGTTTAGCACATGAATTAGTTGACGGCTCTTATTTCCTCGTGGTACATGTCATTTAGCCCCCGGCACCTATATGCGACCTTCCGAGCGGTAGTTAGCTTGGGCCCTGGAGCTTTTTTTTTATAGAAGTTCAGGCCACAATGACATGATCGCTGCTGGCACGGCGAATTTCTCATATATTCCAAGGCAGTAGCCATCAGAGAGATGGCATGTGAAACATCGACTTAAAGCAGACAAAAAGATTCCAGTAGCTCAAATCCGACGAAGTTTCTTCGCTCCTTTCTCAAGCTTGGCTGCAGCTGCGACCCAAACCATCGCATCCTTGCATTTCACCTCATTTCAACGCTCTCAAATTCCAGCTGCTTTGCCAATACTTCCAGGGGGATCATGACTGAGAATTACCGGAGCCACTGGCATTTCCTGTGGGGGTTTGTCGCTGTCCGATGACTCCGAAAGGATTCGAAGTCGGAGCATAGCTATTGTCGGCTTCACTGCTCTGCACCAGTTGCCGTAGACCACCCTGCCCAACAGGCCCATAAGTTGGCCTGTGGCGGTACGATTTGTCAGCTGTTATTGCGGGTTTCCCTGATTTGCCTACGCTTTTGAAGGGGTTTCTTGTGCTTGTGACACCAAAGGTTCTCAGGCTGTTCCCAGGGGGGCGGTTCGGTCTTTCTTCAAGGGCTTCGAGGCTTCCAATTTGTTCGTTGAGAAATCTGATTCTCTCCAATAACTGCTCACGAGTTTCAGGCTGGGTTGGTGGGAACGAAGAGCCCATAAGATACTGGCCACGATTTTGAGTTGATTGCATGCTTCCGGTGTTGTCTCTCATGGTGCTGCCACTGGCGCTGCCACTATGGCTGCCTGTGTAGGCAAACTCAACTCCGTCCTGGGAAAGGTTAGCGTGACGGCCTTGACCATGTGTACTCCGTGCATCCGCGTTTCTGAGATGAGAGGGCATAAACTGATAGGGCACCGCAACACGCGAGTCGTCCCAGCGCTCACGCAGCTTGGCCAGCCTTTCTTCTTGGATTCGAGCTGTCTCTTGGAGACATTCCTGGCAAATTGGTTCAGTTTGCTTCATGTCCTTCCACGTGAAGTATGGACAGTAGTATTGGGGGTCCTTGAAGGCATCCAGAACGACCTCGTATGGCTGCTCGTAAAACCATCTGTCGCAGTAGTCCCAGGTCTGTTGTTGAACCTCCCACCATAGGACATGTCCTTTTCCGGGGCGGAGCATTCCTGCCGTAATAGGTTCGTTATCCCGCCGAGGACAGTTCGGGTTGGAGCATGGGCAGATGTGCAAGTATCGTGGCGTTCGGCACATTGCGATTTTGGGAATTTGTCTATTCGTAGTTTGAGACTTTGGAGGAGCTTGATGAAACTGTAGAAGTCTTTTTATTGGATGGATTGGTATTTGTGAATGATACTGGACGAGACAGAGGAATCCCCTTACTTATTATACCTCAGGAACACCCTCGAGTCGGTTGAAATCTTCGTTTCAATGGTATTATATTACACAAAGAATCTATGCCATAGTTTTATTCAAGCGCTTTGAACCAGTGTTGTTCGTTTCCTTGTGTCGGACTCGGCGTTACTCTACAAAATTGGAACATGCAGTTGTTCCCCAAATAGTTAACTCAAAGAAGCTTTATCCTAGGGATGTCGAATAAGTAAAATGTACTAGCTCTTCAATGCGAACATGTCAAAGGTCTTGAAGCAGCAACTGACTATATTGGTTTAAAGCATTTTCAGTCACAAATAGAAACAAACAACCATGACCAAATCAATAAGACTCCAAATGGGTTATTACTGCTCAATCTTTCTTCATCTTGGTCCATGTGCCATCCAACGTTGACATGTTTCAAGCCAACCTTGTAGCTTAACAAACCATATGGACGGTATTAATAGCAGCCACGGAACCAAACAAAATTTACTTGAAGTCCTTTGTAATGAAGGCATATTTTTACCGGCTGATATTTCAAGCCATCTCAAGTTTTACATGAAAAATCCGGGGATTGCTATCCGTCTTTCTAACCGGAATCAAACGCCTATGATGCATATGTCTTGAGAAAAGGCAGTTGTTCCCATGAAGTGCGTCTTATCCCTACTGCAATTTAATGCGGAGACCTGGGGAACTTGATTTCTCAGTAAACGCTGCCCCAAGGGCGCGAGTCGCGTGACCTTCTTTCCCAACTTCCATGTCTCCTAGGTCGACGACGATCGTCTCGTCGTAGTCTGTCGCAATCGTCGCGCTTGGCGATCTCTTCGAGGAGAATTTCCCTCTTTTCCTTCTCGCCAGCGAGGATCGACTGCAGCAGGTCGACTTTCCTGATGAGCTCATCTATCTTGAAGTGGTCTCCTTTGAGCTTACACTCGAGATCTTCGATAGTGCAAAGCAGTTTCTCAACTTCGCGCTGTCGTCCTTCGTGCAAGTGATGGTTGCATCGCTCAATGCGAAGCTCTTCCTCGAGGATCTCCACCTTACGAACTAGGTCCCCAATCTGTCGTACATATTCATCAGACTTTGGGTATCTCAGCCGTTCTTCCGCCAGTAGGCACTCCAGGTCATCGATCCTTCGGCCAAGTTCGATCGCTTTGCGCTCCCAGTGCTCGGTTCTCTTCTGTTCTCGCTCCAAGTCAACAAGTAATCTTGCATTGCAGTCCTCGATTTCTTGCCTCCATATGCGATTGTCTTCCCCCGAAATCCACGTGTTGCGTAGAATGCGAACCTCATCCCGGCTCTCGTTTAGTCTGGCCAGGCAGTCGTCGTAATCTCGGATAAGCTTGTCGTGACGGATTTGGAGGTCGTCGAAGTAGGGGTGGCCGGGCGGACTGCAATCGTACTGTCTCTCTCGCAATTTTTCCTCCAAGTGTTTGATACGCCGGAATTGATCTTCCCTCGAGTGCTCGAAACAGATGCTTTCTGATGTGACATCGCAGTAATTGAGACACTTATCAATCTTGCAGCAGTGCTCAGTACAGTAGCCGAGTTGAACCCGGACGATCTTCCGGCATCCAGTCCTTCTACACTGATGATCCGCACAGTATTCTCCTCCTGCCAAGCAAGGTCTTTCGCAAGACTTCCAGTGACAGCGGTGGCGATGGCAGTGAACTCCAAACTCGGCAATCTCGACGCATCCTTTGATGGTGCAGGTGTGTCTGTGGCAGAAGGGGCTAAAACCACCCCCATCAAGACTGACGGCCACTGCGTAGCAACTTCCCGAGCCGCAACCATGATCTCGGCAGAAGACTCTTTTCGAATCGATTTCGTTGTATCGGAAATTTAGACAGCCCTCGTAGGTACATTTATGAATCGTACAGGCTCGACCCCCTGAAAGGCATAGACTGTTGCAGCCCTTGTAAGTACAGCGGTTCTCCGTGTAGTCTATCACTCAGTCAGCCCAGCGTCACAAAAGTTACTGAGCGAACCCCCCAAGGCGCCTTACGTTTCTCGCAGAACTCCCAATAACTACCATCTGATTTCCTGAATCTGAAATCATTGCACTTTTTCACAGTGCAAATCTGGTGTATTAAGCAGCGGTGGTCGGCATGCACAGGTTCCCGGCATTTCAGCTCCCGGCATATTGTAGAAACGTGATCAACACAGTACTCAGAGTCGACAACTCGTCTCTCGAAACAGCTCGATACCAGACATCGATGGTCGGGGCAATAACCGTACAATTTTTCTCTGGTCTTGTAACAGTTTTCGACGTAGCACTTGTCTACTCGCACTGCGTGTTAGTGGCATGCATAGCTTGACTCTGTGGCGGTTGAAACTCACGATCCGGACATTTCCACGGCAAGGGCAAGCCCGATGGGCAATCACCTGTCCGATCGCAGCCCGGCACCCCACATCTCCGGTCTGAACAGAAATTAGGGAATTTCTCCAAACGCCGTGGAGGGATGGAGGGATGGAGGGACTTACGATCATCGCAGAAGCGGTACAGAGGGTTTTTTGGTCGGCTGCACATCTCTAAGCCGAGTATGCAATATTTGCAGGTGTCTAGGTAGTAGTGATCAGACTTTTGTAGGCATAGACACCAGAGGAATAACTAACGATCGACGCAAAAGTCTGAATAGATTCTGATGTCGGGTCTCATGGGGTCGATGCGTATGAAGGCATGTTTTCTGGAGCATTGGTCTACATGACATGTCCTTTCATACCTGTAATCCACGCAATCATCACAGCTGCATCTTGACGACCTCGAAGATCTTGATGATGAGCATGATGACATGACGGACGTACCAGCCGGATTTGGCTGGTAAACTGTCCCTTAGAATATGACGTGTGCTGGATCAGACAGGTATTTAAAGTAAGTATGCCGATATAGGGTACACTGTGTTCTTTCAATGGTGGATGAAGTCGTGGCTGCAGTGAATGCTGGACGATCAACGTGCGGCGAAAAAGAAAGATGAAAGTTGTGATTGAGGGGGGGCTGTAGAGACCCTTTTTGAGGGAGAGGCAGCTTAAAAGAGGTCAATGTGGTTGTTTGTATGAGAATATGTCCGGGTGAAGGAGGCCGACTGGAACAAGGACCCCGAGGGGGCGGCGTGACAATAGCTTCATCCCACCTTTCTTGAAGTGGTGTGGCTGAGCTTTTACCATATCATCCCAGGTACTTAGAGACGCTCGGTCACGCGACGACGTGTACACCGGCCTACCTATTCCATCCATTGTAGGTCCTTTTCAATGTTGAAATCTTCTCAAATTTGAAACGGTTTTTTTTAGTTATAAAGGGACATCCATCAAGGGAGACATAAAGCAAGCTTCCAAAGACTTAGCTGCGCACCAACTAGTAGGAACCCTGACAGATGATAATTACATCGCCAATCGCCACGGCTGAGGATTCTTGAGCCTGTCACTGGGAAAAATCAATGGCAATCTTCTTCTGGATCGCAAGTGCAAATGTAGGCAAGACAGTTTGTATTCAACCTCCACTCCCCATCACATCGGTAGCTGCCGAAACAGACCGGTTGGCTGGCCGAGTGTTTCCCGCGAACAGACGTCCGACCGGACGCAACCGAAACGAGGCTAGGTTGACAGGCAGGTGTTCGGTTCGGCCTGGACCAAGCAAGAAGTTTAATCGATGCACGCGAATGCAGAATGCCACCGGAACAGGGTGAGGAAGCCCGGAGAGATCCAAGTTAGAAAAGAGGGCTTGCATAGATGACGCCAGCAAGCATCAACAGAGCGTGGCGCCCTAGCCTAGATAGTGGAGGGTACGCGCTCGCCAGAGGGTCTCAGAGTATCACATGGGAAGGGGGGGAGGTAGTGGCATGCGGCCTGCCAAGTGAGACCTAGTTGGAGAGTCGACACAAGACTTACATTAATTTTTGATTACGTGAAGGGCCCAAAGAAGTGGCTTTCCGCACGGTTTGTTGGAGAAAAATAACCCAAAGGATTTTCTGTTTGTGCCTTGTGTTTTCGGTACAATTACATCAGTTGCTTTTCATGTCGGCGTCGTCACCGCTAGGTATGTTTGGCCAGCTGAACAGCAAAGCGTTCGGCTCTAGGCATACATACGCAATGCTTTCTATCCGATCACACTAGGGATATCTGCAAGAGGACGCTCAAGACACACATGCATGCTAACAAACGCAGTACTCCACAGCACATGGAGAGCTGAGGCTTTTGACAAGTCGAAATTAGGCGGTTTTGGTTGTCGCATTATCACTTATTTGCACTTGCATGGCAGTATATGGATCAGCAAACTCGTATGTAGATTCGTTTGCAGCTTCAACACGTACATAGTTAACTTGCCAGCATACGCCGACAATTTCCCAAGTTGCCGCCCCCGTTGAAGTGTCAGAGCGCCTGGCAGCCGTTTCTCGGGTTTGGCACAGAAGCCCAGATGCGGAACACGAAAGTGACAACCAGGGTCAAGCATATGATACAATTATAGAGATAACTCAATTGACAGTGGCTTTCAACAACAACACCTGACAGCTCTGATGGTCGGACCATGCCGCGCGACTTCCCCTCGGACTCCTTTTCCCCCCGGTCCCGATGACTTGACCGATGGGGTTCCTCATGCACAGACACAGCCCTACGCAGGATCCGGAGCTTCGCCATACCACCGCTGCAAAGCCCATGTGGCCGCTTCGACTACTCGTTTCCATCGCTCAGGCAATTGAGGGAACTTACCGCCCTTGACCGTAGCCAGTAATTCCGGCAGGGCACCGGCCATTGCCGCTCTGGCCATAAAACGGATGCCGTGATGGCGATGGTGCAGGTTAGCGTCCAGCAGCAGCAGCAGCTCAACTGAAAGCCCAAGTAACTTCTAGAAGCATGACGCCGAGGATCCGTGGATAATCTGGCGATTGAAGCACCACACATTGTTAATCCAAAAGTCGATTGTCCGTTTGCGGCATCTAATAGCATGGGCCTGGATAAGTAGACAAACTCGCCATTGTCAGCTCCCGATTCTGCGAACTAACCTACCTACGAGGGAATGTACAAGCACTTTCGGACACATCGGCACCTGCTGCAATGCAATAATCCAGATCACAGCCCGAAACTGGATTTTTTCTTTTCTTTTTGAAGGATTTGATTGATTTCTCACAAACCTTTACTACGCTTGCTACATCTCGAATTCACGGTTGCTAGCCACCGTAGATGAACATTGATATCACGCATTTATCGTTCCCCACGCCGGAATCTCGGTCAGTTGGTAAACTGACTTCCTTCTTTCTTGGGCTGGATACCAGCCTCCAGGCTATCCATTCTGCTTGAATGTGCAGCAGATATACCTACTTAATACAATGTGTGGTTCCTGTAATATCTATGTGGCTATTTGCGAGGGAGCCTGGTAGAAGCGAATATACCTGTGCCATTCATCTTTGGTTTTAATAGATGTCAGCTTCAACAGAAGTAACATAGCATTACCATATATGACCAGAGAAGGAAAGGGGGGGGGCGTACTGGAGTTATAAATAATAAACAAGTCGATTTGGAAGTACACAACTAAGGAGCATACAGTTCTTCACTTTCTCTCTAAAATCTTTCAACGGTTCATAATAGTTGTCCATGGATATTAACATCAGTCTTCCTCCCATTGTCGTTACCCTCTTTGTCAGAGAGCACATATAAATCATTCCGTTTGCAGTGCCGTTCTTGTGTACATCGTTATGTACCATCCAAGCAATGAGGTGAGACTCAAGGGGGGATCCGTATGGAACCTGTACGCCGATGATCCCTCGGGTCATGACGGCAAGGAACAATTCTAGTCAAAATCCTGGGCACGGTTGACGAATGCGGAGGATATCTACGCGGCGGATGGTCTTGTAGCAGGGAACGGTTCAACATGTATATATTGTCTAGCTGAGTTGATTACCCTCGGCGCCTTTTGTCCTCATCACAGGAACGGCCCGGGGTAAAACAACACAACAACAACAACAACAACAACAACATCCAAGGAATGAGGATATTATGCTGGTAATTTTTGTTCTGATTGCCTCAAGGTGTAATTATTTATTATATTTTCTGATCCAAGGGAAATTTTCCGGTTCCCAGAATCAGTACTTGGCGGAGCACCCTTTGCGACTATTCACGTATACAATGCAATGCCATGACTATCTCAAGTCTTGCCTTAGGCCGGCGTACTAGGTTTCACCTGCTCAGTCGTAACCGCCGTTACAACTTCCATCTGAATGTAAGGTCCCTCAGCAGGCCTTGATGATGGCACATCATGCATCTCGACCGCGTGTACTATACGCATGTCGTGCATGCTCGCATAAGACCTTCCCCAACCCCTCATGCCACCATGCTTCCACCACCACCAATCCTTCTTATCATCCCTAGGGGTGATATGCGCTAGTGGAACTCTTTTGCTAGAGGGTCCACTGATGACCACTGTGTGGCCATAATCTCGTATAGGCGTTCTTATGAAGGCGAACCTATCCAATCCCGTATCGTGGACGTCTTGTGGAGCGCTGAAGAGTATTGTCGATGTCCACAAAATGGAGTTGAAAAGTCCATTAGCGGCCAGAACTGACCCCGCGAAAGCAAAGTAGTAAATGCCGAGATCGATGCCTAGAAGAGATGTGACACGACCAATCACGAGAGGTACGCTGCACCCGATGTATACAAACGGGTAGACGAGAAACGCAGGGTGATATCCGGTCAGCCGTTGGGACTCTGATCGCCGACTGCTAGAGAACCCAGAACCTCCGCTACTTGGCGATCGATTGTTCGGTAGATAACGACAATTGCGCTTTTGACGCCACAGTGTATAGAATACAAAGGCATAAAGAGTGATGGTTATAGCAATCGAAACCATGATCCAGAAGTAATGGGCCCACAGACGCCAGGAATCGTAGGCTGTGGAAATCCAGCACCTGGATTATATCGAAATTAGTTCAATAACTCCATTGATTTCCCAAAACATAGAATGAGGCTTACCAGACATTAGCCCTCATGAAGAAAGATTCATGAGGGGCCGCCGGGTGAAGCACGGAGACTATCACTCCAGCACCATTGATTCCAAAATCGAATACCCAGAGAGCAGCAACAGTGGCATACACAGTCCATTGTGGTAGCTTGTATCCCAAACCCACAGTCAGGAAAGTGTTGACAGATATTGCTGTGAGGAATAGACTGGCGGCCAGATTACTTGTCGAGCCCAGCCACCCTTGGGCCCAGCAAACAGACGAAGGTGCGATTATACCATCACTTACTACCCAGTAGATGCTGATAGCATAAGCGACAGCCTCCATCATATCTGCCAAGAGAAGATTATAAACGAGGATTGGGAAGGGACTGCGAATCTCTTCCTCCTCCTCATTCTCTTCTTGTTCCTCTTGTCTTGAAAAGTCGGCTCCATTGGTGCGCTCCGGATTGGCCAATCTATCAAGCTCCAATATGCGAGAAAAGCTATTGTTGCCTACACAGGGGGCATCTATTCCAAGCGTAAGGTCTGGTAGGTCAGACGTGGAATAGTTTCCCTTCTGTTTATTTTCTCGCCTAATGTGAGCCCATTTTCGCCTTCGGTATGACAAAAATTTGTATGTAATGAAAAGCCAGAGGAGAGTGGTAGCCGCGGCGGAGAGAAAAGAAAATGAGGTCAAGATTATGAGGCCACGACGATGATATTCTGGTAGAGGTACCAGACTCGCGCGTTGAGACGCGGCTGACATGGTGGTGGAACGCCTCCAGAAATAAGCAGTGACGCCAAGTCTCAGTGATCACGACGAGCAGCAATTATATCGACACCGCTGCATGATGAGAAAGATTTCTCTCTGGTCCTTTTAGAGACCTGATAAAAGTTTCGACACCAATGTTTCTCAAAAGCTTAATGCTGTCCCGACTCATGTCTTGCAGCATCGTGTTGGCCGTCACCTGTCAGATTCGGGGTTCAGGTTCTTCAGCGAGCCGGTCGTTTCATGCCGAAAGTTTGTCAGAGCTACGCCAATAAGTATGTCTCCTTTTGCTTGTTATTTAAACGTTAGGTGCGGCCTTGTCGATCCAAAGCTGCGCATTGTGCTCTCAAACTTAGATTTGAGAAGCTCGTGGTTTTGCCGTCAGCAATGGTTTCATGGTGGGAAGTGGAGACGATCAAGACAAGGGAGCCCCGAATAGCAATCATTATGGAAACATTTACGCATTGACCTTTTCTGTTTTAGCGGAGAATCGCCAAAAGGTCACGCTCATCCACCGCTGGGGATTGTTGGCAAGTGCTTGATACGGCTAGTCTGAGAAACTTTAAACTGACTAGCATGGTGGAGGACCCTGAGGTTGTGGGCTCTTCGTACGTATTTGAACCTGAGCAGCTTGTCGATATCTCTAGTATAGAGTAGATTCGCGGGTTTCAAGTGAGCCAAGAAAATGTCAGCATATCGTTTGGAATGAATAGGTACAGCACCCGGATCCGCGGCATCCTGTGTCGTCCGACCATACAGTATCTGCGATATCCGGTTCGGGGTCGCTCTCTTCCTCTTCATCTTCCCCAGCCGACGAAGCATTTTTAACCCCCAGCTATATGTTACGACCCAACAAGTCGCAGGCGATGCCAGCCCCACCAGACCCTGGAAGCGCGGGCGGCACGACATCTTGTAGGCTAACGAAAGGATGACTCCCCACGGAACGGAAGAACTATGGCACAAGTCACGTGAGGATAAGACCACTGAGCACTGATAAGATCTTGGCACGAGCGCTTAAGGGATCGACGCATGAGCGCTCAGTCCTGCAAGCCATGAGCGCTCAAGACGTACAGGAGAAGGCGCTCAACCAGGGTAACAAGACTTGTATATAGGACGGACTGAGTCCGGGACTCAGGACGAACTTCCATAGCTCTTCAGCAATTAACTTGTGATACATTCTCTGAATACCTTTCAGTATCCAACTTGTGTTTCACCACTGAGCTATACGAGCGACCCAAGACAACCCTGACCATTCGACTGATCACCGAGTGATCCCCTAAGCAGCCCAGAAGACCATTACTGTTAACCGAGTATCGACCCCAGCTATACTTCTAGCAGAAACCCTACTGTCAGATATCTGGCTGTAACACTATAGCTGCAAATAAAGCCGCAAAATATTTTACTTAATAAGTAACTAAAAGCATTTTTCATAACATATAGATTACGTTTTGCAGGCTATCAGTATTTGGCAGGTCGAGGCATTTACATTAACTTAGAAAGATAGTAGCAGTACAAGAATAATTGTCTAAGTTTTCATACACAACCTACACTAATTAGAGTCCCAAACTAGGCTAATGAACTCGACATTCGCCACATGTACCCGTGCGTTAGAGTGGACCCACATTAACACACTCGACTGCGTGAGAGTGTACACCTAAATCTTAAATATCCCCTTACTGTTAAATATCTATAAGTATTTAAATTAATATTTCTTAATAACTAGACCTAACTATATAAAAAAATTATATTACTATACTCTTCTTACTAAAGGCTTTTAATTAATACTAATTTTATTATATCTTATATTTCTATAATTAAGGCACTTTAATTATATGCCTAGTAATAGTAAGAGTTATAGGGGATATACTCTATAATAATAGTATAGGTATATTACTTAGAGGTAACCTATAAGTATCCTTATTAATTATATAACTATACAGCCTATCTACTACCTAAGTAATTACTTACTAATTTACTCTATTTTTTACTACCTCCCTCTTATATAGAGGAGTTATATTCTAATATTTACTATATTAATACCTATTATTATAAGGCTCCTTTAGAGGTAACTGCTATATATATATATTAAGTAATATTAATATACCTTACTAATACTATAAGTTATTAAAGGATATAAAGTCTATTTAGCTAGTAAAAGGGTTAAAGTCCTTTAGTAGATATATATTACTACTTATCTCCTCTTTAGGCTGTTACTTTAGTTACTCCTCTAGCTACCTTTTAATTTTTAGTATAAGTAGTAGTGCCTTAGCTATTTTATACCTAGCTATATTACTTATTTTAATATACTAAAAGAGGTATATAGCTTTATTAGTATTAGCTTCCTACTTTTTATTCTTATAGACCCTTTTTATAAAGGGGATATTACTAAGTACCTTTACTTTATTATTAGCAGTATCCTATAAGTATTAAGTTATATACTTCTTATATTATTTTACCTACTTCTCTAGTTCCTTTTAATACTACTATTCTACCTTATTATAAAGAGCTTTAACTATAATAGTACTATTAGAAATATCTATTTAGTAGTAAGTATATATAAGCTTTTAGTCTTCTTTAGCCTTATAGGTAAGCTTAAGGTTTCTTTTATTTATATAGAACTAGGTTACTATTAAGACCTCTAGGGTACTCTTAATATAGTAGATATTATCCTATATACTAATAGGACTATACTTTATAAGATACTACTATTATAGGCTCTTAAGAATATAATAAGTAGTATAAGGTATAGTATTTATATAAGTAATTACTTATAGGTAAAGCCTCTTACTCTATAAGGCTAGTGTTTTTTTCTATTTCTTAAAAGGCTATTCTAAATCCTATAGCTATATACTAGTACGTTTAAATCCCTTTAGTATATAATAGTATTTAAAGCCTATATTCTAAATTTCTTACTATAAATTAAAGAAGTTAACCTTAATTATATAGAGTAGCTTAGTATTAATACAGTTAAGTATATAGCTATATTAGGCTTTTTTTATATACTAGTATATCCCTATATCTAATAGCTAGAAGAAGTAGCTAATATATAGTAGTATAAGTATAGGTATAATATTAAAAAGACTATAGTATTTAATAAGCTTAGGTACCTTATAAGCAGTAAATCTATCTATTAATAGTATATAGTATATATTATAGTAAGCCTCTTTAATAACTAGCTTTAGTAAGGTGCCCTATATACCTTTAGATATAATAAGAGTAACTTTAGTATCTCTAGTACTACTGTTAGTAGTACTAGTACTACTATTTTTATTTAAATAGTTAGCTACTAAAGGCTGCTTTTTTTTCCCCTTTTCTTTAGTAAGCTTTTTTAATTTATCTTTTAAGTATTTTAGTAAGGTTAATACTTATATTTCTTAAACTAATAACTAGGCTAAATAGCTAAAGTGTTATTTAAAAGAAAAGTCTATTAGTACTAAGGCCTTACTAGGTATATATAATATACTAGTATACTAAAAAGAAGGGCTTATTATATATAACTACTTATTAAAGTGCTTAATCTATTTTAATACTATATCTATATTATTAAACCTACTCTTTATAACTATAAGGTATAATATATTTAGAAGGCTAGTGTTAAAATAGTTCTTTTATATAGTTTTACCTTAAAGAATAAGGAAGCTAGGGATTACTTTTATACTAACTAATATAGTATTAATAGCTATAATATACTCTCTATTCTTTAGATTATATATTATAAGTCTAAAATACTATTTTCTCTATATATAGATAACCCTTACTAATCTATTAATAAATCTAGCTTAAAAAAGAGACTTATTAAAGTTCTATATATTATTAGAGGTAATATTAAAGGCTTCTAAAATAGCCTTATATTTAAGGAACTAGTTACTAATATACTAGATCTCCTCCTCTACCCCTATATAATTTATATCCTTCTACTTATAGAGATATACTATAAGCTTTTAGTAATACTTTATCTATTAAGTATACTAGTTATAGTATATTAGTTTAATAGGCTATAGGTAATTTACCTATAAATAATTTATATAGTTAATAATAGAAGTAGGAGTTAGAGGGAGTAGCCTATCCTCTATATAGTAGATAAAAGTAATAAGGGTATCCTCCTTATTATATAAAAGAGCCTATAGGTAACAGTCTACTAAAGGTAGTATATTAAATATATATAATATATTAAGGAGCTTACTTAACTACTTATTTTTACCCCTTTTACTGCTATTACTTACCTTAATATTAATAACTTTATATTAAATAGCTAAAAAGGATATACTATAATACTTTATAGCAGATTTAAGAGTTTATACCCTACTTTAGTTATAGCTCCTATAGCTTAGTAAGCTAAAGTAGTATAGTACAGCTAGCCTAGCCTTCCTATAGGTCTTAGCGTTAAATTAGGGTATATTTTAAAGCTCTTATTAAGACAAATTAAATAGTATAAAAAGTATTATATTTAGATGATAATTATAATTATTATTATTAATAGTAAGTTTTAAATTATTTAACGGTAAGGGGATATTTAAGATTTAGGTGCAGACTCTTAAGGGGCCTGACGAGTCTGCTGAGTAATGAACTCTAGCGGACGGGTAAAGCTCGGCCCCAAGCGACGAAACTCGTTTTTGGCAGCTCTGTGGTCAAGTGCATGAATTAGACAGCAGACCTATGAATGTTCTGCTGTGCTCGCCCAAATAATGTGGTAGAAAATCGCAAGTTATTTCTCATTTTCACTATCTGATTCTACCTGATGCGCTGCCTGCTGTCTTCTTTGAACCCACTGCCGGCAACTAATCTCGCCGTATTTGGGTATTTCGCCATGTTTTACGCAAGTATCGATAACTCCGCAGCTTTCATGCAGCCCGAATCCAAAAAAGAAGGGCATACTGACGCGCTCGCTGCCGCTCATGTTTTGTACGCGATGAACAGTACTAAGGTATAGGTCGTTGCTTATCCGCTGCAAGTAGTCGGCAATGTTGACGACAAATGTTCCTGGTATCGGCGCAGCCCTGATCCATTGGCCCTCAGGATTGAGAACTTGTAACCCCCCAACAGCGTCTTGCCACAATATGGTAAAGAGTTGGAAGTCTGTGTGCGAGCCTATGGAGACCTGAGTGTTTCCAGTTGAGTCGTCATTGCCTGAAGCTTGATGTAAGGGCGGGTAGTAGTTCAGCACCAAGGCTGCGTCAGGATACACAAACTTTGGGTCGAAATAGTCTTCTGGTAGCTCGAGGGACAGCGCAAAAGTGCGAACCAACACGCGTGCAAGCTTGATACAGGATTTCCAGTACCGAATGATGGCATTCTTGAAAAGCGGAGTGCTGGATGTCCCATCCCAGTGAAAGTCTTCCGTTTGCAGGAATTTCCTAGCCTCGTCAGGGATGGCTCGCACATCCGGCACATCAGGGTCATAGCGGGGATCGTAATTCCAGCTGAACGACTCGCGGACGTCAATGCTTTCTGATCTGTTGAGACGCTGGGATCCTGGTGGTCTGTAGCCATTCAAGTAGCGACTCTTTCCCACCCACGAGCGCATCTTATCATCCTTATCCTGGCGAAAGTATTCCAAGCATGCTGTATATGCTGAGTCGATGATGCATGGGTCGATACCATGGTTGGTCAGGTAGAAGAAACCGCAGGTTGTTGAGGCGCTGCGAATCTGCCGCGCAACAGACATACGGTCGGCAAGGTCCATACTGAATGCGAGAGAGATATCAATGATCGGAATCTCAGTGGGAAGTGCATCGCGGAGCGGAGTGCACAAGATTCGGCGTGTGACAGGCCCATTCCCCGATTCTAAACGGAGTAAGGTTGTTTGCGGCTCAGGTTCAATAATTAAGGTGCCCATGATCGGATAGCTTGCAAGGTTGTGTGAGATGTGAATGTGATTGATCCGACTTGATTCATGCGAGAAGAAGGGTGGCCTCGGAAGTTTAAATCCTACTTACAGAGAGACCAATATCAGACGATTGACCGATGTGGGTGGATCGAACCGAAGCGATAACATGCACACTGCATAAAGGCGGGGGACTGGGGCCCAGCACCATATCGGCTGGAGAAAGATACCCGTCCACAATCGTCGGAGTTCGCCGCTTATCAGTTCGACCAAGCCGTGCGGAATTTGAGTTGTCTTGGTTTCGGTTTAGAAAATAATTATCAAACAGATGGCGAATCGGTGGATAGCTTGATTACGCGCAAGTCGAATTCCACCCGCGAGAACACATCGGACCTGGCTGCTGGTCGGACCTGACCGATAGTCATATAGAAGTTTATGGTTCTTGCATCCAAAAGGACATAAGTGACTTGTTAAAAGTTCTAGCGTAATAAAAAAAGGGGTCAACCTGGACTCCTCCAAATCACAATACATAGTAGTAAAGCCCCAAAGTCTTAGCAAATCCTAAGAAGCTTGAGTCGTGATATCTCTCCTCAGCACCTCGTTAATTTTCAAGATGACTCGAGTCGTCATTTGCTAGCCTCCAATCGTTGCAGGGGGTCGAAACGTCAGTCGTCTATCGACCGTTGGTCTTCGGTAATTGTTGTCTGGGCCCCGATGGTACCATCGTCTCCCCTGTAGCGGGGAGACTTTTAATCTTTGGTATACCTAGGACCAGGGAGCAGGTGAAGTATCCATAACAGGTAACTATTTCAAGATTTCCACGTGCTTTGAGCTCGTCAGATCACTAGTCTCCACTCATGGAGAACTCAATTGATAAATCCAGTCTCCTGCTTTGGCTTGCTCCCAGCACTTGATCCATAAGCATGATGGCAATGTTTATAGAGTAGGTAACAAGGCGATATAGCGTTCGTTCTGGTGTGTCGAGTTGAACTGTGTCTTCAGTTCCATTAAAGCAGCACCATGTTCAGGCCTGAGGGTGGCATCCACGCTAAGAGAGTAATTCTGCCGAATGCTACTCGACAATTGTGCATGACGTGCACAGGGAGTATCGCGGTCGTGTTTTCTCCACTCTCCCCTCACTTTAGTATTGTGGGAGGATGTTGTGGAGTCAGGATCCCAACTTCATGAGTCTTCGTTGACGAGGTGTTAAAAGAACAGTGTCTTCCGGCACCTATTTCCGCGTCTTGTCAAAGAGTAGCAGGCGACATTCCCTGCATGCCGGTATTGACACAATACTCCGCAGCTAAATGGGGATGATTTGAAATTAAGTCTGTTTTCCAGAAAAGACGTCCAAATGTTTTTTACTGCCCCTCTAACATCCCCTCGTGCCATGGGTAAAATTACATGTATCCCGTTTGAAGTTGTCATAGCATCGCCCTCTAATTATGGTATCTGACATTCCAATCCTTGCTGGGTATCATAGCACCGGCCCCATCTCCTCATTATTGGTTGAGAACCCGGCATTTGAACGTCCCGATGTCAATGCACAACACCTTTTCCAGTTTCTTGAATCGTCATCATTCGAGAAGAGCAAAGCCTTTATTAGGAAAAGTCTAACTAGCAACAAACCAGTAGTTTACGGCAGCTACGCAGAAGAACATGACCACTGTGCTGTTGATATCATCTGAATCGGTACACCTTGTGCTTCTCACAGGCAAAACTGCTTCCACTCAATGGATACTATGGGGGAACCACGTGTATCAGACTTTCTGTGATTTTGCTACGAACATGAAGATCCGCCCTCTACCCAAGGGAACAGTGGGATATCGTGATCTCCTTGACTCAAGCGAAGTCTGCACCAGAACTTTGTAGTATTAAAGGAGGCAGCAGCCACGTCGTCCTTGAAGGTACCGCGTCTTCAGTTCCTGGCTCCAGTCTTTTACAGTTCCATCCAGCGTTGCATTCGGGAATAGTTAGATGGATCGAGCCCCAGGCACCCTGGTGGAAGTATCAGAGGTCCCAATTCTACAGACCCGGAGAGGGTGGTTATCGGGAGATGGACGCATTGGTCTAGTCGATGCCAATCGGACGTACGGAGAGCGGGATCGTGCCGCTCGCCGACACAATTCGAGTCATGGAAGTGTGAAGTTGACAACATAAAGACTCAGGGCGGTGCAAAAATCCCTCATGACCATTGTTTTGGCCCTGATTCATAAGAAGGGCCTTGAAAACAAGGTGGCAAAATGGAGATATCTTCCAGGACAGCTGCTGGGCATAATTGACGGGTAACAATCTCTTACTGAGGGAAATCACGAGATCAACTCCATGGGTGATGAATATATGGATGACAATCACCGCCCTGCGCTGTCGTCTAGACTATGTATACGACACCATGAAGTGAAGAATCTCCTTTTCAATAGCATATCTTGAAAGAGAAAAGCAGTGCCATTTACTAATCGACAGGAGGCCGGTGGCATGACCGGAAAGTCGTCAATGGGCCAAATGACCGTACTGGGCACGTGCCTTCGGTGCTCCGTTCGGCCCCGCTCCGTGGAGTGGACAGCACTGTGGCCTACCGAGTGCCTTATTAGCCGCTAGTTGATTGCCTTGAAGAAAAGACTATGGAGTACTTCTATGATGTGTTTTTCCTCGCGATTAGGCTGACTTCATTGCTAGCGATAAGGCCAGCGAAGGCTGAAACATGGATGATGCCATGTACATACGTCGGTAAATGTTAGCTGAGTAAATATTAGTAGTAAGAGCTTTCGCCGCCCTAGTCCTCGGTTATCTTCATGGCACTGCGCAGGAATATCTATTCAACTCCATGGAGAAAACGCGGGGTCGGGGCCGTGACAGTCGACGACTTTGCTACCAGTGAGGGTTAGTGGGAGCTAGTGTTGGCCAGTTGAAGTGCTCGCGGACATCGGAACATCATTGGACGAAGGAAACTCAGCAAAACTGGTCCCTGATGCATCTTCGCGTGGCACATGTCACTTGAGCCTCAACAAATCGGCCGGAGGTGTCAGCGTTGCTGGAGCCCAACCCCACAATTGACACCAGACTGCACGAACATCTGAATTTCTACTGAAGACTTTTTGGCAGCAGCATCGGAATGCAGGCTTCGAGAAAACACTCTCTCACAAGATATTGACAGGGCACATCTGACGCCGGCGAGCATACTCCGCCGCATTGAAACAAAGATCAGCCTCTATCTGGCATATTCAATTACATCAGTCAGTTGCAAAAATGGCCGCCCAACAGAAAACGCCTGTTCTGAGAGTGGGAATCATTGGTTGCGGCGAGATCACTCAGGTCAACCACATCTCCAACCTCAACTTCCTCTATGAGCGCTTCCAGACGACATATCTATGTGACATATCCCATCAATCACTTGCGCACTGTGCCAGGAAGGTTCAAGGAGGAACACCAAAGACGACCACAGACGCGGCAGAGCTGTGCTCGTCGCCCGACGTCGACGTCGTGGTAATCGCCAACGCGGACGCGTACCATGTCGAGCATGGCATCTTGGCGCTCAAAAGCGACAAGTATGTTCTCATCGAGAAGCCTGTGTCAGTTTGCTTCCGCGATATCGATCTTCTCATAGAGGCAGAGAAGAAGTCGAAAGGCAAAGTCATGGTCGGAACCATGCGTCGGTTCGCAACGGCCTTCACGGACGCGGTAAAAGAAGTCGGCGGCATGGACAAGATTCAGTATGCCCGGGTCCGAGACATCATTGGGCCCAACTCGACCTTCGTGGGCCAATCGGGCACATTTCCTGTCAGATTCAGCGACTACAGTGATGCTGACACACAAGATCGACTGAAGCGGGAGATAAACATTTTAGAGCAGGCCATTGGGAAGGAGTTTGGGGTGCCTGTCACCCCTGAGGCGCAGAGGATGTTGAGGATTCTTGGGGGGTACGTCGATATACTTCGAAGAAACTAAAATTTCTCTATTGACCGCACTATAGGCTCGGAACTCACGATCTATCCGCCATGAGAGAGATCATTGGCATGCCCAAGAGCGTTGCCGGGGCAGTGTTGACATTCCCGGGAATCTTCAGTGTCCTCTTCAAGTACGATGACTTTCCCGTCACTTACGAATCCGGGTTCAGCAACGTTCCTCAGTTCGATGCCCACATTGAAGTCTACTCTCCCGATAAGATTGTCCGCGTCAACTTCGACACCCCTTATGTCAAGGGTTTACCTGTTACGATGACTATCCGGGAGTTGGTGGGCAAGGACGGGTTTCAGGAGCGGACGGTCAGGAATACCTATCAAGATCCATACACAAACGAGTTTCTGGACTTTTATGACTGCGTGGTCAATGGTAGAAACCCAAAGACTAGCGCTACGGACGCAAGAAACGACATCGAGCTGTTCAAGATGATACTTCAAGCAGATGCTGGGCGGTACTCAAGCACGTAAGAGGGAGCAAAGAGGACTTTATCCCGCATAAAGGGGTGTCCACAGGTGTCAATTCCCTTCTTGTGGTTACAGGCTTCTTGGAAACATAAGATGGGCAGCAATTCTCATGACCCAATCATTCGCCTCCTTCCAACTCACATCGAAAATTAGGTGCCAGTTGTCAAGTGTAACAGTCTGATTGATTGAATGAAGTGTTTTCTCACCTCCCTTCTACAACCAACCCGCCATCAACCAACCGGTAGGAAACGAGGATGAGGCCGATGAGGTTGATGAGGTTGATGAGAACGACGTGGACGCAGGTCTCCAGCAGTTTCAGAGCCAGAACGCCTGTTCTGCCATAGTTCCGAGTGTGACGCAGCCCCAGAACATGGCCGTGAACACACTCGCCGGACATGCCATCAACAGCGTCGAACATTTATGATTCGCTCTATCATTTCTCCAAGGAAATTTCTGACGTTTCATTATAGGGCTATGGAAATACGCACCCTGACACGGAGCGCGACCCAAGTGGCAATTCGAGACCTTGTATCGATAGCATCGACTACGATGCTGCTAACGCGGAAGCACCGACTTTTTCAGGTTACGGTATACATTAAGAAGATGAAATTGATGACTATCCGAGTGTTGACAACTATGAGATTGAGGAGAAAATTATGAAGTGCGCCGGGGTTGGTTGGATGGAGCTACAACGGCGACAATATGGGAGTCAAATGATTGAGAGACACCGACACTGTAGCTTGGATTAAGAGGATGAGGTCTTATCGTTCACGGCCTATTGTTTTCTACGCCCACGACCTACTTGGGCAAGTGCCATTCTGCGATCGCTGTCTTGGTTTCATCCTGCCCCCATTGTCTTGCCGCAAAACATGCGATATACTTTCCACGCTTTTTTTTCTACTCCGGCTTCCTTAATAACCCTTCCACCATTCATGTTGCTTTGGGCTTTTACCCTAGCTCCGTATGCAGAGCGGTGGGATTCACAATATAAAAAGAAAAAGAAAAAGAAAAAGAAAAAGAAAATCGCACGCTGCAGCATGTGACAGACTTCGTTGTACCACCCCTTGTGCCATGAGAAGGCTACTCGTTCAACTGCAGGTAGGCTCCGTTGAAGGTTTAGACACGGCATTGGATGGATTGCTTTGCCCGCACATAACGAGAGCCCCGGCGACAGTATCATCGACAGCAGCTTTGTATGCGGCGCCGCAATTGGGGTCACTGCATTTGATGTCAGCATCGTTTGCATTATCTCTCATGACAAAAGGCGCGATCCTTACCTGGCACCGCCACTTGCGTTATTGAAGTAGGAGCAGATATCGTGAGAGAAGCAGTCTTGGGTGTAAACGTTACCCAAAGCACGTCCGGTGCAGCCGGCGCCACATCGACCATTGCACGAATAGCTGGATCAATGCTCCATATCAGCACATGAACCCGCGATGGCGAGGTGGAACGACTCACTCTCCCGAGCCCGCGCCGTTGGCGCCGTAGTTGCTCCCTACCACGCCCGTGAAGGTGCATGTCTGCCCGGCGCTATTCGTCCATCTGGCTGTTGCAGTCGTTCCCACTTTCAGGCACGTAATGGCTCGCTTGTCGAGCTCGAGAGGGATAGCGGGCGGAGCGGCAAGGGCCGCAAGAGGGCAAAGTGCCAGTAGGAAAGAGACCGAAGGCAGCATGATGAAGTTTCAAGGGAATAACTATTACAACTGGCAAGACACGCTTAGATTAGATGCTGTTGGTGGGTTCCAGTTGCATGTGGAGAGAGGCTACATCATAATATTATATATATTTGTTCACGCCAGGGGTACAAGTGACGCTCAGTTACTCCATGTTCACGACGAGAACCCCAGCTCGCCGATCCACATGGCGACAGACCCTGATCCCAGCTTGTCTGTGTTGGGCAACTGCATCGTGGCTTGATCCACGCATAGATCAATTCGCGGCCACCGGACAGGCCGAGGCGGTAGGTAGTTCATCAAATGAAATGCGTGGTGGGCGCAATGGCGCAATAAGTTGTCATCGGTCATGGGCCAGTAGGTAGTGCGATTTGAAGGTTCCGGAGTCTTTTACGGAAAAATATGTAAGGGCTCAGCGACAACGATGATCTCCCGCACCGCCTGGTCCTTGACTAGCTACAAGTAGGTATTACTTGACTGTTGGGTCAAAGCTTGTCGTGTGGGCGACAGCCTAAGCCCACGATATGAGTTGGTTAGAACAAACGATATTTGTAATACCTCTCTACTGTGACCGGCCATGCCCCGAGTCATTCAGCAGCTCCACGTGCGGTGAGCCCGATTCTTGAGGCAACGATAAGCCCCCCAGAAAATTCGGACTATAAACCATCAATCGCTACATGATATTCGTGAGCGGGCGACGGGCCCGTGATGGGTAACGTCGATCCTCTTTGCCCTGGACACCAGTCTCCTGGCTTCGGTCACGTCTAGCTCCTCTTCCCCGCGTGCTGACTCCACGTCACCTTGCAAGGCAAGCTCGACCAGCAGACATCCCGCTTCGATCTCGCGAACGATGTCGTCGGGCGACGCGCCGGATCGGATCCTCTCGAAAACATGGTGCGCCTGGGCCTCGGGCATTAACCGCATGGCGGCGAAGAAGTGCTCCAATGAGTCGTTGCGGCTGACTATTTCGTCGTGTCTTCTCTTCAGCGACGCGACCCGCGACTCGGACGGGTCGGCATCGTACCGGCACTCGACGTTCTTGGCCATGCAGCCGGAGCATTTGGGTCGGCTGGCGGAGCACTGGCACCGGGTTGTGTCAGTCCGGGTACCTGGGTCCAGGGAGTCCGAGGGAGGTGAGTGCGAGGGAGACGGGAGCTGCAGTGAAGCGACGTACCTTGGTCTTCCGCCTCCTACAGCTTTCGCATGCCACCAACACATTTCGTCTCTTTTGTTCAGGGTTCGACTTCCGGCCCGTTTGGGAACAGGAACCTGTGACATGGCTGGAGTTGTACTCGGATGCGGGACGAATCTCCCGATAACAGCGGCGATCGTTCACAGGTGTGTTGTCCGAGGCGGAAACAGGGCCCATCTGAGGGGTCTAGGTACTAGGTAATTGGTGATAGGTATCCAGTATGGGAAGACGGCCTTGGCAACCGTTCCATTTGGAGAGTGAAGATGGGTGCACCATCCATCTTCTCCGCAGCGGACGCGATGGCAGATGTCGCCTTTATGAAGCGACAATCCCATTCATTCTCTCAAGAATGGCGTTTGTTACTTGTTCGTCACGAACACGTAATACAGACCAACTGACTGGGTATCGAGACCAAATAAACATGGCCGGAATGGATTCCGTGCCTATCATGTAGCCTCCGGACCCAATGCTCCGCCAGGAAAAGGACATTGACGAAAGACCATCATCACATGACCAGCAGCATCACGTGGCTCTGGCTGGAGAGTGACAGTCCTTACTGCATAGCCAAGGTGAATCTTCAATCTTCACCTCTCTCAGTCAGATACACCAACAGAATAATACATATCGATACAAGGGCAACAACACCAATTGCGGCGTGCTTTGAGTTTATGTTTCCTGTCGTCCTAAGCTCAGCCTTCTTCCATGGACCCCTTGTCTTCTTCAGACAAACCAAAAGACGCGCCCGCTCGCCCACATGGCCAATTGGTCCTTGAGAAAGAACGTTAGAATCACGAGCTCGCTCGTGTGGACCGACGACGTTGGATTACCGGCAAAATACCAAGAGTGCATTGGCAATTTACCCGCCAAATACCGCTTAGGGTCGGTCGCGTTCTGGCATTCCCCTACGGTTCATCTCGTCTCTGCACGTTCGCACGCGGCCCAACCCAGTCTTGTCGCCTTCACATTGCCAGGCTAGCCCTGCCAGTGAATTTACGCTTCTCATCACACCAAGATGACATCACCTGCAAGCGGACGTCTGACCCCCGAAGCTGCATGCCGCATAACCTCAAGACTGCGAGATGGAAGGATGCGACGCTTTCCACGCTAAAACCCCGCACACTCCTGCCCTCCCAGCTTCGCGAGCTCATCCGCACACCCGCAT
Source organism: Colletotrichum zoysiae (assembly GCA_030867305.1). Taxonomy (NCBI): domain Eukaryota; kingdom Fungi; phylum Ascomycota; class Sordariomycetes; order Glomerellales; family Glomerellaceae; genus Colletotrichum; species Colletotrichum zoysiae. The sequence goes on along the minus strand of MU842830.1, from coordinate 77,772 downwards.
CAAGACATGGATGGCCCGGGCCTGCCTTCTTCCCCGCCCGCACTGCGAAATGTCACCGGCGGGGATTTCTCCGGGCGGGTTTGTTGGAAGGCGTGTTGACGAGCACACAGTCTCCCACCCAGCTTTGCTCTTCTTCGCACTCATTGAGCCCTGGGGCATTGTCGAGCCCCCCAAGTCCGGCTCGGCTACAGCCTTGGAGTGGTCTTGGCCTTGCAGTGTTTCCAGCGACCCTCAATGGCTCGGTTTAAGGTAGCTTCGCTCCTCGGGCCAATGCCAGCCGACCTATATCGGCCGGGTGCCCTTCACCAAGCCACAAGAAGTACAAAAAGGCCAGTGTCGCATCGCGGATTTCGTAGCGGCGGGGCAGGGCAGACGGGACCTTCAGCTCGCCCTCTCACCAAGCCTCATTTTTCATCATGGTGCCCGCAAAGCTCTTCTCGTTCGGCCTGCTGTTCGCCTCACTGGCCGCCTCCAAGTGGATCGTCCCCGGCGGCAGATGGCACGACACTGAGGGCAACCTCATCAACGCCCACGCCGGCGGCGTCACCCTCGACAAGGACACGGGCAAGTTCTTCTGGTTTGGCGAGTACAAGATCGAGGGTCAGGAGGAAGGCGGCGGCGTCTCCGTCTACAGCTCCGACGACCTGGCGACCTGGGAGTACCACGGCAAGGCCCTCGAGCCTGTCCAAGGCCACCCGTACATCTCGAACGACATGATCATCCAGCGCCCAAAGGTCGTCTTCAGTGAGCCCACCGGCCAGTACCACGTATGTTGAACCCACCGACGCAACCCCCCTCCTTGGACCTTGTGCCTTGGGACGCTGACCAAGGCCGCCGCAGATGTGGTGGCACGCCGACAACTCGACGTACGGCCTCCTCCTCCAGGGACTCGCCACGTCGCCAAACATCTCAGGTCCCTACACCTTTGTCGACGCCATCGCACCACTCGGCAACTGGTCCCAGGATTTTGGCATCTTCACCGACTACAAGAACGGCCGATCCTACGCGCTCTATTCCAACGGCGACCGCGTCGAGGGGCGCGACGTCTACGTCACGTCCTTCAACGAAGACCTTACCAACGTCACCGACGTCGTCCACCGCTTCGACAAGTACGACCTCGAAGCCCCGACCATCATCCAGACCGACAAGAGCTACTACGCCCTCATGTCACATAAGACGGGCTACCGCCCCAACAACGTCGTCGCCTTCCGCGCCGACTCCCTCGCCGGCCCCTGGTCCCAGCCATTCATGGTCGCCGACCCTTACAGCCGCACCTACAGCTCCCAGTCAGGCTTCTCCCTCAAGGTCGACGGCTCCGAGACGACGACCTACCTCTATCTCGGCGACCAGTGGGACTCCAATTCCCTCTGGGAGAGCCGCTATATTTGGCTGCCCGTCGCCATCGACGATGAGAAGAAATCTCTCTACGTTGAGTGGCATGACGTATACGACCTCGACGTCGGGACCGGCGTCGTCACCCCGATCGAGGGCACTACCTACTATGCCCACGACCCCGCCGTCGCCACCGTCGCCGGCGGCGCCTCCAGGCAGGAGGCCAACTTCGCCAGCGGCGGCTCCATCGTCACCGGCATCTACGGCAACGACAGCACCGTCACCTTCTCCGGCATTCACGGCGCGGGTGAGCCCCAATGGGTCTCCTTCTACTACCAGAACACGGACGACATGGGCTTCGGTGACCAGCCCGGCGGTACCCCGGACCGCATCGGCGGCAAGTGGCAGCTGCGTCGCATCGCCTCCGTCGTCGTCAATGGCAACGAGGAGCACGTTGAGACCCTCTTCCAGCGCGACACCCACAAGGGCATCATCCTCTCCACACCCCTGCAGCTGACCCTGGACAAGAGCGCCAACAACACCATCACCATTGGCGGCCTGTGGAACGGCTTCGACTTCAAGGGCGCAGATATTGATCGCATCGTCGTGTACCCTCCAGAGGTGAGGGGCCATTAAGTGCAAGAAGAACGTTTGAGGAAGTAATGATGGTGATGAATGTAGAAAAAGACGGGGTTGGCAGCTACGAGACACACACGTCTTCCAAACCACGTCGTCCGTGATGGCCTCCCCCAACATGACACCATGGATATAGGCACCGCTGATAACTACCCAATTCTCATCGGGCCCTTCCTTCCGGAGCAAGACCGGAGCGCAGCATCCTTGTAGTATCCAGGTCCAATCTTCCACCCTTGCAAGATTCGTCACCAGACCTATGTGGTCTTTTTTTCAGTGGCTGTGAGTTGCTGGCAAAGTAACCTGGGTCCAGTTCTAGCTTTCAGTGTTTCGAGCGCGTGTCTCTGTTCTTCCGGGAACCCAACGTCCACTCTTCAGCCGCCATCCTTCTTCCGACCTCGACGAATCGCCTCCTCAACCTCGCCCACCTGTGGGGAAAGTCCCGTGTCATCGCCCTTAACAACGCGGTCGAAGACGTCGTATTCGCTCTCGAGACAGTCCCATGATGTACTCCACAACCACCACTGCTTCACTGGCCAAAGGCCTCTTCGTAGTTGGTTAAGCAGTACCTGTAGCGGACCTTGGAATCTTCGATGCCGTTCATGGCCGACCGCAGGCCGTCGGCGCTGATAGGGACCTCCTGCACCCACGTCTTGATGCCCTTATCAGCGGCGAGCTGCAGCATCTCGAGCGTCTCGCGTCTGCTGCCCAGGTGCGAGCTGCCGATGAAGCAGCCGTTGGGGAGGAAGTCTTGGTTGCGCACCGTGATACCGCCGCCGCCAGGGAGGCCGACCGAAACCCACTTGCCGTGTACGTCGAGCAGGCTGAGGTAGGCCGACAGGTCGAAGCCTTCGAACGAGTTGGCCGTGTTGAGGATGAGATCGAAGGTCATCTCGTGTTCCTTGTTCCATCCCTTCTCGCCGCTGGCCAGGTAGCCGTCGGCGCCCATCTTGAGCGAGTCCTCCTCCTTGGACCGCGACCTGGAAATGGCCCAGACCTCGGCCCCCATGGCCTTGGCGAACATAATACCAAAGTGACCGATGCCACCGATGCCAACGATGCCTACCTTCTTGCCGGGTCCACAGCCGTTTCTAACCAGAGGACTATAGGCAGTCAGGCCAGCGCAGAGCATGGGCGCGGCGATGGTGCTGGGCAGCGCGTCGGGTATGGGGAAGACCCTGTCATTTGTCAGTCTTGGTCACTGGCTGCGAGGCATTGTCTAGCAGCTTATTATTACCAGTGCTCGTGCGTACGGACATGGGACGAGTAGCCGCCCTGGGAGATGGCGCCCGAGTCGGGGAATGTTGAGCCATAGGTGTCAAGCTGGTGCTTGCAGTACGTCTCGTTGTCATTTTTGCACTGACGGCACTCGAGGCATGCGTAGGACTGGGCACCAACGCCGACACGGGCGCCCTCCTTGATCTTGGTGACCTTTGAGCCCACTCTCAGAGCCTTACCGACAATCTCTGGCACACATACGTTAGCCCGAGACACCCTCGTCATAGCCAAGGCGGCGGGGAGACATATGCTTACCGTGACCAACAGCCAAAGGGTAAGGCTGAGCGCCCCAGTCACCCTTGATGGTATGGACATCACTGGCGCAAACGCCGCAGCACTCAATCTTGATATCGACGTCGTAGTCGCCAAAGGGCTTAGGGTCGAACTCCTGCTTCTTGAAGTCTTGCCACGCCTCGGCGCTGTTGACCTGGAAGCCGGTAAACTTCTCGGGGATGGACATGTTTTTTTGGCCGTGATCGACGTAAGAAAAAGGGTACTTGGAGGATCGGTCGACTCTTTTCCTTAGAGTATGACAGATGTGAAGCCGCGAAAGGATAGCAATGGCGTGAAGAGGCAGGAGGGGAGGATCGAGGGTAGGTCGTGGCCGCCAGAGGGGACCGCGGCGTATGAAATACTCTGGTCATCCCAGAGCTGCCATTGCTCGAACCCCCCACCTTCTCATTTGTTCCGGCGCTGCGCATGGGGGGAAGGGCGTTCATCCTTGAGAGTGAGGGGTCTGACACTCGAGGAGGGGCTAAAGTCGCGCCGCAATATCGTTCCATGCGAGAGGGATGCGGGTGGTCGAGACCCTAGCCCAAGGCTAAGCGTGTGTTGGAAGACCAGGTGGGAGGGGGGGGGGGGGGGGGGCATACTGCTTATTCCTGCGACATGCCAATGACTTCTCTCGCACCCGCTGCCCGATGAAACGAGATGCTGTATGGCCGCAGAAAGAAAAAGTGTATTCTTGAGGGTTCGTATGGTGGATTCATTGTCTGAGCCGTTGCTTTCTCTGCCACAACACCGCTGAATCGGCATCTTCGTCCATCATATCCTCTCCCTCACCAGCCCGCGCACCTCTCCTCCATACACGTAGGTCTAAGGATCCGCGTATCGTGCTGTGCTGACCCGCGGTGATACCCCACTTGCTCGCTGATTGCAACGCAGAGTCCACCCGATTCGAGGTGGCTACCCCAGGGTCTTGGGCGGGAGAGATTTTGTCCGGGAGATTTTCCGAGACAGAATGCCGAACTTCCCACCAACCAGAACCCGAGGTTCTCCTTTCGGTCCTCGACAGGCCGGGCCGAGAGTCCACGATGACAGACTACATCAGACTTGGCCTGGGCCAAGAAAAGAGAATTGACAAGGAGTGCCCAACCTCGCTATATTAGTATCCCTACTTTGCTGCATGTCGGCAAATAGCCCGAAGATCTTTGTGCCAGGCACTTGGCCCTAGCCACCCATCAGATCCGATGCGTGCGTGGTCTCCGACATCCCGCTGATAGGTGTGCAAACTGTCGAGAAAGCTGTGACGCCAGCCAGAGGGGTCAGTCAGACCAGCATGTTACCATCTACTCTGGCTTGTTTCAAACGCCGACCGAGCGGCCTGTCTCATTGTCCCGGAATCGTTTGCACGAGGGATGATTTCGAAAATCTGTCCCTCGTCGAGCTTTCGTTCCTCGATAGCGGCGTTTTCTGGAACGAACATTCACCTCTCGGGCTCGGTGCAATGTTCGAGCGGTCCTCCGCAAAGCACCGCCACAGCAGCACAACCCCAATCGGGCAGGCCAAGGCCATTCTCAGGAATCGTATCCGGCATAACCGCTCTACTGCAGCTTTTGAACTGGTGGTGTTGGGCGGCGGGTCAACCCGACACCGGCGAGGAACGCGATCCGCATCGAGGCACCGAGGTAGACGAAGGGGACGTTCCCCCAGTCGATGGCATTCCACTTGGTAAAGTTGTAGTAAACTTCAGGGCCAAGGCTTCGCACTGTGTAGAGATGGCCAATGTCGGCCACCAGGAGCACGAAGAGGACCGTCTTCCACACGCGCAGATCCGATGTCGAGCGAAGAACGAGGGCTTCGTTGAGGGCGAAGAGGAGGTAAAGGTTCGCGAGCTGAGACAGGACGATGGAGGTGCCTTGAGGGACGACGTCTGGCTTGGAAGCGGCGTGGGTGAGTTGCAGGTAGTCGTCAGGGCGGACGTGGGCATAGTAGGCTCCCACGAGTGCAGAGATGGGCTCGATGCCGAGGAAGAAGACGCGATACAGTCTGGGGATGGCGAGGCCCATCCTCATGCGCGGAGGGTTGCTGGAAGCCATGATTCACAGGCAGTTGGGATTGAGGGAGCACTGCAATAGAGAGCTGCGACAAGATGGCACAGGGCAATGGAGAACAAAAGAGAGTAGGTGGGTAGGGTAGTAAAGGCTAACGGGGATTGTCAAGACTGTTTATCTCGTCTCATGAAGAGGGCGTGACAGGAACCCTGATGGACTGCTTCGTCATGTAGGTAGGCATGGGTAGGTACCTAAGTAACAAGAGCGTGGAAAAACAGTAGCTCCGTGTGCTCAGGGGGCGCTGATGGCCCGTGCAGTAGTCGCTAGGTACCTATCTCTGGCGTCGCACACAGCATGCCCCCCCCCCCCCCCCCGCGTCGGCTATGACGAGGGGGGCCTTGGTATAGCTCCATAGGTACCTCAGCGAAATTGCGGCTGTGCGGTGACATCGACATCCCCAGAAACGCCCACGCCCGGAGAAGCGGAGGATAAGACCAGTCCGACTTCAATTCCGTTTTATTTCTCCGATGAGTCTACTCACTTTTTTTCGAGACTCACAAATGACGGGATTGACTCGGCGAGGCGTGCGTGCTTTATCTGATTGATGGCCGCCATGAGTACGACTACCTACCTGGACGCCAGTAATGGCTCGTCGACTGACGATCAGATGCCGACCTACGAGGAGGCCATCGCGGAGAGGTGAGTCTTGATCTGCACATATGACACATCACACGCACAAACGACCACTGGCTGACCATTTGCTTGTCATCGTCGTCATCCAGACCGAACCCGCACACGGCCAGGGCACCGTCCGTCTCGGGGTCGATACGCTCGCTCCACCTCCATGACGGCACCCTGCCTCCCTCCATCCTCCGCCTCAAGAACCTGGGCCGCACGCTCTGCCACAACGGCCCTGTGACGGCCATCGCCATCAGCCCAAAAGGCTATGTTGCCACTTCCCAAGACAACGCCGGCACGGCGCTGCCCTCGAGCACTAAGCTCTGGGACTTCGCTCCCCGATCGCCAGCGGCGCCAGCGCGGCAGGTGTCCTCCGATATCGGCACCGACGCGCCCCTTGTTGTCTTCAGCCCGGATGGAAAGCTCGTGGCCGTAGTGGAGAAGGACGCCGGTGCCAGGCGCGAATGGCGCGTGAAGCTGCGCGCCGGCGAGGAGGGCAAGGGCGTCCGTTGCATCCTCAATGGCGTGTCGTGGCCGGCGGTGTTCAGCAGGGACGGCAAGATGTTCGCGGCGGCGGACCCGTCGGGGCTCGTGGTCGTCTTCGAGGCAGCGACGAGCCCGCCGGGGATGCCGCCGACCAAGAAGGTGGCCGGGGTAGCCAACCACGCGCCGCCGACGCATGTGCTCTTCATGCCCAACGGGACGGACCTCGTGACGCTCTCGCGGGACGGGACGGTGCGCATCTCGGAGGCCAAGACGGGCCGGACGCTGCGGCGGATGGAGGTGGACGGCGTGGCGACGGGTGCCGGCACGGGGGCGCGGGCGTTGGGGGTGTCGCCAGACGGACGAGTTGTCGTGTCGGTGTGGCCACGGGCCGTGTATGCCTGGGAGCACGAGGCCGGCAGGGTGTCAAGCTGGGAGCTGAACAAGGTCCGGGGCACCGAGGGGTGGCCGCTGGCAGTGTCACCCGACTGCCGGTTCCTGGCGTGCCGGACCGAGGATGGCATGGACATCTCGGACGTCTACTCGGGCCAGGTGCTCGCCGAGGTGCGGACGGCGCCCGGCATTGACGGGCTCGTGACAGCGGCGGCGTTCTCGGCGGACGGCAACGTCATGGCCGTCGGACGGTACACTGGCGTCGTCGACGTGTGGAATCTCGCACCGTTCGGAAGCTGAGGTGTGGGCGTTGTGGCGATAGTGGACGAGGACGATAAAAAATAAAAATAAAAAGGTCACACTCACGCAGCATTCACGATAGCGACCGGCCGTCCAATATTGGAAATGTCATCCGAGTCAACTCCTCCTTCTTCGGACGAAAAGGCGTCGTCAATTTCCACTCGTTAGTAGCGTGAGGCTTCATTTTGGGTTGCCCTGTTCCCAGACTCCGCGCGTAGGCACGTGTAGAAACCAGTCTGGCGTGTTGGCAACCTCACGGAAATCCAACTCTCTAGGCTCTCCCAATGACTCGAGAAAAGTCGCCGGGCAAGGCTGTGCCCTGGACTTTGATGAGGTGGGCAATGTAGATACAGTTCCAACCCAATACTATCCCAGGCCTACCTGTGTTGGACGCCGACCGCGGCCAACGCCGCTTGAGCGCGAAGGTCGGATGGCCAACGGTGAGTCCCAAGGCGAGTCAAAGACATTGCGACTTGCTCGAGTCAGTGGGAGGAAGGCTGGATAATGCATGAGAATCTACTGCGTAAAAAATCTAAATCGGGGAAAGGGCTTGCAGGAGAAGCAGGTGATGGACTCCAGAGCAGGACTTGTCGATAGCATCTTACACTGCCCGATGATGGGATATATACGGAGTATGCCATCATCGAGTCAATAAGTATATGTGATATGTTCTATGGCATCTGTGAATGATGGGAGACGAGGCTGATCCAAAGTACGCTCGTCAATTTCTTATCTTTGGCCCATACATACCTACAACCATAGGTATTCGGAGAAGTTGACTTTTGATTCGAAACCATCAACCTTGCTTGGCTATATCGGACGACTGGTATCATGCTCGGATTACACGGCGCAAGACCGGCTCCCGCGACCACTGACAGTACATACCACAGGTACCTACCTACTTACCTAGGTAGGTAGGTATTCAGGGTGGTGCCTTAGGTACCCTTTCCAGGTGTCTCCCTGCGAGGATCCCTAGGCAGTGCCCCTCATCCTAAAAGGGAATAGTGCGGGGTTGTGGCTCTTGCGTCAATCGAATCACCAGCCGGGCAGGCGCATTGCTGAACCTTTCTTTTCTTGCTCGTCCCTCTGTGACTCTTCTGCCCCTTACGTACAATACAACGGCGGTCCATCATCTTCTCCTACCGCACACGACCACGATCACGACGGATTCCCATTCCCATCACACTAGCTATTGCAACATGTCGCCGAATCCCATCCTGCCCGTCAAGGGCAAGAACAACGTCCTCATCACCTCGGCGCTGCCCTACGTGAACAACGTGCCCCATCTCGGAAACATCATCGGAAGTGTGCTGTCCGCCGACGTCTTTGCCCGCTACTCCCGCGCCCGCGGAAACCCCACCGTCTATAGTAAGATCCGCCCATCCTAGGCTGCTTGCTCGTAATGCTTGACCCGGCTGACGCCCGCCCCCTCTCTCTCTCTCTCTGCACAGTCTGCGGCTCTGACGAATACGGTACCGCGACCGAGACCAAGGCCCTTGAGGAGGGCGTCACGCCATCCGAGCTGTGCGCAAAGTACCACGCTCTGCACAAGGGTATCTACGACTACTTTGATATCTCCTTCGACATCTTTGGTCGGACCCCGACCCCTCAGCAGACTGAGATCGTCCAGGACATCTTTACCAAGCTCTGGAAGAATGGCTTCATCGAGGAGCGCGAGACCACCCAGCCCTTCTGCCCTGTCGAGGCTCACCAGTCCTTCCTCGCCGATCGCTTCGTCGAGGGTGTCTGCTCCATCTGCGCCTACGACGGCGCCAGAGGAGACCAGTGCGACAAGTGCGGCAACCTCCTCGACCCCCTCGAGCCCGAGCCCGAGGCCAACGCGACCGCCGAGGACGACATTGCCGCAAAGCCCACCGGCTTCCTCATCAAGCCCCGCTGCAAGCTTGACGGAGCTACCCCCGAGAAGCGCAAGACCAAGCACCTCTTCCTCAGACTCGATTCCCTGAGGGACGAGCTCGTCAAGTGGTTCAAGGAGTCCAGCAAGAAGGGCGCCTGGAGCAACAACGCAGAGCAGATCACCCAGGCCTGGATCGACAAGGGCCTGAAGCCGCGTGGCATCACCAGAGATCTGAAGTGGGGTGTTCCCATCCCGACGCACGAGGTCGGCCAGGACTACGCGAAGAAGGTCTTCTACGTCTGGTTCGACGCCTGCATCGGCTACGTCTCCATCACCAAGAACTACACGGACGGCGACGACCTTGCCGGCAAGAAGTGGGAGCAGTGGTGGAAGAACCCCGACGACGTGAAGCTGTACCAGTTCATGGGCAAGGACAACGTCCAGTTCCACACCATCATCTTCCCCGGCTCTCTCATCGGTACCGGCGAGAACTGGACGAAGCTGCACAAGATCTCCACCACAGAGTACCTCAACTACGAGGGCGGCAAGTTCAGCAAGTCCAGGGGTGTCGGCGTCTTTGGCAACCAAGTCCAGCAGACTGGTGTGCCCGTCGACGTGTGGAGGTACTACCTGCTCTCTCGCCGCCCCGAGACGTCCGACTCCGAGTTCATGTGGCAAGAGATGGTTGACGGTAACAACAACGAGCTGCTGAAGAACCTCGGCAACTTCTGCCAGAGAGTCAACAAGTTCTGCCAGGCCAAGACCGAGGGCGTCGTTCCCGACTACACAAAGTACACGGACGACTACCTGAAGAAGCACATTGGCGAGGTCAACACCCTGCTCAAGGAGTACGTCAACAACATGGAGGCAACCAAGATGAGGGCCGGCCTCCAGACCATCATGTCCATCTCAGCGTATGTACATTAATTGTCCCGCGCTCCCTCGTGATTGAAAGCTGACCCGAGTTACACAGCCTCGGCAACAAGTTGCTCCAGGACAACAAGCTGGATAACCGCCTGCTCACCGAAGAGCCCGACCGCTGCGCCGCCGTCGTCGGTCTCGCTCTCAACCAGATCGACCTCCTCGCCTCTTTGGTTGCCCCCTACCTCCCCAACACCTCCACCGCCATCCTGAAGCAGCTCGGCGTCGAACCCAAGCCCTTCATCCCCGATACCTGGGTGACGGATGCCATCAAGCCGGGCCACAAGCTCGGAACGCCCGAGCACCTCTTCACGCAGATCCCGGCGTCCAAGGTGGAGGAGTGGAAGGATGCCTTTGGTGGTGAGGAGGTGCGAAAGCAGAAGGAGGAGGCGGCGGCCAAGGCGGCGGCCAAGAAGGCAGCCAAGGAGGCCGAGAAGGCTCGTAAGAAGGCCAAGAAGGAGGCCGAAAAGGCCAAGGCGGGCAACGCCGCGCCCTCGGTCGAGTCGAGTGAGAAGAAGGCCGAGGCCGACCCGGCCATCGAGGCGGTAACGGAGGCGATCTCCAAGACGGAGGTCCACACGTCGTAAACTAGACGAGAAGGGGGGTAAAAAAAAGGACGGCTCACGATTGAAAGGCGTTGAAGACAGGGTACGGTTGTAGCGGATGACGGGTTGATTTTCGAGGCAAATGCCCCCCCTGGGGCTCTAAAATGGCACAGTCGATGCATGTTCAAGACAGACGTTTGGACACGATGAGTCCCAGTGATTACCATGCCTTACCTGCAGCGAAATTGCTCCTTATTATCAGTTGACCATGAGGAAATGAAGAAGGGGATTGCTGTGCCATTTTCCCGCCTCAGTTCCTTCACCATTTGTATAAGTTCTAATATTTTTATTACCTCCCTATGCTCTATTCCCAACCGTTGTCTGTCCGATCTCTTGATACGGTACAAAATACACAATGATGGACTCCTACTTACGCCGCGGGCCGTACTCTTCTACCCCTCGGTCAGACTGAAGCGCGAAAGACGGCACGACAATCTGGGTGTTTTGAAGGGCTGAAGGTCGTGGCTATGGGTTCTTCCTTCGAGGCACGTCTGGCACGTCTGGCCCTTCTGGAGGAGTGTGCAACGCGGCACCTAATTAATGGCGTGAGAATCTTTGTCTGCGCGCTCTCACCCCGGTTGTCAATTTACGCCACTAGTGAATATAGTCACTGTATGGCGGAACTAGTGGCTTGAGCCTTCCTCAGCATGTTCAAGTTTCTTCGACGGTCCACCACGTTTGGTGGCTGGTTTACTGGCCAACGAAGACGGGGAGGCAGGCAGGCAGGCAGGCACACAAGCGAGCCGCGGGCTAATCTGGGTTACCTATTACCTACCTGGCGAAGGATGTAAAGAATTTGAGTAATTAGGTAGCTGATGCGTATGGCTGAGAAAGAAGAGGAAACAGGACAATGGAAAGAGCTCGGTAGGTTGGTATGCATGTATTCACACCAAGACGCGCCTCGTCCATTCCGAAAGGAAGACACACACACACATACACCCGCCCCGTTGGACAACCGAGAAATGAGCGACCAAGCCCATCACATTGGCACCACTTGAACCCGAGATTACCTGCCACACACACCACTTGCAGACGTCTAGACATTGGCAGCATCTCACTTATCCCACGGCCGTGGGAAGGTTTCCCGAGACACGGCATTGGACTTGGGCCTTTACGTAGGTAGGACCAGAGAGAGAGAGAGAGAGAGAGAGAGAGAGAGAGATAGGGCCATGGCATACGGATCGAGATGCGGGCAAATGTTGTTCGTGCGAACCTGCCCGGCCCGTTCTGGCACCCCGCCGTTCCTCGTCAGGGATAAGTTCTGATGCGAGGCAGTAGCGACAGTACCGCCGGGGTAATAGAGTTTGGAAGCACTGCTACTACTTACATTACTACGGTACGAAATACCTACCTACCTACCTACCTACGTAGAGGCGACGACAGGGTTGCTGCATGGGACCCAATAGCGCAACAGGGGTTAAGGAGCATGTGCATGTGCATGTGCAGTAAGCACTTGCTACTGCAGTAGGTAGGGTAGGTATCCAGATCCAGGGGGATCTTGAACCTCCATATGCAGTGCAGGCAGGTGTGTCGACACGACAGGAGATGATGGAGCGAAAGGGTAATGAGGCAAAGGCAGAGAGGTCCATATGGAGGTTGACGATGCTATCGTACGATTAGAGACAGATGGTTGTAAAGTATCTAGGTACCTACCTACCTACCTGGTATTCCTCTCTACCTATCCATCTACCTTAGTATCCGCAAGGTAGGTACCTAGGTAGGTAGTACCTGGGTGGCAGGTACCTAGGTAGATGCAGCGCCGGGTCAATACCCAGGTAGGTATTCGTAGGCTTGGGGACCCAAGTACTGGATACTTGTTCTTCTGCCGCACACACCATGTGGATAGAAGTAGCTCGACTTGAGAAGTCTATGTCTCTTTAGCATTAAAATTGGCATTGGGTCGGCTCGTTGCGTCTTAATCCGGGTTTATTTATCCGGACATACATACGATTACAATCATGTACCTAGCTAGGTAGGCTTGCCTCTAGGTAGTGCTAGGTGGTCTTTGCTTGTTACAGCCAGTAGCAGTGTCAGCGGTTATGTACACTACGACTGGCTCGGGATGTAAACAATGCAACTTTGGATTTGTACCTCAGTACATAAACAATGCAACGCAACGCAACGCAACGCGGGGAGGGTTTCAGTAGGATGTATCCGTATGTACGAAGTACCTCGATAGCAACCAGGTTTCATCTGCGATACACTCATTACACGTGTGCACGACCCGGTTGGGGAAGCAACCAAGGGGTCCTTGATATCCAGGCCGTCCCTCTCATACACAGTAGTTAGCATAGTAGGTGGTTTATTACGAAGTATAAGTGTTTTATTATGGCGATGAAGCGCCAGCCAGACAGACAGATACTCACTTATTGGCATTGCTGAGGAGGAACGATTCCCGTGTGACCGATCCACGCCGGTTCTGCAACAAGCGCGGCGCACGCTCGCACGTTGGGTTCGACACCAGCAAACAAGACAAGAGACCAGAGGCCCGCCACGGCCAGTCTCTCGGTCTATTTTTTCTCTTCGTTTTTCTTTTTCTTTTCCATCTGTTGCCATGTATGTCTCTGGCTTCCCCGTCCCTTTGTTGCCTCTACCATTATTCTTCACAACGGCTACTGTTAGGTACCCAGGTGGGTACATGGTAGTCGGTGGCTTCCATGCTTGCACCCCACCCCTTTACCGACGGACACGTACCTACCTAGGTAGGTAGTAAATCTTTTCTGCCGAATGCCTTCTTTTGCACGGCCATCAACCATTTTTTCTTCGTCTTCGGAAATACGGTAGGTAGGCCAGAGCAAGCAAGCAAGTCAAGGTTAGGCTGGCTTACTGTTTCAAAACAGAGAACATTACTCAAACCAACGCGCGCGTTGCTCCGTCCATACTACGTTAGATACAATGATACACTGACTATCCGTAGACTGTCACCAACACAACACAACACCATACGGGGACCAGCCTGCCATCTGCACCCTCCCCTCCCTAGGTGTCTGCCGGTTCAAGGTACGGATATTTATTCCTTTTTCTTTGTCCCTAAATCCTCCTTGTTGACTCGCGTGGTAACTAACAGCGCCCGGCGCCTCGTAGCACTGTCAATTCCCCTCTCCACATTATCATTACTATTATTGTTATTGTTATTATCATCATCGTCATTCTCCACTCCCAGGTTCCGCTGCCTTATTCATGTGGAGGTACGGAGTATATCTCCCTTACCACACCCACTCACCCACCCATACAAGTAAATAAATACACCACTTTGCAGAGGCAGGCGATTTGCACAGTCGAGCGAGCGAGTGAGTGAGTGAGTGAGTGTCCACTCACTCTTTTTTCCCTCCGCTTAGGACCGCCCTTTTGCTTGCATTGCATCCGAACCCAGCCAGCCAGCCAGCCCCGATTCGGAAGCCCCAAACAAGCCGAGCCGTTCGCTCTCTTTCTCCTTTCGAATGAACTCTGCAAGGAACAACGGAACGGACCCTGAAAAAAATAATCTTGGAAAAAGTAAGCCGGACCGGGGGGGGGCCTCTGGACGAACTCCCATCGACCCTTGCCTTGCCTTGCCTTGCTTGGTGCTCCCCTAGGCCTGAATAGGCCAATCTCCAACACACACACACACACACACACCCACCCAATCACCAGTCTCACCTACCAGACATCCATCTCTCTCCCTCCATCCCTCTATCTCTCTCCCTCTCCCACTCACTCTCGCTTGCCTTCTCCAGGACCCTCAGGGACCAAGAGGGCCGACTCCCGTGGACCGATTGATTCCCCCCCTGCCGCTGCCCCTGCCGCCACCACCCGCCGCCGTCGCCTGCGACCAAGAGGATCAACACGCCGAGCCGACAGCGATACCTACTGCAGCCCGATTCTTGACGTTCCCTGCCTCCCTAGTGTAACGGGGTCCCTTTCTTGTTCCTCCAAACCTGCACTGCGACTGGCCGCCATCCTGCCATCTACCTAATTACCAAACACCCGTTAACCACCAGCCCAGCCCAGCTCCTTTTGGTGGAGAGACCGGCCGAGACACTGCCGGCTGGACACGACACCTGCGAGTTTCGGGCCCTCCAGACAAGACTTGGTTGGGGTCTGGTATACATTATTTCGTACACTACCTACCTACCTAGCAAGTGGGAACAACAGTCTGCCAGACGAGGAACAAAAGGGATAAGCTCGGACGAGACAGGTAATAACCATCGGAACACCCCTTGACTCGTTTCCACTTGGCCCGACTCTCCTCTATCTCTCTCTCTCTCTCTCTCTCCCTCCCTTCTTTTTTCTTTCTTTTTTCTTGCCTGAACAACCAAACCCTCTCGAATCTCCTCGCTGACCACGCCATGATCTCCAGCCTGCTCGTGCTGTCTTGCTGCCTCACGACCCCGTCCTGACCTCTCCTTTCTCTTCCTCGAAAGCGCGCCACAGTCCCACCCGACTCCTAAGCCTAGGTCCACGCCCGCACAACTTCGACCGACCACGACTTCTGCGGCCGCCTCGATCTCGACTTCAATTTCGACCCCTTCCCTACCCAACTGTCGGCGGCATCAACGCTCCCCATGTCTGGACGCATCTGCAACGTCTCCGAGTGGGCTCCCGCCCAGGAGGCTATCTACGACGAGCCCGCCTCCACATCCGCCATCCAAGAAGAAGATGCTCCCGACGGACACACCAACACCAGGTCCGCCTTCCAGCCACACCGCCTCCGCAGTCTGAGTCTCTCGCTGCCATGGCGCCGCAAGTCATCCATCCATCATCTCGACGCCGACCTCCCGAGTCACTTGGAAGAGCTCTCTCTCGAGCGATCCCGGAGTCACGACGGCTCTAGCGACGATAATCCCTTCAAGCACACCCACGACGCCCACCCGGCTGGACACGCCAACGCCAGCATCAAGGGCATATTTCGTCGCGCGTCCATCTCGTTGAAGGGTATGGTCCACCACCGGAGCCACTCTATTGGCGGCGCACATGGCCTTGGCCTGCCCCTCGAGGAGGTCCATCGCCACCAACACCATCACAACCAGCGCCCTGGAACTTCCCACGCGCACTCGCCTTGGCACCGGCTCCGTCAGGCCACGAGCTTCCGCCACTCCAAGTCGTCCCACGGCCACGACGCCCACAGCGATGCCTTCCTTGCCGACCACCCTTTGCCCTCCATGCCACTTCCAGGCAACGGCAGCGATCCGCCCATCATTCCCTATCACACCGGCGGTGCTGCCAAAGCGGCGGCAGCGGCACAGAACCAGGCCCTCCACAACAAGTGGCTGACTGCGTCGTCAGACGACTTCACCGACCACGAGAGCGGCATCAGCATCACCGTCACCGGCGGCGACTCAGACCTAGACTTGGACGTAGGGGACGCAAACATCAGCCGCATCGATTTTGTTGCGCAGCTCCCTGTCGAGCTTGCCATCCAGGTCCTCGCCCATCTGGATGCCACGGCCCTCGCCGCCGCGAGCCGTGTGTCCCGCGGATGGCAGAAGATGATCGAGAACCAGCACGTCTGGCGAGAGTCCTTTTTGCGCGAGAAGACGGGTACCTACGCAACTAGTCTACCAGTTCAGCCAGGCACCGGTCAAGGCGTGCCGTCCATCAACCCTGACGTCAACTGGAAACAGATATACAAGGCCAAGGACGAGCTCGACCAGCGATGGAGGGAGGGCAAGGCGAGACCCGTCTACCTCAACGGCCACTTGGACAGCATCTACTGCCTGCAGTTTGACGAGTAAGCACATCCACTCCATTGGACGCATCACCAACTAACATCGGGCCAGGACCAAGATCATCACCGGTTCCCGCGACAAGACGATCCGAGTCTGGGACATGCGGACCTTTGAGTGCCGTCTGGTCATCGGCCCCCCCGAGGTCGTCAACGACGTTTCTCTCCTGATTGACGACGAGGGGAACCCCGTCCACTATGCCACCCTTCCTGATAACCAGCGTGCCAACCCGTCGATGCCCGCAATGGTATCATTTCCCACGCACCACAAGGCTTCAATTCTCTGCCTGCAGTACGACGATCGCATGCTGGTGACGGGCTCGTCCGATTCCAGCTGCATCGTCTATAACGTCCGCTCGGGCTACAGACCGGTCCGTCGTCTTCAGCACCACACCGCCGCCGTGCTAGACCTCGCCTTTGACGACAAGCACATCATCACATGCAGCAAGGACATCAGCATCTGCGTCTGGGACCGCGCGACGGGCACTCTGCTCCGCCAACTGCGTGGGCATTCGGGCCCCGTCAATGCCGTCCAGATGCGAGGAAACACGATAGTCTCGTGCTCCGGCGACTTCCGCGTCAAGCTCTGGAACATCGACACGGGCAAGAACATCCGTGAGTTCCAAGGCCACACCAAGGGCCTTGCGTGCTCCCAGTTCTCCGAGGACGGCCGCTACGTCGCCTCGGCCGGCAACGACAAGGTCATCCGCATCTGGGACGCCAACACGGGCGAGTGCCTCCGCGAGATGAAGGCCCACGATAACCTCGTGCGCAGTCTGCACATCGACTCGGTCAGCGGCCGTCTTGTCAGCGGTAGCTACGATACCGACATCAAGGTCTTCGACATGGAGACCGGCCGCCAGTTGCTCGACTTCCCGCGGTGGCACGCGAGCTGGGTACTGAGCGCCAAGAGCGACTACCGGCGAATCGTCAGCACGGGTCAGGACCCCAAGATCTTGATCATGGACTTTGGCGCCGACGTTCCGGGCATCGAGGCCCTGGAGAGCGGCGGTGGCTGCGCGACAGATGGTGGATACATCTAGATTCTCACGAAAGACGCTTTGCATCGCATCGCATCGCATGATGCTATATACACTACATAATACGCTAATACCGAGAGCGGCATGGCTGGACCGCCCTCATTGACGACTTTTATTCATCATGAGTCGGGATGGAGATGATGAAGAATAGGTGGTAGACTTGACATAAAAGCAACGAAGCAAGGCTGGGCGACCTGGAAACAAGCGTCCCCCTTCCATAGAGAGGCGTATTGGAGAAGGACAGGCATTTCATTCACTTGCATTGGGGGCCGTATGTTTGTTTCTGGGTCTGGGCTGCTTTCTCGCTTTTGGGCTCCATTCGTTCTTGGGCCTGACCTTTGTATTTGTTCTTTTTTTCTTGACCATTCTTGCATGGCATCCCTGGCTTTGCTCATCATAGACAGCCCCTGGATAGAGAGGCATTATAGATTATGTTTCGCCATCGATTCTTGCTGCCCAATGCCGTATAGTGAATACTGATATCTGGGGTTCCACGTGACGCACCAGCGCCATTTTGTATTCATGCTACAGCAGTGAGAGTGGCGAGTGGACTCGGAGAACCTGGAGTTTTCTGTTGGAGAGAGGGCCGCGGACGCCGGGATGTCCTCGCACATCATAGCTGCGGCCGGAGCAGGCGAGCGGGCCAGCAATGCCATGCCCGACGTCTACGGGGTTTCAGAACGGGGAGAGGGTTTCCTCTCTTTCTTTGTTCTTTTCTTTTGTTTTTTTTTCCTTTTTCCTTTTTCTCTTCAAACCGGGACAAAGGAGAGGAGGGACTAGGCCCCTGGGACGACGTTCCGTTCTGTTTCGACTCAGATGCAAGGAAAAGGGACGCGGGCGCGCGGGGGTTGGTGGTCTGATGGTCGGCGTCTCCTTTGTGCGTGTTCCCGCAGGCCGTAGGGCAGGGCGGCGGCTCGTTTCGAGAGCTGCGCAGCAGGACCTTCTCCTTTCCTCCGTTATGTATGTAAAGAGTGTGCGCGTCCATGTCTCTGGGTCTCTTTTGCGTCTGGAGTTGGGTTGAACCAACTGTTTGACGGTGAACGGGGAGGGGGGCGGATTGGACCGGAGGTAGGAAGGGCCTGTGCTGGGACATGAGATGGATATGGGATTGCTGGACGGGGGGGGGGGGGGGGGGAGGTTGCGATTTGTTGCGCCGCTTGTCTCTCTTTTCGTCTGGTCGCGTGTGCTTTTTCGTCCGGACGTCGACTTTCTGCGTACGCGGCAAGGTGGTCCTTAGCTGTGCCTGTGGCAGAAGCGACGGCAGAGGGGGGCGTTCCGGCGTAGAAACAAGTCGAGTCGCATAATATAAGAGACGACCTTGCAGGCGGTGGGGAGGAGGAGGGCTGCTTAAGCTTGCCGCGGGCGGCATCACTGCGAGATGCCCGCGTCTCGTCTGACATCGGATAGGGCTGGTGGGCTTCACTGAGGCTATCGCGTGTCGCGGACTCGTCGGGCCATGGGACCCGGGGGAGGAACCGGAGGGCGTGGTCACAATCAGCCCAACTCTCGGCTGGTGGCACGGTGAGGTGGGAAGGGCGACGAGCGGCCCGATGGCCTTTGGGAGGGGGGTAAGTAGAGCGCGGGCCGTTCCTCGAGATTTTCCGCGCAGCGGGAGAGGACGGGGGGTTTGCGAGCACTCTTGAAACGCCCGAGGACGGGCGGACGGGCGCCGAGATGGCTCTGACGAGACGATCGCGACGATCTAGCGGCATGGTGCTGTGCCGGCTCTGTGCTATGTGGCAGTGCCCCAGGCCGGGTGCTGTCGATTCGAACCACCTACCTAGGTTAGCCGACACCGAAGAGACGGGTGAGCATTGTGGTGTAGATACGAGGCCCCGTGTGAGAAGCTAGCTTGCTAGCCGAACTAGAGCGTTCATCTCAAGTCTCTCTCGTGTCATCTAGAGTGCGGTAGGTAGGTCAAACATATTTGGCGGTAATGAGCTACGAGGCGGGATTTCAGCTAGCCTCTCAACGCAATGTAGGACGAGACCAGCTCAGCCAGCGTGCAACCCCCCCAGCGTCCATGGAGTATCCTGTTGTTTCTTGGATCATGCTTCCCTCCGCAGATCCAGGGTTGCTCAAGGTTGGGGAAAAGGGGGGGGTCGCAAATATATTGCACCGGACCCAGAATGCTGGCCGCGATAGTCCCGGATGCAACGCTGTTTGGCCGGGACTGTACTATCTAGGTAACGTATGGCGCACAAGGCGTGTTCATCTCATGACAATTTTGACTTCCCTCCTTGTGCGATGGCCCAGGCGCTCTGGCTTTGCTGGGGAAGCCTTCGTCCTCGAGTCAACGATGGGAGTTCTTCGGCCTCATGACACTGTGGCTGGTTTCCCTCTCCCCACCGTCGTACCATGCATGTTCTTGGCCTTCCCCAGGAACGCTTTCCAGCCTAAGCCTCCCCGCACGCCTCCAGGTTTCCCCCGGGGGTGGTTAGAATGAGTGAAGCCGCAAAGAAGCCGGGCCAAGCCCTAAATGAGACAAAGTCTCGAACGCTGGTCTGCGCGGCGCCCAGCGCGGCGGTGATACTTCCCCGTTGGATTGGAGCCGGATCAGCTGGCACGCTCTCCTGGTGACGATCGGCGGCGTCACCCGCTCCCATCGTCGCAAGAACGATCTAAGAGGGAGTACACGTGTACGTGAGAGAAGGGGAGGGAATGGAGGCGAGTGCGTGAGAAACCACGAGGACGTGACGTGTCAGGAAGGGGGCGAAGGAACGAGAGACATTCACGTTTTCCGTTGGCGGGTTGTAGCGGGAATGGATGCCAGGAAGGTTGTGTATGGTTTGCGCGGGGCCCTGTCTCACGACCCCACGATTCGATTCGCGAGAAAGCCACAAGATGACACACTCTCTCCGCAAGGGAAACGGTGGGTGGGCAGCAGGGGACCTACCGCAGCCACGAGCTCTCACTCTCTGTCGCTTACTGCTCTCTCACGCACACCTGTTCTTGCTCACTTTCTCACACGCTCCGCCTCCCAGCCGCGGAGTGAATGCTGTGTGCCGGCCACCCACCTGACTGCGGAACCGAGGATGAATGAACGGCTGGGCGGAAGAAGGTCATGTTCTTTGGACATCTATTTCCCAGCGCACCCCCCCTTGCGGCTATGGGTGCAAGATACGGACATATTGTACCTACGTAGGTATGCCGACGACCTCTTGGCCCCGCAAGGCTGCCGGATCGCCAGTGCGCTTACTTTGGGGGAGTTAACGTACCTTTTAGTTACCCTTTTTAGGTGTTGGGGATTTGCCTTTGGCCTCTCCAAAGAGGATGGGGGAGGGGGGGGGGGTGCGTGCTCTGCCAACCTCCGTCCATGTTCGATTCCTGTCAGACGGGAACTTGGGGAGAGCGGTACTGCAGCAGACAGCAGACGACACTGGTGGCCCTGACTCGAATGCCCTGATTCTGTTGTCGTCGGTGTCGTCCTGACTCGAATGCCCCAGCTGCGTTACTGCACCTGTGCTGCGGTCATCGTGACGTCTCCGCTCGCTGCCCTGCCAGAAAGGGAGGCCCGGGTAGTCAACACAAGATGGAAAAGCACTTGGCAGTAGTTTCCTATATGATGGGTATGGCCAGGAATAGGATTATGGATGCGCAGATAGAGTGCGGCTGGACATGAGATGTGCAGGGTCCGCAGGGCGGGCAAGGTGGGGGGGGCCAGATCGAGGCTTCGTTCGACTGGGAAAGGGTCTTTAAGATGGAACAGGGCCATCGAGCAGCAAGAAACTCAATCAGACGAGGGTGCGACAGGCCGCATGGGGTGTTGGGGGCGCCTCACTCGCGCAGAGCGAGAGGCAGAGAGGCAGAGAGAGAGAGAGAGTTGGAGAGCGAGAGAGGGGCGCTCGTTTTCTGTCGACGAGACGAGCAGGGGTGGG
This sequence comes from Colletotrichum zoysiae, assembly GCA_030867305.1. NCBI lineage: Eukaryota > Fungi > Ascomycota > Sordariomycetes > Glomerellales > Glomerellaceae > Colletotrichum > Colletotrichum zoysiae. Next base: position 56,396 of record MU842830.1, on the reverse strand, counting down.
CAAGGCACAGGGGGGCTCCAAAGTCAAAAATGCCGGCGATGGGACGTTTCGAAACGGCTATAACGGCGAAGATGGGACCCAGCATCGACCGCGCACGATGCCGTTAGACGTTGCGAATACGCATACGCAGGACGCAGGACGCGTTCCGAATACTGCGCCGTGCAAAAGAAGATTAACGCGTGCAGGTCGTGAGCCGGGCCGAGCTTCGAGAAAGCATCGGCATCGCATTCGGCTCTCTTCCTCCTGGTGCCGGGAACCCATACTATGTAGTGCCCGCACCAGACGAGAGGTACTACTACGGTGCCGCTTTGCGTGCTGCGCTTCGCATGTACATACATACATACATGCATGCATACATATAGTACATGTACCTAGTAAGCAAAGACGCAGTGGGTTGTCTAGGCTTCGGGGTTCCAACGGCGATGGAACCCCTCAGGTACGGATGGCATGGCATGACATGGGCACCACCTCGACGCAGGAGGCACGCAGCTCCGTCCCAGCCCGGCGGACACACGGCTGTGCCTCGGCGATCCTTTGCACGAAGTCGAGGTGCAGGTAGGCGGCGGGATGTCCGGTCTTCGTCGATGGCCTCGTTTGTGACATGCGCGCATGCGTCCTTTAGGTATCGATATCACTGGCCTGTCCCGGCAGCTTGGCGGCGGACATGACTCCTGCAAGAGGATACCTACCTACGCAGATAAGTACCGATAAGCTGCATTGTCGAAAAGGATGCCGGAGACATCGGTGCCTCGGCAAGAAGAGTGAGCATGTCATCATTCGATCTATTCATCCAGGTTCATCAACTCGACCGTTTTAGAATTCGAGCCCCCCCCCTGAACGATCCCGAAACGAAAGGCTCTTCCCCACAAACTGCCAACTATTTCAGCCCTCTTGCCTTGACTGCCGCCCTAGGCGGTTTACCTACAGTGATATGTCCGAAACGATGCTTACAGAGCGACAATCTAGAGATATTTGGGCATGAACAGAAGCAATAGCCGCCAAGGAACCTTTTCGACGTCACGCTCTTGTGACAGCGCTTGGCTCTGGAGGATGACCAAATATTGGGTATTGCGGGGGGGTGGTAGTGCAGCAGCCTACGAATAGAAGGGGGAGGGAGTTGGAGACTGGAGAATCGTCACCAGTAAAGATGATGCCCATAGGCAATGCGAGTGACTCTCTCGTCACGAGCCCCCATGGCGCGGAGGTTGCAACGCGCGCGTCATCACGGGTCTAAACTTGACGGCTGCACACTCTCGCTACCGACATACACGGCCAGTGGACGGAAGCGACGGACATGATGGTTGTCTTCTCTGTATGCTTGCGCCTTGTCTGTGGCTTCAGTTGACAGGCTGTACAGCGTCCAAGCACGACCACCAGTCATCCAAGAAGTTCAGTCAGTCAGTCGCCCGTCAAGCGAAACCATCCGGTACCGAAAATAGCTCAATCGTTTGTGGAATGGGCTCGGCTGTGTTCCGTGAACACGGCGATGCCGTCATGAAAATGAAGTCGGCCAGGCGCGCATCGCTTCCTAGGCGACTCTGGAGCTCAACTCAAGAACAGAGAGAGAGAGACACAGTGACATCAAAGGGTGATATTAAGGGGACTTGGGGGCCTCTCAAGCGCCTCGCCCACCCTGTCGCCCTCTGCCCTCTCCGCGTCATCTCCCGCCGGAACGACCCTCAGCCAACCAACAGCGCTCGATGCACTCCCACAAGCCCAGTGTAGCTGCGGGCTCGGGTCGCAATGCGCCAAGCTCCTGCGACGACTCGTCGAGGTGTGTCTTTTCCGCCCCCCCTATCCCTTCGTGCGGGTGCTGCTGCGCGCGTGTCCGTCACCGTTACAGTCGCCGTAGGCGTTGCTGGTGGTGGAGGGCCGACGAGCTTGAAACGGCGCTATGCCCGATCCTGACGGACCCCGGCATGTCCCCTTGTCGGGTTGTCCAGAACATCTTGGAGGCACAGAGAGAGAGAGAGAGAGAGAGAGAGAGAGAGAGAGAGAGAGACAGGGAGGGAGAGGGTACGAATACTTTGTACGCTTGTCACTGCGTCGTGGAGAGAGCAGAATCCCTGCTGCTGCTCTTTCGGGAGGCGCGAAGGCAAAAAACTCAAATACATAAACTATTACGGATACGCAGTGTGTACATACCTAGTACAGGTAGTGAGTAATAGGTAGTAGGGAGAACAAACAGATTGCTGTGTGTGGCGCATGTCCTGCTCTTTGTGCACAAGACAGGAAAACAAGAGCCATACATAAATACATACATACATACGGCATACTCAACCGTAGGTATGTATACATTACTTTGTGCAAGATACTTTGTGCCCTTACAAGCTTGTATACATAGCAAGCAGCTTTTGTCTCTCGTCCTTGCGAGGTTTGGCTTCTTCATTTGTCTGTCCTTGGGCTTTGGCCTCTGACTGGCATCGATGACCAGCTCCTCGAGTCAGAGTGACATACCGACCCCGGTTTGTGTGCCACGTCCAGCCACAGCGAGGCTCGCAGGAGGGCCTCTTGGGTAGGTATTCTCTTTGGGGGGCGGGAGTGTTGATCTCCCACCTTGCCTACCTACCTACTAAGTAGTACCTTTTGCCGCCGCTGTGGAGCAGCTACTTTCGCTGTCTGGGCGAACAAGGCCAGAGACGCTGCTCATCTTCCCTCTTTCTCTCTCTCTCTTCCTCTGTCCCAGCCGTGGCTCAGTAGACTCCTCAAGGCGACGCCTTGTTGCTGCTACTTCGTAGTCTACTATGTGCATGCTGTGTACGAAGTACATCGCAAGTACGAATAAAGGACCGCACTGACAGATCTCACCCGGGATCATTCGCCCGCAGGCGCGGAGATTTCGCAAGAATCCTGACTGACAGTCCGTTGGGGAATGCAACGTTGGGTCGCCTGCCCCTGTGGCCCCAAACGGTACCGAGTACCTACCTACTCGATCTAATTAACCTCTCACTATTAGAACACCATCAGCGGCGGGTATTTTCCAGAAGCAGACCAGTAGGCTCAGCAGGTTGCAAGGTTGAATGGTGTTGCCCCAGTCCGGACTAGGGGGCGGCGGTTGCATCGCATTGACTGGCCCCCTGAGGTCCGGACAGGGACTCGCCTCTTCGTCCGAACTACCTACCTATGTACTTGCGTGTGCTTGCTCGCTTGCTTGCTTGCTTGGCTCTCGTCGTGCTTGTCTGCTTTTCACCCCTTTCCCCTCTGCCTCGCCGTGACCCCTCTGCCTTGACTTCTACTTGCTGGCATTGCCTTATTGCGTAGGTATTTGCTGCAACCTATACCACGCCCCTCTCTGTTCCCACTCCTCCTCTAGCTGCTGTGTTTGAAGCTATATCCCCTCCCGACCAATAGCGACCCTCCTTGGATCCTTGTTTCATCGCATTTCCGTTCTCGATCCAGGATTACCTACAGGTAGTGCTGGCTAAGTTTGGTTTTATCGAGCTCGGACGGGCCACGGACGCCCAATATCCCCCCACTTCTGTCAACCCAGAAGGAAGGCCGAGATCCAGTCGCTACGCGAAAGGCATCTCTCTACGTGCGAACCGGGATCCAGCACCATTTGCTTTGCCTCAGACCGGGGGAACTGCCCGACTGCTGCTTGCCACCATGGCGATACATCGTCCGGCGAGGCAGGGGACCGCACATCGGGTAAGTCGATATAAGACGGTGACCGTCAACCTCTTCCAAGTTTGTGGTTCACTCCCCTCCCTTCTCCCGTGGTCTCAACCTCACCCCCATCGACGCTCTTTTGTTCTGTTGTATCTTCCCTAGAGGGGACATCTCGCCCTCTCGCTTGTTTCGATTCGTCACAAAGTCATTCTTTTACCCCGGCCCAACCAGCGAACGCACGCCTCGATCGGTCGTCACCCGCTGTTGTCACTTCCAACCTCCCCTTGGTGAGTACTGTACCGCCGCCCTCCCGGTTCCGGTCTCGTGGCTGTCTTCCTTCCCTTCCCTCCCCCACACCCTCCTGACCGGCCTGTTGTCTCGGCTCTTCATATCGAGGGCTCTTGGGGTTTTTGGCATGGTGTCTTCTTGGCCAGTACCGTGACGTGGGACCTGTCATCTGAGGCCCCTCCCCTCCCTTGGAGTCTGGGCTGAAGGGACCCGGATGGGAAGATGATTGTCTTGTTGTCTGAAAGGGGGAAACAATGGGACATGATCAAGGCTTGTGACGAACAGCAGGCCTTTTAGTCACAGACACACAAAGAGCTGTTCGTGGAGCAGGCCGGTGAAAGTCGAGTATCAGTTAGTCACCGACACTCACGAGCTGGCCATACTTAAGGTGTGGCTTCTGGATCATGGTTCGGTTGTCAAGAAACGACCAGCACCTTGCCCAATCCCGCTTTGGACTCTCTTTTACCAAAAGCAGCAGCTTCTTCTTCCCCCCATATCTTACTCGGGCAGTCTCGAGTTTCTTCATCATTCAGCCGTTGAGTTTTGTGTTCATTCGCAACTCTTCTTCGGCCTCGCGTCACCTTTTCAACGAACAACATCGGGCTAACATCGCGATCTCGCGCAGTTTGTATCGACAAAACAATACAACAGGAACCCCCCGACCAACTGGTTCTACATTATGATGGGTCTCTCTTCGGTCCTTGCGACCACAGTCCTGGCCCTGCGCCTCTTCTCCCAGGACGTTTTCGCGGCCCCTGCACCCGTCCCGGCACCCGTTCCCCAGGCCGCTGCCCCCAACGCCGCCTCCGGCTTTTGGGTCGCGTCGATCGAGCGCCGCGGCACCTCTGCCTTTGGTGACCCCAACTACAAGGTCTACCGCAACGTGAAGGATTACGGAGCCAAGGGCGATGGATCCAGCGACGATACCGTGGCCATCCAGGCCGGTAAGACCCCCCCTGGTTCTGTTGATTGATGCGTTGGAACTTGTTCGGCTAACTTTAATATAGCGATGGACGATGGCAACCGCTGCGGCTTCGGCTGTGACTCCCAGACCACCACTCCCGCTCTTGTTTACTTTCCTGCCGGTACCTATGTCGTCAGCAAGCCCATCGTCATGAAGTACTACACCCACATGGTTGGAGATGCCACTGCTCTCCCCACGATCAAGGCCGCCGCGAGTTTCACCGGCATGGCTGTGATTGACGCCGACCCGTACGACAACCAGGGCAACAACGCGCACACCAACCAGAACAGTAAGTTGATCCTCCGAAATTGAAAAGGGAGTTTGGAGAGCGCTCGCTAACCCGGCACAGACTTCTGGAAGCTTGTTCGCAACTTCAACATCGACCTGACTGGTATGCCGTTCACCTCTGGTGCCGGTATCCACTGGCAGGTTGCCCAGGCTACCAGTCTGCAGAACATCGTCTTCAACATGCGCACCGACGGTGGCGACGCCAATGTCCAGCAGGGAATCTTTATCGACAACGGCTCTGGTGGCTTCATGACCGACCTGACGTTCAACGGCGGCAAGTACGGCGCCTTTATGGGATCGCAGCAGTTCACCACGCGTAACCTGAGTAAGTTGCCTGTCCTCGGCTCTTCACCGTAACCAGTATGACTAACAATGTAAACAGCCTTCAACAACTGCAAGACGGCAGTCTACATGAACTGGAACTGGCTCTGGACCCTGCAGGATGTCAAGATCAACAACTGCGGCGTCGGTATCGACATGTCCAACGGCGGTGCCAACTCGCAGACCGTCGGCTCCGTTCTCCTCCTCGACAGCGTCATCAGCAACACCCCCGTCGGTGTCCTGACTGCCTACAGCCCGGCTTCGTCTTCCACCAACGGCAGCTTGGTGCTCGACAACGTCGACATGTCGTCCAACGTCCCGGCTGCCGTCCAGATCGTCGACACCAAGACCACCGTCCTGCCAGGTAACCAGAAGATCGCGTCCTTCGTCCAGGGCAAGACCTACAGCGGCGCCGCCGGCAACGGCAAGGCCATTCAGAACGCCCAGGACGCCATCGTCAAGCCCCCCGTTCTCCTCGGCGCTGACGGCAAGGTCGTCACCCGCAGCAAGCCTCAGTACGAGAACGTGCCGGCCAGCTCGTTCCTCAGCGCCAAGGCCAACGGCTGCAAGGGCGACGGTAAGAGCGACGACACGGCGGCCATCCAGGCGCTGTTCAACAAGGCGGGCCCCAACGACATTGTCTACTTTGACCAGGGCGCCTACATCATCTCGGACACCATCGAGGTCCCCAAGGACATCAAGATCACCGGAGAGGTCTGGCCTCTTCTGATGGCCAACGGTGCCGCTTTCAAAGACCAGGCCAACCCCAAGGTCATGCTCCGCGTCGGTAAGCCGGGCGATGTCGGCACTTTTGAGATGAGCGACATCATCCTCCAGACCCAGGGCCCCCAGCCGGGCGCCATCCTCATGGAGTTCAACATTGCGGGATCCACACCTGGTGCCGCCGGCCTCTGGGACGTCCACTGGCGCATCGGAGGCAGCGCCGGAACGCAGCTGCAGTCGGACAAGTGCGCCAAGAACCCGACCGTCACGGCTCCCGCCAACCCCGAGTGCATGGGCGCCTACCTCCTCATCCACATGACGGCCGAGTCCTCGGGCTACTTTGAGAACACGTGGTGGTGGGTCGCCGACCACGAACTCGACCTCCCGGACCGCAAGGCTCAGATCAACGTCTACAACGGCCGCGGCGTCCTTTGCGAGGCGACCAAGGGAACCTGGTTCTGGGGCACTGCCTCGGAGCACAGCGTGCTGTACAACTACCAGTTCAACAAGGCGTCCAACGTCTACATGGCTCACATCCAGACCGAGACGGCGTACTACCAGGGCAACCCGGACGCCAAGACGCCCTTCACGGTGAACCAGGCCATCCTTGACCCCAACTTCGAGACCTTCTGCGCCGGCCAGGGCGATAAGTGCGCGCGCACCTGGGGCGTCCGCGCCATCGACTCCAAGGACATCCTCATCTACGGCGCCGGGCTGTACTCGTTCTTCAACAACTACGACCAGGTGTGCGTGGGGGAGAACAACTGCCAGGACCACATCGTCTCGCTCGAGAACAGCGACGTCAAGTTCTTCGGGCTCAGCACCAAGGCGTCCATCAACATGGTGACCGTCAACGGCAAGAGCGCGGCGCTCGACAGCGACAACCGCAACAATTTCTGCGCGACCGTCGCCTTCTTCCAGGCGCCCCTCTAGGAGAGGCCCGCGTACGCCGTCGGGCCCCCCCGGGTCCCGACACACGAGCCGACGACCTAGCGGGAGTGGCCCAGATACGGGACCATGCCGGTGGACTTTGGCCCGTGGCCGACGAGAACCGCATATGAGGACGCGTGCGAGTATGCCCGCCAGCTGCTCGGCGCGCAGACACGTATTACTTTCGTACAGGCGTAGCTAACCTGCCCTAGTGGTACAAGCTGCGTCTCGCCCTTTTTAATGGGGGGTTTTCTTCTTCTTCTTCTTTTTCTTTTTCCTTTTCTCTGTCCGCAGAATACATACTTTGCATACCGGGAGTTTTGAGGTTTCTGGAAAACAAGGCCCAGGGGGTTACTATACGCCATGGATTTGCGAAGATACAAAGACGAGGGATCGGGCGGGATTGACATTCTCATACTCTTTTGCCTTGGAGGCATTTTGATACCACTGATAAACGAAACACTTGATTTTGACCACTAGTGCTTGTATGTTGGCCGTGACTTGAGTGAATGGCAAACCGTCTCATGATGCGATGTCTCGCGTCGAGTAGTAAACCTAGACTACTCACTCCTAAGCCTAGCATTCAAGAGAGATGTCACTGATCCTGTGCTTAGTATTCCAGACGGAACCCTTTACGGTCTTGAGTGCACACACACCTGAATAGAAAATGGCTGAACCTCTACTGGGTTGTTTTACATCAGTTATTGCAAATCATCCAAGTGCTCCTGGCGTTGCTCATGTTGTGTTCATGGAAGAGAGATAGATGCCACTGACGCTATGCTCGGTACTGCCAGATACGAACGCTTCAGATCTCCAGCGCACACTCAAATGAAAGAGTGCCAACCAAGCCCCTGCGAGCTATTGTCGCGTCTCCCATGTTGCCTCCCAAAATCTTCTCTCCTCGACCTTGACGTTCTGTCGCAATGTGTCCTCTCTCGCTCTCGTCAACCAGCACCGGGGAAGCCTCGGCTGGTGACATACATTCACCGAGAATCCAGCGCCGTGATTCGCTGGTCGGCGTCCGCCAGCTGCCGACTGTCCGATTTTTAGCCACCGCACTCACTACACTACGAGCGAGATACGTACCCGGCTAGCCCCCTCCCCTGCCTGTCCGGGTGGGTGTCCTTTCTTTCCTTGATGTACCACCAACGTCATACTCTACCGTTTATTTCTTCCAACCTCCAGCGCCCGTTCATCGTCATCCGACTCAACCTTGCAAGGCCTTCCTCCTTGCCCTCTATGCAATAACGCACATTTTCAAACGCTCCCAAGCAGCTCTCTCTCTCTCTCTCTCTCTCTCTCTCTCCCACGTACGATGGATTCACCACCTGCCACCAACCTGCGGTCCAAGACCAGACGCGCACTCGACGACCTCAACGGCGCCACGACCTCGCCGCCCTCTCCCCCCCTCAAGACGACGCGCAACAACCCTTACCTGCCCACGCCCACCGAGACGATAGTTCTGGCCTCGTTCCCCGTCATTCTATTCTTCGGCACCGTGTTTTCCCTCCTCTCTCCCGACGTCCGCGCATCGCACTACGACGCCTCCACGCAGGCGCATTCCACCGCCACGGCGCCGTCGTACTTTGCGCGCAAGTCGAACCTGTTCAACATCATATTCGTCAAGCGCGGCTGGTTCTGGATCACGGCCTCCTTCTTCGCCTTTCTTCTAACTCACCCCGGCACCAAGAGCGCGACCGTCCGGCTCCAGGCCACTCTCCGCTGGGTGCTCGTCACCACCTGGTGGTTCTTCGTCACGCAGTGGTTCTTCGGCCCGGCCATCATAGACCGGAGCTTCCGCTGGACTGGAGGCAAGTGCGAGCTGGTCGAGAACAAGGTCGAGATGGGCGAGGGAGACGCCAAGGAGTTCTTCACTGCCGTTGCGTGCAAGGCCTCTGGCGGGCGCTGGAGCGGCGGACACGACATCTCGGGACACGTGTTCCTCCTGGTCCTCGGCACTGGCTTCTTGTTGTCCGAAGTCGGGTGGGTGGTGATGCGCTGGAGAGGTTCGAGGAGGGAAGAGCGCAGCGTCGTCATGACGGACGGCGCCGTAAAGACGGCCACCGTCGAGGCTCAGGGTCTAAAGGGGGAGCCCGTCCCCGGCGATGCTCTGGGCTGGGGTGGCAAGTTCGCTGCCATCATCATTGGCTTAAGCTCCTGGATGCTGCTCATGACAGCCATCTACTTTCATACTTGGTTCGAGAAGGTATGAAACCACCCACGCTGCACGCACATGACGACGTCGAGTGACTATACTAACGCACGTTGGCAGGTCACCGGTCTAGTTACGGCCATGGTTGCGCTCTATGGCGTATACGTCCTTCCCCGGTTCGTCCCCGCGCTGCGACAAGCCGTCGGGCTGCCTGGTATCTAGGTAGGTAGACCACGACATGAGGAATACGCGAGAGAAGCGAAATTCAAGGCATATTCACCTGTATAATAGAACAAATACCCATTTCAACCACGTTCCGAAACGCTGGTCCATTACTTCTTGCATCGTTTGCAGTCCGTCATTTAGCTTTGATTTAGTGACCGGCGTACGGCTACAAAGCCTGAATGTAGTGAGTGCAAGATGGATACTCGGACGAGTTGGAGTGACAAGAACAACAACAACAACCAAATAGGAGGACTAGTGCGCATAAAAATGGCCATCCTCTTCGTGCCATCTATCTCGGCGTCGACGCTTTCAATAATGAAAACCATAGGTACCTAGGTAGGTACATGTACATAGAGGCACCTACCTAGGTAAGGTCGTGAACGCTTGGTGGGGGTGGGGGTGGGGTGGGGGGTCGGTCCGAGGTGGGGCGCTGCTCTCGTGCCCGTAGCTCCTGCCTCGAGCCAAGTCACAGAACATGACATGACTTCATCCTCCCTCACACACACACACACACACACACACACACACACACACACACACACAGTCCCTCTTCAACATTGCAACACCACGGCAGTAAACCGCAAACCTACCAATCCATCCACATAATAGAGTACCGGAAATGTCGCTAATCAAGGCCCCGGCCAACCTGCCAGAGCTTGTCAGGACCGCTTTCAGCAAGGCCCGCTCCAACGGCGACCTGACATACTACGCGACACAGGTCACCGTGCTCCATGCCAACTCCATCCCGGTGAGTCTGTCTGCAGCGCCGCTGCCGGTGACTCGCATGCAGCTTCACTGACACCCTCTCTGCAGTTCCAGCTCCGCTTCTCCCCAGCTTTGGCAAACAAGCCGACCGCGCCGAGGCCCAAATCCGACGAGCCCCGCAAGCACTTCGATCCCTTCGAGAGCCCAGAGAAGGGCCCCCTGTTTATCGTCGACCTTCCCGATTCGGCTCATAACCTGGTCCTGAACAAGTTCGCAGTGGTGCCCGAACACTTCATATTGGCCACCAAGGAGTTCAAGCAACAGACCCACCTCCTCGAGCCCCGTGACTTGGCAGCTACCTACGCTTGCATCGACGCCTACAGGCAGTACGGACATGCCCGCGACGGACGAGACGCCGAGCTATACGCATTCTTCAATAGCGGCCCGCATTCGGGAGCAAGCCAGCCCCACCGTCACATCCAGCTATTGCCTGTCGCGCGGATGAGGGATGGACTGTCAGAGGATTCGCCGTGGGATGTGCTGGCAAAACACCTCGACTCATCGGACGCCTCCGCGGTGCCGTTCTCGACCTTCGCAGACAAGATCCACCGCGATATGACGCCCGAAGAGCTACACTCCATCTATCTGTCACTTTTCAGCTCGGCAGTCGAAGCGGTAAAGGCCCATGTTGGCACCGTGGACGATCCCCGCGATGGCGATGCTCCCATCAGTTACAACCTGGCCATGACCAGCGACCGCTTGGTTGTCTTGCCTCGCTTGGCCGAAGGGGCGACGATCCACCAAGGTGGCACGCCCGTGGGCGAGCTGTGCCTCAACGGGACGGTCCTAGCCGGAACCGCTCTTGTGAAGAACGAGGCCGAATGGAACGTGCTAAAGGCAAAAAACGACGGCGTCCAATTGTTGGAGGTTTTGTCGAAAATCGGCCTTCCTGTAGATGGGGGGCGCGGTAGAAAATTGTAAAGCCGGGCGACAAGGAGGGGGCAAACATGCCTTGCAGGAAAGAAAAAGCAAAAACAAGCAAAACTCGCAGGCAAACTTTTGCGCAACGACAGGGCTCTCTAGGCTGATTAAGTACAAGTAAGCAAGGGGAGGCAGCCATTCCACTCGACATGGTAATCCAAAAGTCGCCGTTGGCCCACACTCCCCGCATCGACATGTCGCTTTTGTTATCAAAAGTAAGCCGCTCCGCTGGTACGATTCTTCCATCACAAATCTGATCTCTCACATTACAATGCATTATCCAACCTTGCCCACACCAACGCACCACTCCAGCATCCCGGAACCTCTCCGCCTGGCGTCCCTATGCGGCCAGGACAAGTTCGTCCCATTTCTTGCGACAAGTGGCGTTTCCGAACAAGTACGAGCCGCCGTTCCTTTGGATGTACTCCGCTACCTGCTTCCAAGGGATCTTGGTTGAGGAGGGATCGTTGCCCTTGGCGAACTTGCGGACAGCCCTCTGAAGCAGGTGAATCTACGCGTCACACCGGTCAGCTTGGTTAGGCAGTCGATGTCACAAGGGGGCACTCACATCCTTATCGGTCCACTCAGGTTTCCGGACTCTGGCCTCTTTGCTTTTGGTGAGCGTACGGTAGCGGCCGCGCAGCGTCGACTCGGCTTCGGTGAAGTTACCCTTGACCCGGATCTCACGGTACGTCAGTCCGTCTTGCTTGGCCTTGAGCAAGTATTCATCCTTGGCCGAACGCTCCGCGAGTTCCACCGGAGACGGTTGTGTCGGGCAAGGTTTTGGCTGCTTCGGCCGGAGTTCTGCCTTGTGTGCGGTGGGTAAGTGCTTTCGAGATGGAGAGCCAGGTCGGCGAGAGGAGTTGCCTGAGTCGTCGGTTCGCGATGACCGCGGATGATCCGGAAGCTCTTTACGAGGCCTTGGCGCCAGTACTTGCTGGGCCGCAGGGTCGGGCTTGATACCGTTGCTGCAGCCGCCATTGCTCTCCAGCACCGGGACTCTTGTTGCTTGTCGTGGATCTGCCATACGACACTGACGCCCAGCGAGCTGGTCTTGCGGTGTTGGGAAGAAGAGGAGTGGCGTCGGCTCTGAGAAGGGTGGCGGTGACGGGGGGGCCCCTTTGATGTTGTTGAGATCCTCATGCATAAAGGAAGAGCTCGCGAAGGGCGAGTTGGCATACTCGAACTGATCCGAAGAACTGGGAACAAGTGCAGCACAGCCGACCGAAGAGAAGGGTTCGAGGAGGTTGGAGGCGCCCGCAGAAGAAAAGCTCCCAAAACTTGTGCCCGCGTCCGAGGGGGCAAAGCCTGCAGAAGATGCGGGCATGATTGGGTCCATGCTGTTCGACGTCTGCATGGGCAGGCCATCCATGCAAGCAACGTCGAACTGGAACTGCATTGGAGCAAACATTGACTGGATGTCGTTCGTGTCGTGAACTCCAAAAGACGACTGCCATGGCTGGCTGTGATCCATGACTGGTCGTTTGGTGCCGAAAAAGCCATCAAGCCGTTGCACCCTTTGAAAGAAGATGCCGTGGTCAGGGTCGGCATAAGGGCTGCCCGCGGTGCCGGCCAGGTACCTGTTCCGGAGTTGCTGGGCCTGAGGCATGGCGGATCAGTCAATGGCTTTTGGTTTACATCACATCTCAGAAGAGGCTTCGAGAGCGAACGGGAGAGTCGGTTGTGTGTAGATGGGGGAAGGGAGAGCCAACGCACCTCGAAACTGTCTTGGATTTCGTCCGGCACGCCGGCAAAAGACCAGTCCTCGCTCGTCATGATGCCCGGTTGTCGTATCGACCTGGAACTCAAAGGATGCTTTCCGTTTCGCGCGATCAGTTTCCTCTGGCGTCGGACGTTGGGGCGTTGCTGAACTTGGGCTTTCTTGAGCTGCTCAAAGGCGAATATGTCCGAGCCATGGAAGGCCAAACGGGGAGGAGCGCTCATAAACATCTTGAACGGAAGATGTCAAGCACTGGGAGAAACGGCTGTGACGGATGGTCTTTCCCTTCTCACCGCCCCTTCGTCTAGGGGTTTGTCGGCGTTCTGCGCTGTCTCAACTCGCACGCACGATGTCGTCTTCCGGGCAGTTTCTTTTTGGTCGAAGAAGGGAAGTTGTGGAGGCAGTTCCGGCGGTCAATGAAGAAGTCCGGGCGGGTGATGCAAGATGCAGCGTAGGATCCCGAGGAGTTCTACGGATGAGTGCCAGATGTATGTGGTGTTCGCTTCGACGGGAAAAAGCGGTATAGGGGTTCGTCCACGGCTAGCAACCGACGGGTGGCAAGGTCGAACCAGTTCTCTCTCGCGCTCGCTCGCCAAGTGTCGAGAGAACGGGGATACTCAGGATGTTCGGGATGACCAATGAGACTGACGAAGACGAACGACGAACAGGCCTGGAGGACGCTCAAGCTCGGGAAGTATGACGCAACAAAAGCGAATGTCCAAGAGGTTGGAGTGCGTTCGAAGACAGAAGAAGTCACCGAGACGAGAAGCGATTGCTATGATACGAATACAGGACTCAACAAGGAACATGAAAACAGAAGACGGGCAGGTTGATGATGAACCGAGACATCATCGGCCTGACGGGAGAGGCCTTCTTTTCAAATACGAAGGGATGGGTATCAAGCCCCCCAGCCAGTCCCTCCCGCGATCCCAGCATTAATGGTTCGACCACAGCTACAGCGGGACGATCAAACTTCTACGACGACGCTTCGGTCCTGATCTCCTGTTCCCGCACGGGAAAATCTGCCCAGAAGAACCTCGTACATAACCCCCATGGTCCATTTTGAGCAAGATGCGCATCTGATGCGGCGGCTTCGATATTCGGCCGTAGATGGAACCTTCCCAGGCGGCGCGGGAGACGAGGGAGCTTCGCCGTGCTGCAGGTGTGACCCCATGAATCGATGCGGCCTGTGCATGGGCTTTGAGGCCGTGGCTGTAAATCTGTCAGTTTTCAGCCTCTTCTCATATCTCCACCAAACATACATGTTGCATGGTACGTACTTACTCCTGGGCAAATCTACAACACTGATTACGCGCGTATGTGGGAGCGTGGTGTCACTTCAGGGATAGATGGATTAGCAAGGTCAGTCAGCCCCCCTCAATCTGCGGGCGGATAGTTGGAATACATTTCTGAGGCTGCGTCGAGCATCATCGCGTCTCCGACCCACCTCTCTTTCTATCAATGGCTTGGGCGAGCCAGGCCAGATATGATTGTCCGGATCCTGTGTCCCTCTTCTTCAAGCGAGGTCGTACTCAGATCAGAGATGCGTTCCATGTCAATGCCCGCTATCCTCCGGCGCCGGAGGATTCTCGCGGCAAGCGTTTACTGCTGATGGCAAAGGTAAAAATATCAGGGTGACAGACCTGTTCTCTGCGGTGTCGTATGGGCCGGCATCTACCTACGTATTGAAGGCGTTTGACGCCAGCGTGCGGATGACAGACCTGGCTTCCTGCCATTCGCCGGTACCCAGATGCTGGGTGTTCCAAACTTCTAATCCCGGACATTTGGACCTTGGGCCGCCTCTCACAAAACAAGGCCGGGTTCATGCAGAAATAGGCCCTACTACCTGGACCTGGCAAGCCCGGCGACGGTTCGACACTTGGCCGGGGCGCGACTGCCGGACCCTGGCGGGCCAGATCCGCGGCGTGCTGATTTGCCATGCCCTGGGCACATCGTGTATGTTCTGCATAGTTTGCGGGCGATGCTGTGGGGAGGCAGTGCATTGCCCATCTGATGATGGGAAGCAGATGTGCGGGCGGCAATCGGTCAGAAGTCTCGATGCCAATCTGTTCCAAGATTCAGATCAGCCAATAGCATCCGGTAGAGAGAGATGCGGTGCCAGGTAACCCTGAAGATTTCTCTCTAACATTCCATAGGGACCGTCTCAAATGTGCGTCTTATAGCATCATGACAGCAAATGGTTGAGATCTCGAATGCCACAAGTATGATGCACATATTCGACGGGTGAACGAGACAACAACAAACACACGTGTGAGGCAACAAAAGCCCAGCCAAAGCCATCTCCAGCTCGGTCACCTTTTGCCAATCTCGCCCGTGTCAGGGTCGCAGGTCTTCCGTTTTCCGGGCCGGGGAAGTGTCGAGATTGGGGGCAACACTTCTTTTGGGAAGACGATGCATCGCGGAATGAGGCACTTCTTCCGGGCCGGAGGGGGGCACCTAGGGGCCTTCAGGGCCTCCGACTTTTCGACTGGGGGTGGCCAAGAGACAACAAGGGTGGCGGGGAACGTGCATGGGGTTGGGATGGCTGCAAGACCGTGAAGTCCAATCCTATTGCCGGCCTACCTGCATGTACAAGTCTGGCATGTCTATCTATCTATGCGTCCCATGTCTCCAGCAGGCAAAGGGACTAAAACCCAGTCCTGTGCTGATGCGAGGTTCTGGGCATTGGCGGGCAGCAGGCATTGCACGGATGACTGGCAGACTCGGCCAAAATACTGACTCGTCATTTTCAACTCGTCAAGAAGAAGCTGAGATGAGATTCATCTTCCGGTTTGCTGATTGCGGAGGCGATTCGGGAACGATATCGATCGATCGAAGGACCTTTCTCAGGGGGAGAAATTGACAAGCCCGAGTGGGAGTCGAACGACGCCATTACGTTGAATATCCAAAGCATCTTGTTTGCAGCTCACACAAGGCATTCCGAGTTTCTTCACGTACACCTAGGTTGGCGAGCACTGGGCCAGTCCAAAGCGAGCTTGCGGGCGAGGCTGAGGCCTCTGACGGCCGATGAGATAACGTACCCTCCTGGCATGCCATCACCGCTCGTGCTGACTGAGAAGCCAGGCTTTTGGTGCACAGGTTTTGAATGCTTTTATGCTTGCGTACATACGTATGCAAAACTGATTACTTATTATGAAAGGCAGCCACGCCACGCATACGCTGCAGCGCGGCCGGGCCGTCCGTTCCCGTCCGCGGCCGCAGGCTTCCCGCCATCTCAGGAATAACTTCCCATCTTCAACCTTTGCAAAATGTGAGATTTTGTCTGCCCAGTGGCGGGCATATCAACATGAAGGAGTGAGAGAATGGCAGGGGTATTTGCTGACCACTCATGCGGGTCGCTCGAATCTGCACAACGTCACTTCAGCTGCGACGAGAAAAAGAAATGTCAGCTGCAGCACTGCTTAACGGTTTC
This sequence comes from Colletotrichum zoysiae, assembly GCA_030867305.1. NCBI lineage: Eukaryota > Fungi > Ascomycota > Sordariomycetes > Glomerellales > Glomerellaceae > Colletotrichum > Colletotrichum zoysiae. Next base: position 40,057 of record MU842830.1, on the reverse strand, counting down.
GCGTGTCAAAGAGAGCGCAGCGCATGGAAAGTCACCCACCCCTGGTTGCAGAACGCTGTCCACGTCACGACGGACCAGTGCCTTTGTGGATAAGACCTGTCATAAGTCGGGACCCGTTGGCTCTGAAGCTACATGCGGACCCATGTCACGGCAGCAAAATACCAAGATCCACATATACAGCGAGATCTGCAACGCCGGGGGGGTGTAGTCGATACGGGGGGGGAGCTGAGGCCACATGCCGCGAACACCCGCCATGCTGCCATGGAGAATGGCTCTCCCATGGTAGACGGCGGAGATGGACGATGTAGCCGGCAGATTCTGTCACTTGGGTGATCTCGATGGCAATTAAATCATCTTGATAACTTGATAGATCGAACCTGGATCTCCCGACGTAAAATGAGAGCACTCGGAACGAGGTACCTAAGTATTCGTATTCTCCACATCATACGGTTACGCCGCACCCCTTTTCTGGCAAGATGTGTTCTGTGCCTGATTGGATCACCACTCTCCCGCTCAGGATCCAAACAGTATTAATAACTACTTGCGTGGCCGGCTCGACTCGACCTCTTGGGAAAAGAGGAGGGGGAAAGAACGCTCGGTCAGTCCTGGCAAATAAAAGATTTTGCTTTTATCTGTCCGGAACGAGCCGCAGACGTGCCAGTGTTTGCTTTTTCCTGCTCTGTCAACTGAGCACCTGCGGCGGATGTGGCTTTCTTGCAGCCGGACGGCATGCACCAAGCTCCTCCCCCCTCCCTCTCGATTCCCGCATGACTCGGATATCATTCCGAGCTCTCTTTACTCTGGGATTTCCGGGAATTTCTAGGCATTTCCCGGGACGGCAAACTTCTTGTGGCTCAAGACACATGCGGCCCTGTCCGTATGAGTCCTTTTGCGGTTGCCTTGCTGAACCCGGAGACTGGAGCTGCGTCTTGAACTTGTCCTCTGAGTCAGCGCAAGTAGCCCTGTCACTTTGTCCGGCTCAGTTTGTACGCAACCTGTTTGACAGTCGCCGCGGGGAGCAAACGCCGTCCTGGCGAGGCAAGACGGGCGGCCGTCCCGTTCACGCCCCCCCCCCCCCCCCCTTTTCCCATTTTTCATCGCCACCAGGGAATACTAGGGAGTCTTTGAGCAATCCGACGTCGATCTCTGGATCTTTTCGGTGTACTTGATAGACCATCAGCTCCGACGCCCCGGACCAACGATGAATAGTTGAGGGAAATCCCGGCTATGCAAGAAATCAACCAATACATTCGGGCGTCCGCTAGACATTCAAGTGAAATTGCGGGTCCCTGGAAGGCTTTCTAAGGTACCAATTGGACATGGCATCGTTTTGGTGCTATCCACCTTGGCCGACGTTCCCAACCTAATTAATAGTGACCAGTGGCTACAGTCTTCGATCATTATCTCGTGCTCCATCGTCTGTTGTTCAATTTGAACGAAAACTCACAAGAATGAGACTGAAGCGTCGATGGGCTGTGAGTGCTTGCCAACCATGTTGCCATGTATCTTTGGCTCACAAGTATCAGGGTCAGATGCTACATGTCGTGCTGGAGCAGAAGCATAATCATGTCATTGTCAATACGTAGGTTATCAAGCTTACCTTGCATACAATACGGAACATACCTACTTGTGGATATGCCTTCCAATCCAAGCAAGTCATATCTCGATTACCTAATCACTCATTAACACCCAGCCTCAAGTTGACGCAAACCTGTCACCGCGCCACACCAAGATAATCAAACGTTCGAAAGTTATCTCGTGTTTTCGTTCTTCTTCTTTCCCTTAGTATTAAGAATAAACGAATTTACTATCGCTCGCTATAAACACCACTGCTCTCAAGCATACTTGCAATGTGTGAGGATTACATCTACGTATCTATATGGAGTTGAGGGGAGATCGTAGCTGGATCGCCGACTACATTACCACCAAAAGGGTAGATTCCACGGAGCTGCCAGAATCTTGCTGCAAAACTTTCAAGAACCAGGTTTTAATGGATAAGGTATATGCGGTGACGAGTCGTTGGACCGCCTTGTATTATCAATAGCTTAGTTAGCGAGTCGGTGCCATCTACTTAGCGACCTTTTGACTTTTCCTGCTAAGTGTGCCATGATTCATGAGCCGAGTTATCCGTTCGGCCAAAGCTTTGCGCGACGTTGAAAAAGACCTTATTTCACTAGCATCCAATATGATGCACTACACGGCGTGATGGTTACCAGCGCCCATCCCGTAAGGAGAGAAATGGGCTGTTCGATACTTTGAGATCTGACTAACGATATCGGGAAAAGTCATGTTCAAGTCGGCCGCAACGCGCTCTTTGGGAAGTCCGAGAATGGAGGCGACTTCCGTGTGTTTCAGGAAGGACACAGAAGCATCAGATGAGAGCGATGTCATCAGGATTTGTTCGTAAAACATGTGGAACATGCTTAACGAAAGCCACGCGCTGTACCGGTTTGCCTTCCGCACTCATATCCATTGAACGGCGTTGGTTTTCAATGGCGGTATCTCGTTTTCTGTTCAAATCAAGATATTCCCTCCGATGGGCGATACTGAAATTGAAATCGACCTAGCTCCGATGGAGAGATATTTAGGTTTACTAGAAGCATGGTCCATTTGCCCGGGCTACCTGACCTCAGATAGACTTCCTTGGCAAATCGGCTTCTAAAGTTCTTACAAGGTTTCCCAGCTGAGTTTTAGTGCCAGCTGAAGTTCATTGAAAAGCAAATCACTGGATGTGTTGTATGGTCTGTTGGCACCGCCTTCGGCAAACTTGCCTTAATCACGAACTATACATGAAGCCATATATCCTTCCTCTTGGAGTCTTGATTTCATTGTTGACCAAAAATGTAACTAAGCCACCTCCTTTACCCCTTTTGACTTAGTATTCGGGGTGAAGTCATGTGCCGTCGACTATCATTGGGTCACGGCATCGTGCCGGGATGGCTGGTTGTCACCCTGTCACGGTGTTAGCAAGACCTCATCGAGCTCTAACTTCTCTTTCCAGTGCCCTCGACGACAATTGTGGCCATTTTTCATTTATTCTTTACGTCCAATGTTAAAATGCAGAGGAATTGGCAACTTGACTACATCGCCGCCAAGTCACCATATACACAGTTAAAAATAGTTCGAGTCCGTAATCATCGCCTGCATAGGATTTTGTACGCATAGATCATCTTAACACAAGATTCTGTGAATCTAGAAAGAAAAGAATATGTCTTTTACGATCCAACAGCGACTTTCTACAGATAGGACAGGCAGCCCTTTGCTGGCATATCAAGGGGTACGAATAGGTAAGCTCGGTGTGTTCAATATTTCGATCAACTCGGCAAGTCAGACAACAAGTTGATAACCATGGAAGAGTCTAGTTACATACATTGCTGTTATCCTTGTGTAGGGAATGGGGTGAGTCATATGTCGCGTGTATCATGCTATCATAAAGTGTCCCTTCGGCAAAGCTTCGTCGTCAAGAAATAATCTTCCATATATGCTGGCCATCTCTACCTCAATATTGACAAATCATGAAAAGATGTCATGCACTTTAGTTCTTTTATTTCACTTCCGCAGTTCGTACTCGAAACCAGGAGAGCAAGGTAAAAAGAATAATCAAATGGTGTCAATGAAGAGTAGCTAGGAACAGTCGTAATAGCGCTGATTCAAAGAAAACCAAAACAATCGGTACCGCATAGCCCCTTATCTGGCTATCAAGCCTATCCAGACGACACCGAAAGAATAATGAGATCCTCAAGTCTTGATCACGATGAATTAGACCGTTGCCGCGTAACGCTGGTGTTGATACCTGAGCAAGAGATGACCACCTCAAGTATATTCTATCCGCAGCATTAAGCGCATACGAATATCGAGCCTAGAAATAAAAGTTATGGCGGAAATATTCTTACTCTGTGTTTGGTCTGTGCTGCTCATGATTCGTGGGGCAAGTGGCGATGCGCTTCTTTCCTAGCGGAAAGCAAAACAGGTGATGGACATAGTATAACAATTATTTGATATATGACAGCTTGAGCCCGGAGCTGGACAGTTTTGCCTATTCTTTTGCTATAAGTAACGGACTTCGCCACTACGTGTCAGCCCGTGAAATACAAGTAAAGAATGGTGTGACCCAGCTTGAACTCAGCAGCCCGATGGATGGAAACCATATACCCAGCCCCGTTTATTCAGCCCGTGAGTACATACAGAATGATTCCCTGCATGTCCGCCGGCCTGCCTTGTCGAACTTGTCCCTTCGATCTGTCCTCCTTTAGTCTAGTGGTATTCTTAATTCTTAACAAGAGAGACAAAAGAGTTATGATTGGTCGGCCAAAGTAGATGGTGTGAAACAGCGAAAGGTAGGGTGCAGAGTTCTGGAGAGGGTTTGAATTTATTCGCTGAAACAAAAAGTCTAACATGGCCTTACAAGGACGATTCCTCGGAGAAGTTGTAATAACTGGGGCTTTGAAACATACTCTAAAGTTAAACTGCTGTTCAAAACCCGATATCATCGCCTTTTGCGCGCGATCCGCCTTAGAGATACACTGAAGCTTGCCATACTTGGTCAAAACGTGTGGAAATGCTTCGCGATGCCAATACCGGATAAGCTGATATTTGAAAAGCAAGAGGACATACTTTGCCGAGTGGCAACGGTTTAACGAATGGGGGGTTTGATCTGAACGTCCCGTTAGAACAACAGTGGATCGGACCCCTCGTTCTCACGCCGGCCTTAGTTCATCGTACAATACGATTTACGTCCGTTGCGTTAGTTGTTAAAGATGACTGGACTGCTGGTCTGTTTGAGCTTTTCCTGTGGCCTTCTCTTGCCTACTAGCATGCAGAAACCGATCTCTCACTTACTTCGCCAATTTTCAATTGTATAACTCATCCAGCTGACCCTGACAAGTCCGACTTCACCGCTTCGGAATCCGATCATGACCAGGCTGCAATGATAATTGCGAACTTTGAGCAGGTCTTGTCACTTTTCAGGCATTCATTTGGCACCTGACAGCTGAAAAATAAGCGCCCGCACGATTAAAAATCTAAAAACAGAGGCATTGGATGGTTCTGGCCGGGACCGTCGTGGGCCATAGCCGCGCCTCGTTGCAATATTGCAATCCTCCCCAAAGGAGAACAAACATCGGAAGTTTTTGCATCTTTGCAAGTTTGCCTACAGCTTGGCTGCATACAGCAGCCATTCTTGCAGCCCTCATATCCACAAAAATCCGGCTTCGAAAGACAAAGAAGGTGGAGGCGATTTAGAATGGCGCAACCATATTGTTGCGGAAAGGGCTGCAGATCTGATTGTAAGTAATCTCATTTGGGCAAGCTTCATGCCATCCCCAGCATTGGCTATGGCGTTCTTTCGAATGATGCGGTACACTAAATGGCATTTGAATCATCTGCAAGGGTCAATCACTGATATGTAAAGGCTTTCGTTCTCTCCCTCGAAGACGTCTTTGGTTTCACAAAGACTGCAGGACACAGACCAATACCTCCATCGCACTCGTCATGACTTGGTTTCTTTCTTCAAAGGCAGCGTTGTACCTTGACAGCCTCGCGGTCAGGTTGCTATGCTCAATCGCCTTTTGCTTAATCGCCAAGTACGTCTGGCGGGCCTTCTTCTGCCCTCTAGCGAAGTTCCCTGGGCCACGAGTTGCCGGTATCACAAAGCTTTACGAGGCTTATCATGTCCTTGTCAAGAATGACTGGCTTGATAACCTGGTCTCACTTCACGACAAATACGGTACGATCTGTTTTCTTGATGATATTTAGTGAGCCGTATACCTGACACCCTATTGCAGGGCCTGTCGTTAGGATTGGACCCAACGAACTCCATTTTATCGACCACCAGTTCTGCTTGGAGCACCACAAACGCTCAGATCTTTTGAAGTGCGATAACTATTATGGTATTCTCAGTAAACTCCTAGGCGGCATGGCCAGCGCAACCCAGCACTCGAGGAGAGCAGCAGGCATGCGCCCAATCTTCTCTGGACAGACCCTCGCCGAGTTCACCCCCACCCTTGACAGACACCTCGAATCTCTTCACTCGCAGCTCACGGATGCTGCAGTGAACAGTAAACCCGTCAACATAACGCACTTCCTCTGGGCTTACACTAACGATGTTATGATCTCATACCTCACTGGAGAGGACTACGGATTTCTCAAAGCTTCTGATTTCAAAGTCATCCACGATTCCACGCGGGCTTTCAGCGCCATTGACCTTGCCACACTCCTCAGGTGTATGCCTCCAATCAAACTCATGTTCGACTATCTTCCCGCCCTCCGGCGCTGCTCGCCCCTTGGTTGGTTGGATTCTGTAAGACACAATCAGCCAAAAGGTTTCATCTCTCACAGGTTCGTTTTCTGACATAAAGTGCAGCTGATCAGTTCACACGTCAAGCCCCTCGTCAAATCCTGGGACGACGAAAATAGTCATGAGGGCGTTCTGGCTCGTATTTTCAGCGAGGTTGGCAACGAGACTCACACCGTCCATGAGTCGTCCCAGGCAATTTTCATCGGCAACGAATCGCTTCTGAGCAACCTGACTTTTGTGCTCCACTACCTCATCAAAAATCCAGAATGTGTCAGGAGAATTCGGGCTGAACTCGATACACTGGACCTCGGGTTGTACGGGCATAGGGTATGGAGAGATCCGAAATCGGTCCAGCTAAGATACCTGGTACGTCTCACTCCTTTGCGATCGATAAGTCCGTTTTCTCATCACCACAATAATAGGACGCGGTATGTAAGGAATCAAGCCGGTTGAGCTCACCTAGTTGGCATCGACAGCCAAGACAGAGCAAACAACCAGTCGATTATTGTGGTACAATGATACCTGCGATGGTAGGCACCTCATTTTGTGAGTTGGTGCAAACTGATCTAACACATGGCAGACCAGCATGAGCTTCACGTTGAGCTTGCTTGAGCACGATGCCGAACTTTTCCCCGAGCCGAATACGTTCAAGCCCGAAAGGTGGCTTGGGTACAGTCAGGAAACGGTGGCAATCAAAAGTCATTGTGTCACGTTTGGTACTGGCACAAGGACATGTCTAGGACAGCAGTATGTTTCTCCACGATGCGTTTCATGGTCTGCTTACCGACTTACCATCACCAGCATCGCGCACAGGGTTCTACGCAAAACAGTGGCACTTATCGTTTACAATTTTAATGTCTCATTATGGGATGAAGGCTTTGACAAAATGGATGGATACCGATACCTGAATACTTATCCGAAGAAAGGTCATGAGGGCTATATGAGAGTTCGACTGACTCCCCGTTTCAGTTGTAATGCATAGCGGCTACGGCATGTGTTCCCCTTATTATTATTCCCTATAGATGCCCTTTTTACTCTTTTATTCTGTCAATATCCCCACGTTATACAAATACACTTGACGCATCAAATTTCTCTTAGATCAGTTAACTGCACTGCTATTCGGTATCAATAATGATTTGGAAATGGATTTTAACACGCCCGTGTTCGTCACTGCACGCTGCCGAATGATACCTGGTCTTCGTAGCCAACCCATAAATGCGTCTGGCGACAGAACATATATTGGTTGCCGCTACCAACGACTTGAGGTGCCGGCTGCTCGCCATTCATGGGTCAGGGGAGCAAACAGAGTCTTTGGCCTCCAACACCATCTCACTGGGAGAGTGAAAACAGTTGCCAGGGGTTTCGCTTATGCCGATGGTTAAGTCACAACTGCGGAAGTTCAGAACAGCTGTGAGGCTTCGAAATCCATGTCTGTAGTTGCCATTCGCAGGCCACGCAGGCACTGATCAACCTCCAAGACCTTCAATATGCCTGGTTTCAATGTTACAGAATCGTAATCTGTCTTTAAGGTCGCATCTTCCAGCATACCACTCCTCGCCAGTTTCATCTAATCCCAAAACAACGCTGAGTGACTTTCGCAAGTTTGAATGTCCACGAGATTCCCGGTCGCGAAGTGTTTAGACCTGGGCGGCTTTGCTCATGGAGATCCATGGATGGTCGGATGTTCGCACGGAACACACTACTAGTATGGCACTCGGAGACATGTCTGACCCGCCGCGGGCCATTGCCGGTGGGCTAACAGAGCATGCCGACGCGGGCCCGAGGATAGCGTGGGGCAGGTTACCGGACTTCTTCCCGGTGCGGAGATCTCGGTCTACGGATCGCGGCGGGGCTGAAGAAGTGACCGACAAAACGACGGCTCACTTGGAACTGCTTGCTTGTACAGTGGTCTTCACTTTGGAGGATTGCCGCAAAATACTAGCAGAGGGCAATTGTGATATCCTATATTTACAACACTTTGAGAATTGCGAATTATCATATGATTCAGATTTGTTCACACACGTATGATTAACATTTGTGAGCCAGGAGAGAACTATCCAAATCCTAGAGGTTGGCAATAATCTTTTGTGAAAAGACTACAGCCGCACACACACGGTCCTCCCACATCATCACCCATAATCCCTTTCAGGATGGCATCTGAAGCGAACCATATCCTCATCACGGGTGCTGCCGGCTTTATAGGCCAGGAAACTGATCACTGCCTTCCTCCACTCTTCATTTTCGATCAACCTCACGAAAACAGACATCACGACGCCGCTCATTCCACCAGAACCAATCTCTCACGCATTCCGCGTAACAGCCGTGCAAACAGACCTTACTTCCCCCAAGGCAGTTACATCTCTTCTCGCGCATCACTCCCGCTTCAATGCGATCTATCTCCTCCATGGCATCATATCAGGCGGCGCCGAGGTGGACCTTGACCTCGGCCTGCGCGTCAACCTCGACAGTCACCGCTTCGTTCTCGACGCGCTTCGCCAAGAGACTTCCCCAAACCGCGGCACCGTCGTCGTCATCCCCAGCTTCCTGGCCGTCTACGGGCCGACGGCGCCAGGGCAGGTCAACACCGAGTCGACGTGCACGACGCCGCAGTCCTCGTACGGCGCATAGAAGCTCATGATAGAGACGCTTCTGGGGGACTACTCGCGCCGCGGGCTCCTGGACGGGCGCACCGTGCGGCTGCCGACCATCATCGTGCGTCCTGGGGCGCCGAGCGTCGCTGCCTCGTCCTTTGCGTCGGGCATCGTGAGGGAGTCGCTCAAGGGCGAGGAGAACGTCCTACCTGTGCGGCCGGAGCTGGCCATGTGGGTTTGCTCGCCGAAGACAGTCGTTGGCAACCTGGTGGCGGTCAAGGACATCCACCGTGACCACTTTGGACTGTCTAGGATCGTCAACCTGCCGGGCGTCACCGTTACGGTTGCTGATATTCTGGATGCATTGGAAGTTGTAGGGGTAAAATGAGCACTAAGCTTGATCAGAGAGGAGAGGAGCCCCCAGGTCGAGGCAATTGTGGAAAGTTGGCCGACTTTCTTTGACGTTTCAAAAGCGCTCAGCTCAGGACTCGCTCAGGACGGGGACCTGGTCACCGCTGTTAAAGATTTCGCCATGCGACTCAGAGCAGGACTCTGATTCAACACTCATAATATGGCTGGGTAGACCATGCGCGCTTAGCAGGGTGCTCTCGTCTGGTTGAAATCATGAATCATTTATACATTCATGAGGGTATCTAGATGGTTGTTTGCGACTCATTTACACGCCCAAAGATAATCCTGTAGCTCCAATGCACAATCTGTGGTTGCAGAAAGAAGGTTTGATCTACAATTTTTAAGCCACACTCCGTTTGACCGTCTAATCATCCCATTCCTCATCGAGTTGGTCTATCAATCGGTTTTCGTCCTCGCGATTGCGTCCCCTACTGGGAGAGCCAGCCAGGTGGCTGTAACCCCTCCTCCCGGGCAGAAGTTGCGCGCATGAAGAGGTTGCGATGACAAAAATGTCCTGTGCGCTATAATTAGAGGAGATTTGAGACGTGGCGGCTACAGGTTAACAACTTACACTGACAAAACTCCAGATTCCGGCCCATAGACTGTAATTTGGAAGCTGGCGCCAACCTCGGGCATGCGCGACGGTTCTTTGGTAGAAGACACCACCGCCAAAGTAGACCATGACGGCAATGACGAAGATAATGGCAAAGACGCTCCCGGGACCGACGCTGCCCGGCTGATGGGGCTCAGCTCGCGGGCAAGCGTGCTGGGAACGAGCCTCGAAGAAGTATGCGCAATCATCCGGGTCGGAGCCAACAAAGGAGATATGAGCAGCCCCGCCAACCTGCTCGGTATCACAATGGAAGGAGATTGTGGCGGATTTGCGACGGGGGTTCGCATCTGCGTCGTCCTTGGCCGCGGAAACTTTCTTCTCGTTGTTGCCCAAATATTTGGGAGGGGGTGTAGCTTCGTCATCGTCGTCGGCGTACTTGTTGTAGGAAGCACCGGCATGGGCCTTGGATCGCTTGGATTTGCTCTTATCGCAGGGAGAACCGTTCTTGTACTGGAGCACTAGTATACGCCCTCGAGTTTGGACGTCCATGGATGATGACCTTTAAGTTGTGCTCGTTAGCTCCCAATCATTTGTGATTCGCGTCAGTCGATACGCACCCTATCGAGTAAGTTTCCCCTTTATACGTATAGTACGCGCTGACATTCTTGGCTTCGGCTTTTGTCAGTCCCTCCACGTCATCGAGCGGTTCGATGACAGGGGCACAGATGTTGAGGGTAAAGTTCCGGTTATAATCCCAACCCCTAGCGTGGTAGTCTGTGATGACGGCCCCCTTCGACGACTTTCCCTCCTCGGGCTTGACGGCGATGTCGGGTCGCAAGTCATAGAAGGCTCCGGCGCCACTCTTGGATGCTGCAGTACATGCCGGGGCGCTCGCGGTCGTTGAAGCCGAGGTATCAGCGGCGCGAGCTGTCGCAGCTGCAAGAAGCAGAACAAGTGTTGAGGAATACGGGAAGTGCATGCTTATGTTTCGGCGCAATGTGGATATGATCCGATGCAGTGAGCGTTCGATCGCGACGTTCGCAAGCGCCTCGAGAGCGCGGGGGAGATGTCAGTCGGAGGGGCTTTTACAGCATCAATTGAAGAAGTGCGACGCCTGGAAAATCGCAGCTCATAAAACCGATGCGAAAGGCCCTTTGTATGCCAGAAGCGAGCAAGGGAAATGCAGTCGAAGTCCAGGTGGAAAGGCGAATGTGTCAAGATGCAAAATGTCAGGACAGGACGCTACGTACCTTGGCCAAAACCATTCGTCAGCTTTTGGATGCAGGGAACGGCGGGAGGTGACTAGACTGTGTGCATTAATTGGTGGATGGGGACGTCCTTGCAGCGCCGTCGGAAGTAGGGCGTCTCCAGACTGCTGCTTCCGGAGAGGACCCACCTTGACGGACCACGTGATCGGCTTTGGTTTCGTCCATCTTAGTCAGCATCTATCTTCATCGTACCTGCTGTTAGGTAGGTACGTTCCTTGCAGCGTCGAACGGGAAGGATTCGGTCCCAAGATTGAAGTGGCCAATGAATGAGAATACAATCTTTTCTTGGACTGTCAATCTCATTAAAGTTCAATGACGAGCACCTTCAGTTCCAGTCTCCGGATGGCCTGGCTTGCTTTGTAGGCCGAGAATCGTCTGATAATTGCACATCTCTGTTCGAGAGCTGTTTCCTCGGTGGAACCATCTCCCCGGGGTAAAAGCGCGGTCGGATTCGGCGGGACCCAATGAGAGCACTAAAGTTTTCCCAGCGTCATCGAACCAGGCACATGGGGTCACCCGGAACACCACAGCTCCGGCGCGCAACATTCTTCGAGAGCTTCTTCGTCGCATTCTAATCAAACAATTCACTGGCGTCGCGGGGTATAAAGATCGTTCTCTTCAATATTGAAGAATCTTCGCCCTTTGACAGCAGCAGCAGCACCCACACCAGCACTAGCAGCATAACACAACGCGAGATTCCATCCGAAGCTTTCTTTTGTCGCGCGAATCCTGTACACCCGCGACAGGGGCTGTCAACATGGCGTCCAAGACCAAAACAGCTACCCCTCAAAAGCCGCATGGTTACGAATTCGGTGGGCCGTAAGCAAACCGGGCTTCAGATTTCAGTATCACTACCTCAAGCTAACATGCTCTGGCAGCATCGGTGCCTTCCTCATCTCTTTCGGACTCCCGATCCTCGTCTACCTGTTCACCTTCAGCTGTAACGATGTCTCCGGCTGCCCCGCGCCGTCCCTGCTGAGTCCATCGACCCTGAAGCTCGACCAATTGAAGCGCGAAGTCGGATGGCCCGAGGAGGGCGTTTGGGGACTGGGAAGCGTCAACGTCACCGCTGCCGTCTTGGGATACTATCTTTTCAATGCGCTCCTCTACCGCATTCTTCCTGGAGCCGAGGTCGACGGTGTCGAGCTTGCTTCCGGCGGCCGTCTCAAGTACCGCTGTAACTGTAAGCAATTCTAGGGCCCTTGTCGTGTTGACCGTCACTGACCAGCCCAGCCTTTGCCTCCAGCATGTTCATCTTGACCATCTGCCTCGCCGGCACCATTGCCCAGGGCGCCGAGTTCCCTCTCTGGGCCTTCATCACAGATAACTACGTCCAAGTCGTTACCGCCAACATCCTCATCGCATATGCCCTGGCCATATTCGTCTACGTACGGAGCTTCAGCGTGAAGCCGGGCAACACGCAGCTACGCGAACTTGCTGCTGGCGGACACACGGGCAGTATGGTCTACGACTTCTATATCGGACGGGAGCTGAACCCTCGCGTTACGCTTCCCCTCCTCGGCGAAATCGACATCAAAGAGTGGATGGAAATCCGACCTGGTCTGCTGGGCTGGGCCCTGGTGAACTTTGCATGGATGGCCAAGCAGTACCGGACCTACGGCTTCGTTACCAACAGCATCATCTTCACCTCTGCAGTTCAGCTTGCGTATGTGATTGACTGCTGGTGGAACGAGCCCGCAATCTTGACCACCATCGACATCACCACGGATGGCTTCGGGTTCATGCTCTCTTTCGGCGATCTCGTCTGGGTGCCGTTCGTCTACTCGCTGCAGACGCGCTACTTGGCCGTATACCCCACCTCGCTGAGCCCGTTGGAAATGGCCGGCATCGTTGGGGCCATTGGCGTTGGCTTCTCCATCTTCCGCCTGTCCAACAGCCAGAAGAACGCATTCCGCAGCAACCCCGACGACCCCAGTGTGTCCCATCTCAAGTACATGGAAACGAAGGCGGGGACCCGTCTCCTCGTCTCGGGCTGGTGGGGGGTCGCGCGACACATTAACTACCTCGGAGATTGGCTGCAGTCGTGGCCTTACTGCTTGCCTACTGGCATGGCCGGATACACAATCGTCTCTGCCGGCACGGGGTACGCCGAAGCCGGAGTCGAGGGGGCCTTTAAGATGGCCGATGGGCGCGAGGTGATCCAGGGTGCCGCGCGCGGGTGGGCGATCCCCATCACGTACTTTTACATTGTCTACTTCGCCGTGTTGCTGATCCACCGTGACCGCCGCGACGACGAGAAGTGCTCGCGTAAATACGGTGAGGACTGGGACAAGTACAAGAAGATTGTCCGTTGGAGAATCGTCCCTGGTCTCTACTAAGAGCCCGCCAAAGGGATGAAAGACACGACAAGGTTCGGAAAGCAGGCCCGGTGGAAAGAGCACGATGGATGTGTCTTCGGTCCGTCTCCTCGAGTTGCGGGGATCGTGGAGCTCGTGGAAAGCATGACCTGGTCTGGGGCGTAACTTGGGTCCACGCCGTCCGCATGGTGCTAGTAGTTCAGAACTAGGGTACGCAACCGAGGCACCGGCATTGTGCAACGGTTGCGGTGTGGCGTTCGTTGGTTCGGCCAGGGCGGATCTTGCGGGGTGTTGCTGCTGGGCGGACTTATTACCCGTATTACGTAGGTAGATGGTCTAGGTATACCAGTTGCCGCAGGCCTCCTTTGCGTCCTGTCACCGAACGCCACCACACACGTCGTGATGTCGTGACTTGGGACGGATCTCATGGCAAATAAGAAGGTAGGGACGCTCAGGTGAGACCGTCTCCCACGTGGTCGAGCGCCAGGCGGAACGTTACCTGCGCCCAGGTTACCAGCATGCGCGAGACTAAGGGAAACAGACGACCAACAGAATGATCACGAAGAGCCTGAGGGTTACCGCCCCTCTTCCCCAGAAAAACAGAAGGCATCGCAGCGGTACATAGACTAGGTATATAAACGGGCCGAAAGAATAGGGAACTCCACCCGTTGGCATTAGGTAGTTAAGTCCATGATCATTTGCACTAGTTCATGTAAACTAGTTGGTGACGGGGATCTAAGGAGAAGCCATAGTGGATGGACCTGTGAATGGGGAAATGGGGTTACTTCTTGTACCTTACTTCCCCCCCCTGATTCTTGTGTACAGTTGCCCAGAATAACCCTCCATTGTGACTTAGTTTACCCCTTTCTTTTATTTTCTCGTGCAAGACCTCTTCCTCAAGTTTTTATTGATTGTCATTACCGTTCCATCCCAAGTTACAGACGGCCAGGACGGAGACAGTCTAGGGACGAGTGATGAAAAACGAGGGGGAGAAGCGAGAAACAGGGCTGGATGAATCGAAGGGCAGGACGACGTACGTGCGGGGAAGGATGAGGGGAAGCGACGATGGAGAAAATAAGCAGTCCTCGTGCTGTGCGCATATGCGTGTGTGTGTGTGTGTGTGTGGAGAATCTTTGATGAGTGAGAACGGCTGGGCCAAAGGCGGGGGATGCGCTGGCCATGGCCCATGGGGGCGGAGTCGGAAGTGGCGTCATGTATACTAATTCCCGGCGGGAGAAAGCGGCTTTTATCGAATATTGAAAGGTACATAAATCAGGTAGCGCCGATATAGCAAGCGTACCTAGTCTACGGCAAGTCATGGGATTTTTTTTTCTCGACTTTTTCTCCTGGGCTCGATGTGTTTGTTTCTTCTTTCAGACGAAGGATTAGTCAATGGTTTTAAGCATGGAGCTGGGAGATGAGACGGTCAATTAAGAAACGTGCGGGAAGGGGGGGGACGACTCAGGTACAATCTGTTAGAGTTCATGCTTCGAGGTATTACCCTCTGCGTGGACGTTGCATTTCCGTGATATGGGACGCATTAATGGCATTAAGGCCGATGATGATACTACCACACCTACTATGTAGACTACTACTAGTGACTGGTAACTCGGGGAGGACGACCTTAGGGGAGGCTGTGGGGTAGACTTTTAATTCCGATCTGCGGCCCAGATGCCTAAAAGCGACCATCATGGCCGGGCGACCCATGACCATGACGGTCAAGATCGTGGACCGCTGGAGAAGGGCGGTCGACGGTTGACGGTCCGGTAAACCAGACATGGCACTGCGGGAAGGCGTCGCGCCACCGGCACCTGCCTCCTCCCTTGCTGGAGCCAGCCAAGAGCGCCAAGCCCGGAACTCACAAGTGTGCCAAGTGCCTGCCTGGCCTGTCTGAGAGGTGCCTACCTAGGTAGGTTGGTGTATAGTGAGTGTACCTATGTATCCGTCCACTTATGCAATTCCCAGTACGGAGTGCTTGCCCAAGTCATTCGCTGGTATGTACGGTAGTACAATGTACAGTCAGTACATGGTGAGTGCGGTCTCTCCGATCCTCTCTTTCCTTCCACTTCTCCCCGCCTCCCCAACTTGTTCCCTGGTCCTGGGGAAGAGGGAAAGAGCCCCCTCCCCCCCGCTTCCCCACCCGTTCCGATTCGTTGTTTGGTTTGTTTTGTTTCCCGCTACGGATACAGTAGAGTAGGTACGTCTCCCAAGCCAGCCACAAGTCCCAAGCGTCCCGCGTCCTCCGTTCTGCCCAGGCGTTTCTCTCATCTTCCCCCCTGTCCATCAACGACGCCTACCTAATGCCGATTTCATCTGCTCCAACCAAGTCACCTCACCTTCTCGGCCTTTTCACCCGTGTTGACGTCCAACTTCCGCGCCTGCTGCAGCCTCCAGACCAAAGACAGCTGGTTCCAGTGGCCTCTTTATGACCCTCTGATTGCTCATTTCCCACCCTTTTCTGCGCAATGCCTCGTCCGTCATGGCGCTCGTCGATTGGCCCCTTTTTGATCATGACGTACGAATACACCTACCTACCTACCTGGTACGCATCCATTCTGCTTTGCGCCTACGGCTAGCCACCTCTCCCCACATACCAAGCAACGGCCCAGCGAAGCCGTCACCATCCTCGCCTCTCCTCTTCCTCGGGCCGTTCCTGACCTCTTCTGCCTCTGCGAAACATGGCAACGTCTTTTCTCCTCCGTTTTCGTCCAGACTCTCTCTCTCTGTCATGTACTCAACTCAGTCTCCGCGTCAGTTGAAGAGGACCTGTTTCAAGCGTTGTCTTACTCGGTCTTGGCTCGACACGATCCTCTGTTTCCACCCCATCTGAATGACTCTTGGTCCGCTCCGTCCGCTCCCACACCCAATCTTTTTCTCACTCCACGTTGATAGGCATACCGTTCCTCCCTCCCACACCCGCGCATTAGTCGGAATCCCCATCCTGTGTACAGATACACTACCATGTATGATCCTAGTGTACCAAGGCACATCGTATATTGGCCCCAGGAATCCATCATCCTAGCGTGTGGTGGGGCAACACCATCTGCACACAGCTTCCAAGCAGGGAAGCCCTGTTGCATCATCGGGTCCAATCCGGGTCAACGCCGGTAGGTAGACCTGCGAGCCTGGCCCAGAAGCTTGCCCCTCACCGCGTTGCTCGGAGAGAGGGAAACTAGACCTAGCTAGCTACCCTGGTTTTTGGACGATCATCCAGACTTTTCTGTCAACATTAAAGCAGCCGCACCCGCCGTTCGTCTGCTCCTTCCCGAGTGAACCATAGTGCTTCCTGTTCACGATCTCTCGTTAGTGCTACCGAGCGCCGTGTCACTGACTTGGATTGATCGACTGGACCGACCTCGTAACTGTAGTTGTCGTTCCTCGATCTTGCCTTGCACCTCACAATCCCCGTCACTGGGCCTACGCTGCCCCGACACCGCCATACGATGAGGACGCAGACTCTAGCTGTCGCCTTCTTAGCGGCAGCTGAGGTTGCAGCTGCCGTGGCCACAGAGCGACAGCTACCCAAGGTACGTTGCTCGGTGCTGTTGTGGTGGACATGGACCCTCCGTCTGTTCTCTGTTGCGCCTTCGTTGGCGACTCACAAGCCTTGCCCTTCTTGGAAATCCAAGACATCCCGATTCCCTTCGGGCCAGTGTGTGGCGAGCAGATCCGCCGGGCTGTTGTATCCCGATTTCATGTCTTCCCTCTCTGTTCTGTATCTCATTGTCGGTCTCTTGTCGTCTTTCCTCGTCTCTCCTTTCGCAACATACAAACCCTCGGTTCTGCAATCATGCGTTTCCTTTCGCTCGCAGGCCCGGCCGTTGGCCTGTCCCAACTCTCGAGCCGCTCAGATGACTTACACTGTTCACAGCGCGACCTCGCATACTCGCCGCCCGTCTACCCGTCACCATGGATGGACCCCAACGCCGA
Organism: Colletotrichum zoysiae; assembly: GCA_030867305.1. Lineage (NCBI taxonomy): Eukaryota > Fungi > Ascomycota > Sordariomycetes > Glomerellales > Glomerellaceae > Colletotrichum > Colletotrichum zoysiae. The sequence goes on along the minus strand of MU842830.1, from coordinate 22,691 downwards.
CGGCTGGGCTGAGGCCTACGCCAAGGCCAAGGACTTCGTCTCCCAGCTCACCCTCCTCGAGAAGGTTAACCTGACGACCGGAGTCGGGTGAGTGGATTCGCATCGACTACGATGGGACATGTGCTGATAGATTTCACAGTTGGCAGAGCGACTTGTGCGTTGGCAACGTTGGTTCCATCCCCCGTTTGGGCCTCCGCGGCCTTTGCATGCAGGACGGCCCTGTCGGCATCCGCTTTGCCGACTACAACTCGGTTTTCCCCTCCGGCCAGACTGCCGCTGCGACGTGGGACCGAGACTTGATCTACCGCAGAGCCGAAGCCATCGGGTACGAGCACCGCGCCAAGGGTGTCGACGTCGTTCTGGCCCCGGTTGCGGGTCCCATCGGCCGCGCACCGGCCGCCGGCCGCAACTGGGAGGGCTTTTCCTCCGACCCTTACCTGACTGGCGTTGCCATGGCCGAGTCTGTCAAGGGAATCCAGCAGCACGCCATCGCATGCGCCAAGCATTTCATCGGCAACGAACAGGAGCACTTTAGACAAGCCCCAGAGGCAGCTGGCTTCAACTACACCATATCCGAATCTATCAGTTCGAACATTGACGACAAAACCCTGCACGAATTGTATTTGTGGCCGTTTCAGGACGCAGTGGCTGCCGGAGTGGGCGCCTTCATGTGCTCATACCAGCAGGTGAACAACTCGTACGGTTGCCAGAACTCCAAGCTCATGAACGGCGTCTTGAAAGGCGAGCTTGGGTTCCAGGGATTCATCATGTCTGATTGGTCAGTGCCTGCTTCCCTCCTCTCTCTATCATTCTCTACCACACCCTCCCTCATTCATCCTCCCTTTCCGCACTCTCTTCCCCCCCCCCCTTTTTTTTTTTCATATCCTCCATTCTCTTTCCCCCTCCATCTTTCCCTCCACTAGAATGTCGAAGTCAGTAGCTAACTTTCTTACAGGGCGGCGCAGCATGTACGTGTCCCCTTTTTGCTCCGTGTCATATCGTGACCCCGCTTTTCAAATCGCCATCGATGAACCGAACCATGACTGACAATTGAATAGGCTGGAGTTGCGACTGCGGTTGCCGGTCTAGATATGGCCATGCCCGGCGACATAGGCTTCCAATCGGGCACTGCGTACTATGGCGGCAATCTAACCATTGCCGTTCTGAACGGCACAATGCCCGAGTACCGGCTTGATGACATGGCCCTGCGCATCATGGCAGCTTTCTTCAAGGTTGGATTCAAGGTGGATGAGGAGCCCGAGATCAACTTTTCCTCGTGGACCCGGAACATTGTTGGCCCGTTGCAGTACGCTGCCGACGACAACGTCCAAGTCATCAACAAACTTGTCGACGTTCGAAGGGGCCAAGAGCACGGTAAGCTCATTCGTGAGATCGCCGCCAAGGCCACTGTGCTGTTGAAGAATGAAGGCGCTTTGCCCCTCAAGAAGCCCAAGTTCCTGGCCGTTATCGGAGAGGATGCCGGCTCAAACCCCAGTGGCCCCAACGGCTGCGCCGACCGTGGCTGCAACGAAGGAACGCTCGGCGCTGGATGGGGATCCGGAAGCGCTGATTACCCGTACCTCATCACCCCGGACCAGGCATTGCAAGCCCGGGCTGTTGCGGATGGTTCTCGGTACGAGAGCATTCTTAGCAACTATGACTCCGCCGCTACTACTGCCCTGGTCAAGCAACCAGACGCAACGGCCATCGTTTTTGTCAACGCGGACAGTGGCGAAGGCTACATCAACGTTGGTGGAAACGAAGGCGACCGCCAGAACTTGACGCTCTGGAACGGGGGCGACGAGCTAGTCAAGAACGTGTCTGCCATCAACAACAACACCATTGTCGTCATCCACTCCGTGGGTCCTGTTTTGTTGGCTGACTTGAAGAACAACCCCAACGTCACGGCGATTGTCTGGGCCGGTCTTCCGGGCCAGGAGTCAGGTAACTCGATCGCGGACGTGCTCTACGGAGACGTCAACCCCGGTGGCAAATCCCCGTTCACCTGGGGGCCCACGCGCGAGAGTTACGGCGCCGATGTTCTGTACGAGCCCAACAACGGCGAGGGTGCTCCTCAGGACGACTTTAGCGAGGGCGTCTTCATCGACTACCGCTACTTTGACCGGGCCACGTCCGGTTCCAACGGAACCTCCACTGGCGCAGCCCCCGTCTACCCATTCGGCTTTGGTCTCTCATACACGACGTTTGAATATTCCAACTTGGTCGTAACGCCCAAGGAGGCGGGCGAGTACACACCGACCACCGGCGTGACGGAGAAGGCGCCGACTTTTGGCAACTACAGCACCGACCCGGCGGCCTACGTTTTCCCGAGCGCAGAGTTCCGTTACATCCACAACTTCATATACCCCTATCTCAACACTTCTGACATTCGCGCGTCGGCCAACGACCCCCATTACGGACAGGCGGCGGACGAGTTTCTGCCCCCCAACGCTCTTGATAGCAGTCCCCAGCCCAAGCACCCGGCATCGGGCGCTCCTGGCGGCAACCCTCAACTTTGGGATGTGCTGTACACGGTGGCTGCCACCATCACCAACAAGGGCGACGTTGCGGGCGACGAGGTTGCGCAGCTGTACGTGTCGCTCGGCGGACCGGCCGATCCCGTCAAGGTGCTGCGTGGGTTTGACCGCCTTGGCATTGAGCCTGGTGAGTCGGCCACTTTCACGGCGAATATTACCAGGCGCGACCTGAGCAACTGGGACACGGTGAGCCAGAACTGGGTCATCAGCAAGTACCCGAAGAAGGTGTGGGTGGGAGGCTCGTCGAGGGACCTGCCTCTGAGCGCGTCGCTCTAAGTACGTAATTGAGAAACTTTAAATAAGTAGTATTAGTATAATATCATGTTCATTACCTCCCCCATTGGTTCCAGTTGGTTTGTTGCTGGTGAAGTGTGTCGGAAGACGGATTGACAAAGACTAGACAGATATGTGTCGTGATGATTGCCGCATATCATTATAAAATCGGTACAGTTGGCGGAGCTCAAATTCCAAGGTTGAAAATGCGAATGACTCGAGAAAGCCGCAAAGAGTGACGCAAGGGGGACCACAATTCGGATCGCGGATGCTTCCCATGCACGTTGCACTATGACGTGCACGTGGCTACCAGAAAAAAAAAAGTAAAATTGACGTCTGACGTCCACGACGTTGTTCGTAGTGTATGAGCCGCATCAACACCTGATGATGCGTCTGTCCGTCTTGATGTTGTTGCCCCCCGTTAATTGCGTCTCCCGGAGAGAAAAACGGCTTATATCAGCCCGGCTATGATTGTGTGTGCTCACCGAGACACACCTGGTGTACCTGGGGACCCAGATCGGTGACAGCAGAGGCGATGGGCGGGTCCGTTGAGCCAACCAGACGACAGGAAACAATTACATAATCCTTCATGCGTTGTCTGGCAGGACTGTAAAGGTGGGGCCGCAGCCGGAGTGGACCATGGCAGGCGAGGCTCGCTATTCCCCATTGGGAGCTAGCGCGGTGATCCAAAGGCCGCTCCAGCCTTGGGATGGTCAGTGGGCAGCCAGCACGGGCCCCACCAAGCTGCAAAATCCTTACTCATCACCAGGCGGCATCTGCTGTTGTTGCGCTGAAGGGCGTGAGTGTGAGGGAAGAAGGAGAGAGAGAGAGAGAGTGTGTGTGTGTGTGTGGCTGCCGTCGCAACTTTTTTCTCTTCCCCCCTTCTCTTTCCTTTCCAAAAGTAAAACACACAAAGGCCCCAAGCTGCCGAAGCCGGACGCTGAAGAAAGACTGACTGACAGACATTTGGACAAGGTCTTGACCAAAAGGAAGCTACGGATACCATACCACCCACGCGCCTTCCTTCCGCCTTCTCCCCCACCCCCCCGGTCATCCATCCCCTCCTGTTTCGATCAGCCTGTGGTCCTTTCGCACACACTCACACTCTCTCCCATCACTGAATGTTGCCTTTCCCGTTCTCCCTCTCCGACAAACTTACCTGATAGCGACGACCGTAGCGCTGTTTCTTGTATTCGCATCGGCATACAGTTGCCGTCTCGCTCGCCTCCGTCTCGGGATTTCGGCATTTGTGCGGTTCGCCTCGGGCGCTTTCCCCCTGCCCCCCCCCCCCCCCCCCCCCCCCCGCCTCTTCCCCCGCCTCCTCCCCCCATCGCGTCCAAGCTACAGCTACAGCTACCTACCTACCTACCTACCTATCTATCCATACCCCCTTCTCGCTTGCGAAAGAGCCGCATCTGTACTGCATAGCATACACCTTCTTGGACGACGCACCGCAAGCAACAAACAAGACTTGGCTCCTCTTGTCACCGCGGCCAAGTTCCCCCAATCGACGGGGCAATCACACCTTTAGTACCCATTGCCCTGGCTGGCTTGTCACTCTCCGCCGCCGCCGCAGCCGCTCGCCCGGCCGTCCGGATCCCGAACAGTCACCACGACAGTGCCGAGCGACATCCGCCTACAGAAACCCCCGAGTTTGCGCACATCAACGCCCGCCCAGCCAACGCTTATCCCCTTGGTCCCGAACACCGTCCGCCTCCGCTCAACCCCCCGTAAACTGTAAATTCCTACGCCGGGCGGGCTTCTGTGCCCCACATTTCCTTCACCCTCTGCGTCTGCGTCGTCTCCGCCCTCCACTTGAGAATTTCCTTCGCGCCAAAAGCAACCCGTCTCACCGACATCGAGCGCATCACGTCCACCGCCCGCTCCTACGCCCTTAGGCTAGACGCCGCAAAAGCCCCCGGCCCTACTAGGGTCTGATGCAAGAACGTCGCCGTCGCCAACATGCCTGAGTCGCAATCGACCCCGGATCAGCTCTCTATCGACGACCTGACCCCCGAGGAGGCCAACCGCATCATCCACTCTCATCGCAAGGTCCGCTATGGTGAGCACCCGAGAACAAACACACCCTCCCTCCCCCTGATGAGTAACCCTTTCGGCTGTCCGGCGTATCTTGCCAGCTTGCCTTATCGACTGCTCGCATCGCTCTTCATCTCACACTGCCCAATCACCTCGATGCGATGACTGTTCTTTCCGCCCCTGTCACTCACCCCGTCCTATCATGAACCTTCACGAATCCCATCCGTCATCATTGACCTCCCCGCCACTGACCACTCAAAACAGGCACAGCATGCTGGCCGTGTCGCCAACGCAAGGTAAAGTGCGACAACAAACAGCCCTGTGAGAACTGTGTCAAGCGCGAACACCCGCAACTATGCTCCTACAAGCCGAATCGCACCGCCTCCCATGGTACCCACTACAAGCCCGCCGGCTCCGTCACTACCGACGGCGCCAACAGCTCCAACGCCGCCACCGGCGCCGCCGGTAACGGCACGCCCTCTTCCGTCAACAACCGGAAGAGAGCTCACTCACCCGAAGATCCCGCCGCCGACGCCGCTGCCGGCGCGCCCCCCCTGAAACAAGAAACCGGCGGCGCGACCTGGCCACGCTCGGCCATCGGTAAGTCATCACTGCCACCACCACCACCACCACTACCACCACCACCACTATCATCATCATCATCGGCAACACCGCAGCATGGCCGTTCCGGGTTGATGCCTACTGCGTCCCTGTCCTTGTTGGCTAGCAGCAACAGCGGATTGTATACTAATCAACCTCTCCGTCGTCCAGTCGCGGCAGGTGTGGAAGAGACCGAGGCTCCCGAAGCCGTAACGCGGTATCTCGGGCAGAACAGCATCCCCTCCCTACTCCGTGAGCAGTCTGCCGCCAATGACATGCAGGAGGGCGTCGACATCCGTCAGGACATGCGCTCAATACTCGGCCTCGACACCTCGGCGCCCTTCCCGCTCATGTCATCCAAGCACCTCGACAGCCTGACGAGGGAGATATCTGCAGAGCTTCCCTCAGACCGGGAAGTCATGAAGTCAGTCTTTTGTTTCTCTTAGGCACCTCGCCGTTCTCACCGGCCCTTGTCAAACTGACTCCCCTAGACTTTTCCGTACGTACAAGGAAACCCCACAGCAGTTCTGGGGGTTCGTCGTCGACATCGATGACCTCGAGTCCAAGCTCATGGTCTACCTCGAAGACCGCGCCCGTAACGCGAGCAACGCCATGAGGACGCCCAAGCCTGTGTCTGCCTCGTGGCTTGCCATTCTTTTTGCCCTCCTGGCCGTGGGATCACAATATCACGACTCGCCATATCACATCCGCACGCGAGACTCGCAAAAGTACATTCAGATATCTTTTCATTTCCTGAGGCTGGGCAACTTTCTCCTGAGGTTCGTCAACTTCCCTTCGCCCACTCCTGGTTTCCCTCCCCATTCGTCGTGTTTCTGCTCGCTCGGATCTGGCAAAGAAAACAGCCTTCCTCTAACCCGTGGCCTGAATCCTCTTGAACAGACCCACCTTCGACTCCATACAGGCTCTCCTATTAACTAGCTTCGTCCTGCTCAACGATATGAAGGCCGAGGCCTCATGGGCGCTGCTCGGCCTAACATGTAGACTGGCGCAGTCTCTTGGCCTGCACCGCCCAACACCCTCCGACGGGAGGGATAGCGCTCGCAACGACGTACAGTCCAAGGAGATGATCCGCCGAAAACTGTGGTGGACATGTGTGTGGCACGACACACTTACATCGCTGTCGTTCGACCGGTAAGTCCCCTGTTTCCGTAGATAGTCAAGCCCATTGTGGCTGACGGGACCAGCCCCCCGATGACGAACATCCCCTGCTGCCCGATCCCGACGGTGCAACAAACCGTCGCCGGCGAGTACGGCTACCTCGACACCATGTATCACCTTTGCGACATTATCTCGCGGCGCCTTAATCCGGATGCCGCGACAACCGTCAGCTACGAGCAAATGGTTGACAATTGCGAGGCCGTCGAGAACCTCCGCAACATGGTCGCCCCCAACATTCGTATCAAGGAGCAGTGCAAGCGGGCCATTGACCGCCTCCAGCACTACGCTGTCCGCCTGCATACCTCTTTCGTCATCTCCGTCTGTTGCCGGCCGGCGCTGCGCCGGGACTGCACCAAGCTAACCCCGGAGCAAAAGAGCTACCTCTCAGAAAAGTGCCAACACAACCTCGCCGAGACGGTCCGCATGTTCCTCGCCATGCATCAGCTCTCCGTCATCCCCACCCGCAGCTGGGCCTTCACCTACCACGGCCTGTCGTCGGCGCTGCTCCTCGGCATTCTGGGCGAGACCAAGAACAGCCCCGAGGTCCGTCAGCTTCAGGGCGACCTTATCGCCGCGCTGTCCGCGACGGCCGCCAAGGAGGTCAACTCGCCGTCATCCCATGTTCCCAAGACGGATAAGGACATTGAGCTGTCGGGTCCGCTGTGGAGGGCGCTGACGGCGCTGCGCAACATCTACGAGCACGGCACCATCATGGGCACGTCGCAGATGAAGGGCACCGACTCGAGCGGCACGACCAGCGGCGCGAGGACGCCGATGCCGGCGATGCACGTGGGCCCCATGGCCACCAACGGCAACAACCTCAACGGCGGAAACGACGGCGCGAGTAAGGGGTTCGGCCTCGACCCCCATCAGGACGCAGCCCTCGCTATGGCAGAGATGCAGAACGGCACCACCATCGCCGAGTACGCCCCCAAGTATGACCTCAATCCCTCGTTGCCGGATTCGCAGTCGCTAATCAGGCCAAGCATGGCATATCCACCCGTCAGCATGGACAACATTGCGAACCTGGACCCCTCGACGTACATGTCGCCGATGGATCTCTACGAATCGATTTGGTGGGGTGAGTAGCAACAAGCCACAAGGCGGTGTGCGTGGCGAGTGAGAAGGCTGACCAGTAACTCGATCGCAGAATCGCCCGACCCCTGGAACAGCGGCGTTGATACTATGAACTTTGACTTTGTCGCGCAGCCCCCGCCGGGCCAGCCCCAGCAACAGTACTACTTCTGAAGGAAGGCGTAATGTAAAAAAGAAGAAGAGGAAAAAGTAGATGGTTTGAAAAGGGCGAAGGCGGGAAAAAAAACCATCAAATCTGTGAATCGGGATGTAAGCCCAGAATCTTTGGGGGGGGTTGAAAGGTTTATTTACCACCTACGATGCGTATTTACGGACTTGGGGCATGAAGGTGGCGCTCTTTTTATTCTATATCTCATTTTCATAATTTCTTTCTTTCTTTTTAACCTTTCTGGCTTCGGCCTTGAAGTGGGGTTTACCAGCCTGTTCTTATTTCTCTGTCTTGTTGTTTTTGGAAACAAAACGGAAGTGGGCGGCAAAGGAAAGGAAAGGCAAGGGAAGGATGTTGATGAAAGGCCGGCGACTGGGCCGGCTGGCTGGCTTCCTTTGACCCCATTTTTCATGTTTCTCGCCTGGGTTGGAAAGTTTCTCCCCAATGCCGTGGATTCCCCAGACGCTGTCGCAAGCATCTTAGTCCTTTGATGGGGTGGTTTCTTCTTCGTCTTTTGGAGAGAGAGAGAGAGAGAGAGAGAGCGCTGTCGGTATTGCTACATGCACCCTGGCCGTCTACTATTTTGAGATTTTCACAGCCGAGGAGCCAGCCCTCCCTAGGTATCGTCGTGTGTACGTACTTGTGTTACTTCGGGTCAACAGTGATGAGTGGATGGTGTCGATTGTCTTAGGTGGAGGCGGATGTATGTATGTATGGTTTGGTCCGTGCTTGCGGCTACTATGCCCCTGTTGTGGAATTGACCCAGAGCTGAACAATGTGCCGCTGACTTGCTGCTGCTGCGACGATGGCTTGTATCGTCTGTGAAATCGGGTTCTAGAGACCAGTGATATCACCAACACTGGCTGGGAGATGTCGCCTTTGAGTCAGTCAGTCCCGCACTGAACAGGAAGCTGAGGAGCTCTGGCTGTGCTCCTCGTACGAGCCCGCCCACCTGCCGAACGTTCCTTGCCTGCGCAAGGATGACGAGTTCATTTCCCCGCAAACCTTCCGTGATGTGATGCTCGCACCGCAAGGCGCAGGGCGGAAACCAGGTCCGGTACGGACACCGGCGCGCCGACGGTCGCCATCATCGCATGCCGCCCCTGCCCCATCCACGACCTCGTAGGGCGGCGCCTTCGGTGCGAGTACGCGGCCTTCCGGCGAGACGGGTGGGGGGCTCCGGAGCGGTGGTTCCAGCGAGCCCGGGATGGAGAAATTCGGACGGGTAGCGTGGCCGGGCGGCGGCTGCTTCGCTGGAAACGACTAGTCATAGAGAGCAAAACAGGAAGAGAAGACAAAACCGTGCTGCGTCCCCTAGCGTTGTAATACACACAGCGAGGCGTAAACTACCTCCGATCTGGCGGCGCGATGAGCCGGGGTGAGCCCTCCAGGGCCAAACTCGAGCCCCGACACCGCCTGGGGGCCAGGCGGAGCGTAGCCGGGAGGGTTTCGAAACCGCATTGAGCGCCATACACCGGACCAGGCATGGATCGGCCGAGATGGCTTCGGCCCGGCGATGACGTATCGATCATGACTCGATTGCCTGACTATCTATGCCAGGTTCTCACCGCCAGTATTTCCACAAATGGTCAGATGCAACCCGTGGCAGTTGATTGCTTGCTCAGGGAAGGGGGGCAATGAGAGATATTTGGGAGTTTGGAACCGGCCCAGAATCTACCTGCTTGGCACGGTGCTTGCCCTTTGCTTGGCCGCCGGCAAAGGGTTCCTGCATATTAGATACGGGGGGGGGGGTTGACCCGAGGCCCCCCGTCTGGGTGCAAGATGGCCCAGCCGGCAGCTAAACCTAGGTGCTCGGTCAGCGGTGCAGATGTCGCGTTGCAGCCACGTTCCAAGGAGGCGGGCTCAATCTGGGGTCGAGAGGTTGCTCGTGCATATCTCGGCACAGCGGCGGCTTGCTTGCTTGGTGTCGGTGTTTGCTCACACTGACCAGACCATGATACCGTCCATGCTTGGGTGACGACGGGGCAAGATCCTTCGCTAATGCGGAGAGACGGCGGGGAGTCTGCGTATTGGTAACCTGGCAGCACCCGTAGCTTTGTACTCCATACATGTCAAGCTTTTCCAGCGTCCGCAATTTCGTATCTGGAGTCGACGAATCGCTGACGCCGCGCTGACCAGTCCTCAGGGCACCCGACGGCCACGAATAATACACGCATTGCTACTTTTACTTTGGTCCAACGACCGAAGAGCGCAACTTGGGTCAACTCGGGTTCAATGCGCACGCCCGCTCACGCCTGGAAAAGGGGCATTTCCCAACGCCAAGACGGATGAACACCGCTGCAGAAACAACAGCATCTGTCACCAGAAAGCTTGTTTGGCAGGCTTTGCCTCACGATACGCGTAGTTTGTTTTGGGGGGTGCTTTGAGCGGCAAGTGACCTACCTAGTGTGCCAGGTGCGAATCTGCCGCGTGCCGTTTTGAAGTATTTCGGGTCCTGCGCGGCTCACTTGTCTGTCTGGTCGGTCGACACGGTATCAGCATCAATGGCGCTCTACCATAAATGCATATGCGACTGCAAACGGACCGACGCGACAAGCCTGACGGCGGCGCAAGACATGGCGACGCCCATAGGTACCAGGCCGGGGCTGAATCCCAGGCTGTCAACGAGATGGCATGGCAGCTTGGCGCCGTTTTACAGCGTACGGTCTCGGTCTCTTTGGGTTGCCAAGAGGGGGGCACGACAAATTGACGAGAGTAGGTAGGTAACAAATGGCCGTCCCATGCCGTCTTGTAGCTTGTAGGTAGCTTGTACGAAAGTGTCCAAGCCACAACCATGGGTTCGGTGTGGTGCTGCCATTGGCGTATTCTTTGTCATCGTCGCCGTCTTCCAGCTTGACTTTGAGGCATACCTACCTACCTACTGGTTCATGGATCTCAGCTGACTTTGCCGATTCATGGCCGCAGTGGCGTGCGACTTAATCAGACCAGGCTTTCGAGGTACCTACCTAGGCATGCCCGCCCGGGACCCAGCCATGACGGCTGGAGAGAGGAACTTTATCAGCCTTCATCTCATCTCGTATCGATGCATCCATCTCACTTGCCACCAAAGGCTGATTGATTCGATGGGCTCGCGAAGTCCGGAGAGAGCGCCATCTGTTTGTCGTGGCCTCGGTTCCCTGGGCACCGATACCGACTATGTATCTAGAGCAGCTTAGAGGGAGGAGGAGTATTAGGTTACTAGTAGTACATGGTAGGTTTGCAGACAGGATGCCGCCAAAAGTGTGTTGCTGCCCTACGCAGCATCCGTATCTAGATAGGTAATCATGTATCGGTTGTATGTAGACTGTAGGTACTGTAGCGTTGTTTATCCAGGCAGGGGCCTTGGAAATTGGCGGAGCAGGCCTGCCATGTAAAGTGATATCATACGTGCCCGAAGGAGCCAAGCGTATTGGCGGTGTATTCGTATGTAGTGTAGTGTATGCAAAGATTTCAGTCATGACTGCTCCAGCAAGTTGTCAGGGGGTGAAGTCGGTTCACCAAGAGCCTCAAGGCTGAAGCCAACGACGGAAGGTTGGAAGCCTAGGTAGGTACGAAGTATTGGTAGGTAGGTAGGTAGGTAGGTAGGTAGGTAGGTAGAAGAGAGCCTTTCTTGGTACACGACATGCATGGGTGGGCGGCGACAGACGATTGATTGGCTTGTGCTGGTGAAGGATTCCGGACTGAGATTGAGCGGTGATTTGGGTGGGGTTGGGGTTTGGTCGGACAACGACCGAGAGCTGGAGCCCATGCGAGATATCTGTAGGTAGTTTACTCTGTCTGTATGGAGGGGATAGAATGGCAGACCAAAGACGTTGACGGTGCAATTGCCATGGAGATGCAAGAGGATGTGATGGGATTGTCCAAGGTGGTGGTGGGGGGGTTTGATGGAGCGACAGACAGACAGCCTATCCGTACGAAGTACCTAAGGTGGGCAAAGGATGGGAAGTGGGAGCGCCAAGACGCGTGTCCCTCGTCAGTCAGTCAGTCAGTCAGACTAGTACCTTGGTACATACAGGTACATATGGACCGGCCGGCAACCAATGATGGGCAATGAATGGCAAGAAGAGGGGTTCTGATTCGTGACTGACAGTGACAGAGCAAGTTCAAGCAAGGTAAGGTAGGTTATCGGATCGTTCTTTCTTTCTCGTTTGTCACCCGGTATGATGTGGAGGACGGAAGGCAGGCAGCAAAGGTCAAGCTTGTCGTGTCGTGAAGTGACGATGGTGCCTTCCCTTGCAGGAAGTCGATTCAAGATCCGAGGCAGGAAGGGACTGGACTGGACTGGACTGAGATGGCAACGGTAAGCATCGTAGACAGAAGGTACTTGTCAGGTATGGAAGGAAGTGTGCGATGGTAGGTACCTACCTACATACTCAACTAGTATGTAGTAAGCCAGGCAGGCCCCTTGCCAGGTCCACTCACTTACTGCGTGCGTACGCGTACAGTATCCGTAAGGCAGGTACAAAAGTGGGTAGGTATCTGGAGGTCGTCCAGATTTATACCCATCGCGGACCATCTTCTCCACAAGGTGACTTTCCCAAAAGTGCAGCTGTGCCAATCAGGAAAAAAGGTACGTGCCCCACATCCCTCACACCAAGCCGCTGCGCCCGAGTCCGAGTCTCGGTGGGTGAGAAATACTTTGTACATCGTACTTGGTTCGTACAGGCCTACCTAGCACGCACCCAGCACGCAACGCAACGCAACGCAACCCAGCACAGCGCAAACCAGCACAGCACAGCGCAGACCAGCCAGCACTCACTCCCCATACCTCCATACCTCCATGCCTACCTACATACATACCTTATGGTAGTTTACCTTATTAGCCCCGGCGCTGCCAAGACCGCACTACTTCGTACTCTGCGGACCCGAGTGACATGAGCGCTCGCCTGCTTCTTCACCCGCTCCAGAGGTATCCATCTCACTCATGTCGCCGTGGCAGGGATGCTGCGCAAAAGAGAAGAAACCAAAAAAGTCTTGGCAGCGCTCCTACTAGCCGAGTGTTCCCACCTTTCTCCTGCCTTTCTGCGACTTGCTGCACAGCAGCGACCGTCTTGCTGCTGTTTCGTCGGCAGCGAATGCCATGGCATGGCATTGCATGGCTGATAATCCCCCCTTCCCTTCCCTTCCTTCCTTCCCATCCATCCTGCAAAAAATGTGATACCTACCTAGGTACTGACTGGTCCCTCCGTTAAAATGAACGGCCGAGCCCACTCTTTCTGCTTTATGCCCATCTCCTTCCCTAGGTATTATTACTGAATACCTACCTACCTACTTACCTATAACCATATTTACCTACCTATACCACGCTGTCGTCTCCTTTCCTTTACTTTTGGAGCCAGCCCTCTTATCATCATCATCTCCTCCTCCTCCTCCTCCTCCCTTTCTCATACCCTCCCCCCTCCCCCAGTCTTCTGTCGCCTCCTCGTGTCGAATCGCCAGCTTCCTAATTGCCGTCTACCGAGAATTGTCTTCCGCTGCGCGACATTGTCAGAGTATCTTTTCTTCACCACGGCCTGCCTTGCGTCTCGATTGTATTTATTTCCTCCTATACGACGACTGGCCAATTCCAAGGGGTTTCGGTGGCTTGTTAGGCATCTGGATAACGATTAACGCATACTCGCCACGACGAAACACGACCGACACTCACGATTTCCGCGTGTAACACGACACGACACGACACGATACTGCCCCTCGATCCCTTCATCACAAAATCGGATAGCTGTCGCGGCCGAAATTAACTCGACATCCCCTGATTTGACCGGACTGCACTGCACTGCACTGCACTGCACTGCACTGCGCCCGCGGACTGCCGACGCTGTGGAGAACATCCGGGGACCGTCCCAAGACCTCTACCTCTTACGAGCGTTGCAAGATAAACCCCGCGAGACCACATAGCCCGACATCATGGCCGACGTGAAGCCTCCCAGCGGCAAGCTGCCCTATGGCACCCCAGAGGGTGGATGGAAGGTGGTGCACACATGGAGAACCCCAGACTGGGTAGAACCCATCGTAAGGAGCCTCTCGATGCTTCCATGCCGCTGCAGTCGTGCACCACATCTTCAGGCTAACAAACAGCCCTAGCTCATCGTTTCCATCATGCTTATCGGCTTGTACGCCAGCCGCCGCAAAAACTACTCGATCCTTCGCCGCGGCAATGCGACATACGAGCCCCTCTTTGAAGAACGCAACGACTCTCCTCGCGTCTCAGACGACTCGTACGAACCTGTCCGCACTGATGCATACCCGCCCAAATACCGCACAATCTTTGGCTGCTTTCGCGTCAAGACCCCTAACTCGAGCCGTTTCGCGAGACACGTCCATTCGAGGATCCTGCAAAAGTTCCCCTTCCTCGTCGAAATGTTCTACTGGGCCATCACCTTCTTCTTTTACCGCATGACCGCTACCCTGGCCCAGAGCTACTATGGCAGCCGAAAGGCCGTCTGGGACGTCGCCCAGGACCACGGTTTGTTCTTGCTCGAGACCGAGGCCAGGTTCTTCGGTGAGGGCACCAGGACCGGCCCTGAGCGCTGGGTCGAATGGCGCGTCTCGCACTGGTTTCTCGAGGGCGCTCAAGTCGACGACTTCCGCGGTATCTGGCTGACTGTCCTGAATCGCGGCTACTCCCTGATCCACATCCCCGGCACCGTCGGCTTCATCGCTTACTACTACGCCATGGCCCCAACCCATGCTCGCTTCTGTACCGTTCGCCGCACCATGACATTGCTGAACATGTGTGCCTTCATCATCTTCATCTTTTACCCCTGCGCGCCCCCGCGCTTGATGCCCTCCGAGTACGGCTTCGTCGACACGGTCAACCTCGAGAACGCCGAGAGTGTCTGGATGAGTGGCAAGTTTGTGAACAAGCTGGCTGCTATGCCGAGTATGCACTTTGGCTACGCCTTTGCCATCGGCTGCGTCTTCATTGCTGACTCGGCCATTCTCAACCTTCTCTTTGGCCGCCTGCGTAACTACTTGCTCAAGGATGACTTGGACAAGTCGTTGGATATCGATGATGTCGAGCTGAAGGAGGTCCAGGAGAACCGCGAGCCCTGGAAGAGCTGGGCCATGTTCGCTTTTGGTGTCTTTTACCCGAGTTGGATTCTCTTGACCATCGTCGCAACAGCCAATCACTACCTCATGGACGCTTTTGTCGCTACCTTTTGCGCGTTGGCGGCTTACCTCTGCAACCGCGCCCTGCTGGTTTTCCTGCCGGCCGAGGACATGCTGCTCTGGGCATGGAGACTGGAGAAACCGGTGCCGACGACCGGCCGCATGAAAAACATTGCGGTGCGCTAGGTGTTGTCGGAGAGAAATGGCCTAGGCGCGCCAGGTGATGCTTGAAACAAAGGATTGCCTGGCTTTGTATGTTGAAGCATTCTAGAGGCGTTGGGAAACCACATCGGTCTCGTTAATCTTGTACCAGAGGCAGGATCTGTGCTTTGTTAGCCCTTTTAATTAGGAAAAATTTCGCCGTTTGACAGAAGACGCTCCTTTGCCAAGCTACGCTGCCACGCATTCGGAAGCCATGCCACGTCGTATCTTTGGACGTTTGCGTAGGTAACCCGTAACCACTCGTATTTTGGCGCGCCCGAGGTCGAAAGCAGTTGTTCCAAGATGACCCCGAAACATTGTTTGGCTTCTTTCATAAACTGGCATGCGGTTGAGGGGGGGGGGGGAGCGTATTTATGACACTGCCAGGTTACGCTGCCCGCTTTCATGCGTCAAGCCGAGAAATCCGGTACCACTCAAGCCCTCTCTCATTGACTTCGGAAGCTACGGGATCTGCGGGAGCTGGGGGAGGGCGGCGGCCGAAGATGCCGAGGGCGCGGCCCTGTTGATCCACCGCGGTTCGTCAGTTTAGGAACCAACACAGAGAGAACCCTCGCTCGTCGCGACCTGCGATGGTGGCTGTTCAGTACTGTTTAGTTCATCGGGAAGGAGACCTGGTTTTCTGCGGCTCCTTAGTACAGATCTTGTTCGGTACTGGGATTGCCTGTATTCAAGTGTACGTTGGCAAAGCGGGCCAGTGTCGCAAATTGACACGCATTTCGGGACTCTGGTTTCGGCCCAACCGCGCAGATGCTGATGACATGAGAATGTGTGGTGTCTTGACAGAACTTATGGACGCCGTCACCTGCCTGCTCAGCTTGACGCGGGGCCCATCCTGTTTATAAAGAATCGGAAAAATATGATAGTCTGCGTGTCGTCGTGGATGGATACATGATGTCCGAACCAGGATGTGACCTATCACGTCTGGGCCCAACACCACGTGTGGTTGTGCATGCTGGTGGTTTCGCGCGCTACTTTCCAAGCCAAGATCCAACCATGTGAACGGCAGAGTCCTTGGCCGTTGGTCAAAGATAAGAGCCGATGCAAAAAGATGGCCCGAGCCTTGTGTTTCCCCATATCCCACCCTTTTATGTTCCTGTCTGTTGGGGAACACTGTCTTTGTTGACGACTATTGTCTCGTTGTTATAGAGTCACTTTACGGGTGGGAAAGGATATAGGAAAACGGCTTAAATAAGTATATGTAAGAAAGTGAGGCCTGACCTGAATAAATACGTCTTGTGGCGATAGGTTAGGATAAAGTAGGTAGAATAATAGTTATTCCAGTCTCTAGAGGATCCGCTAGATACCTAAAGGCATTACAATACACCCCCCTAGACGCTATCAACTATATTTAAGTAATATACGTCTAATACCAGCTAGATATAAAAGAATCGTTTATAAATAGAGAGTATAACTATAAATATTTATTTTAAAAAGGGTCTAAGGGAAAGAATATAAAGGAAAAGTTATATAACGCTATATATAGTTAAAGTTAGTAAAGTAATAATAGGTATCTTCCTATTATTATTATATATAAATATTTTAATAAAATAGAGGCCTCTAATTAGCCAGTTAGCTAGGCAGTCTAGTTCTTACCTTATTAAATATTATTAACTTTTTAAGGCCCCTTAAAGAAGCCTTTTTTCTTCTTTTCTTTAACTAATAAAATAACTAACTAACTAACTAACTATACATTATAATACCCTTATTTCTTCTAACTTTATTATATATATATATTCTTTTTTTATATTATATAGTTATTATATAATACTAATATTTAGTAGATACTCTTTAAAAAAGAACTTATATAAAAGTATACTGCTACTATATATATAGCTGCCCTAGCTAAATAACGTAAGACTAAAGGTAAAAAGGTAGGTAGTAGTACCTTAGATCCTCTTACTAGGCCCTCTAATAAGGGGGAAGTTATAAGTTACTATTACCCCTTTAACTTTATTATCTCTTTATATATAAAGCTAACGTTTATATATAGACTAACCCTAATAAAGAAGAGGAGGTTAGTAGAGGTAACAGTAGAGAGGATAGCTTATAGCCTTTTTAA
Source organism: Colletotrichum zoysiae (assembly GCA_030867305.1). Taxonomy (NCBI): domain Eukaryota; kingdom Fungi; phylum Ascomycota; class Sordariomycetes; order Glomerellales; family Glomerellaceae; genus Colletotrichum; species Colletotrichum zoysiae. The sequence continues at coordinate 5,431 of MU842830.1, read as the reverse complement.
CCTAAACCCTCTACTATAAGTACTAAAGGACTAAATAAAAAAGAAGGGGAAGAGGAGTATTACTATACCCCTTAGTCCCCTAGCACCCTAGTATAGCATAATACTACCCTTAACTAGTCCCTTATAGGTATATCTCTATCCCTACCTAATTATATAATATTTATCTACTAACCTATCTTTAATATAGACCTTATAGCTCTTATTACTATAGAGGAGGGGGAAGAGAGAGAGGAGGGGGAGGAGGAAGAAGAAGCTAGTCCCTCCTATAGGTATACTAAGACCCTTAAGCCTACTTAGAAGAAGGACTTTAAGTACCTAAGGTATATTTTAAGTATACTTTATAGTAATTCTTTTAGGTAGTATAAGCCAGTAGAGGGGCGCTTAAATAAGTGTATACATTACGCTAGGGGTAAGGTCTCCTACCTTATTATTCTTAAGGGCACTAAGCTCTAACGTCTAGCTAGAGAGTTCCTAGCTACTAAGAGAGGTAATACGCCTTATAAAGTAAGTTACTATATAAGGTTATATACTTTTTTATTACTAACTTTTATTTAGTGCCTTAGCTAAGTAAGCAGCACCTTATAGAGCTATACTAAATAAGAGGCTACCCTTAATCCTAAGGATCCTTATATTAGTATATAAGATTATAGTAAGGTAACTATAGTAAGCTAGTCTGCTACCCCTCTACCTCCTTTAAGTTATAAGGGTGTAGTAGCACTAAACCAGCTAGTTAGTCTTATTCTATTTAGCCTAGCTCCCTCTTTTAGTATAACTATTACTATTATAAATAAAGGGGTAGTAAAAGAAGTTTAAGATATAATTAATAACCTTATTAATAGCTTACTTCCTATAGCAGTACTATCTATATACTATATCTTAATAGACCGTTATATAGCACTCTTAAGGGGTAGATATATACTATAAATAAAATTTATATATATTTAGGCTCTTAAGGGAGTAAAGGGGTCTATAGACTAGGGCCTATAGGCCAGTATAGGATTTAAAAACGGCCTATAGGTATAAATAGCTTTTTTAAACGGCCTTTAAGTATTTATCTTTTACTAACTTTAGTTCCTCTATATAGTTAACTATTATTTATATATCTTATAAGTTTAGAAATAACCTAAATTATTTAAACTTAGCCTATAAAAGGTTCTTTATAAGACTATCTATAGGTATTTTATCTATAGGTATATATACTATACTAAATAAACCTTATAATACCTCTTACTAGAGCTATATATTCTAAATATTAATATAATATAGATAGGTTAAAATACATTCCTTTTTACTTACTATAAGGTAAATCGTTTATTAATTATTATAATAAATACGCTATACGTTATTAAGCTTAAGCTATACGTTATAAAACAGGCGCTAGAGAGTAATTATCTCTTTACTAACGTATTTAAGGCTTAGAAGCTTAGCCTTAGTAGTTAACGTTATAACAGTATTTTACTAAGCGGCCTTCTATTAGATTAAGCTATTAAAAAGTAAAATAATATACCCTTAGGATAACCTTTATATCTCTTTATTATCTATAAATAATATATTACTTATAATTAGTAGCGCTTATACACCCCCTAAGGTACTATAGTATATTATTAAGTAGTAGGTATATTATTAAGTAGTAGGTATAGTATAGGTATTAAATCGTTTAGTTAGTAGCTTTATAATAGGTATATAATAGGTTTATTAGGAATTATAAAAGCAGAGTGTATATATAAGTAACATTAGGTTAGATTATTACTACTATATAGAGGATAGATCTAACCTTCTTTTAAAAACATTTAACTTTATCTAGGGTTACCTAAAAGGTATTCTTCTTAAGTAGGATTATAGGAAGAGGGATAGCTAGAGCCTTTAGGTTAATAAGGTTAAATTTTTTAGTAACCTTTTTAATATATTAGTTATAAGATAGAAAGATCTTTTTTACCTTATAGTTATATAGGATCTATATTCCTAAATACTATTTAGCTAGCCTTTAGTCCTTTACCTTATAAATCGTTTTAATCCCTTTTATAATTCTCCTAGCCTTATTAGTATATAACTTATAGTATAGGATAAAGATATTATTAATATAAAAAACTAAGAGAACCTTCTTATTAGGGGTCTAAAAGAGGTATAGGTCTTTACTTATAAGCTCTATACTTAGATAATAAAGCGTACTTAAGAACTCCTTATACTAAAGGAGGGGTATATCTTAGAGGCTGTATAGCGTATAGTATAGTTTAACTACTTTACCTAGTATCTTAAATCTGTTAGAAAGGTAGTAAACGATAAGCGGTTTGTTTAGCCTTTATACTATATTTAAAAACGCGTTAACTATATTAAATTAATATATCTTAAGGTTAAATTTAGCTATAATTACTATAATAAGGTAAAAGGTTTATACTGTAAGAGTAGCAGTATATATCTATTTAAGTAGGTGTTCTTCTTATATATTACCTTATATATATAACCTTACCTTATATCTATTAAAAAGGCCGTACTAATCTAACTTATATATCTATACCTACTTAAGGAGAATAAGGTTAAATAAAGCTTTATTATAGTCTACTACTTTCTATATACCTATCTACTTAAGCTTCTAAATCTTAATAACTATTACTTTTATAAAGCGGTTTTAAATAGTCTTTAGAAGATAGAGAAATCCCTTTTAGTTAAGGGGAAGAGGTAGAAGCTTATCTATATACTTCTTTTTATTTAAGTTTATAGGTTTATAGATATACTTTACTTAGATAATTAATATATAGATATAATAGTAAACTGTTAAGTATCTAGTAGTTTCTTTATTAATTACCTTTTACTAGTTAGGTAAAAAAGTGTTAAAGAAGTCCTCCTATCTCCTTTACTTTAAATAGGTAAGACCTATAAAGAAGATAGGGCTCCTCTTTATATTATAGTAGCTACTTCTACTTAGTTTAGGTAGAAGGCTGTATATATACTAGCTTTACTAGGTTAGGATAGTATTATTATCTAGGCTGTTCTAGTTACTTATAACTGATCCCTATCCCTAGTTAGTACTACTTATAGATATTAATCCTAAATAAGTTAATTCTTTAGGTATCTACCCCCTTTTATTTAGGGGAGTATTAGTATAAATAACTATTATATCTTTAATTACCTTATAGTAATTAACTTCCTTAAAGTTAGGCGTCCCTATACCTAGTATAGGTGTTACTAGGATAGTAGTTATTACTCTATCTTTTTAGTCTTAGATATCTCTAGAGTTAGGTAATAGATTAGAGGTTAATAACGACCCTCCCTATCTAATATAAGTAGTTATATTATTACTAGACGTATCTTTATCTAAAGTAACTATTTATAGTATAGGAGTAGGTAGTAGTTAAGGTTATAAAGTATTTACTTTTAGTAAGGTAAAGGTAATACTAGATTCTCCTATTATACCTAAAATATAAAGCTTAAGGTTACTTATAGTATTAAGGTCCTAGATATTACTAATAATAAGGCCTACTTCCTTAATTAGAATAGCCTGTTTTATATTATCCTTTATATAAAACTTACTTTTATTAAACGTTATATTCTATATAATAATAACTTAATTAAGTAAGGGGACCTATATATAATATAGGTTATAGGTATTCTAAATATATCCTACTAGGTAACTAATATATCCCCTAAGTTCTACCTTAAAGTGACGTCTTCCTATATCCCTCTCTCTATCTCTCTAGATAGGGTACGCCTTATAGCTATATATATAAAGCTACCCCTATTAGGGATGTAAATCTTAGCTAAGGGTCGTTTAATAGTAGGGTTCCTATTATTAAAAATACTAACTAAACTATCTCTCTTTTCTCTTAATTAGGTAAAGCTAAGCGTTACTTTATATTAGGCTTATATTATAAAGGTAGGTAGCAGCTATTACAGCCTTAGGCTAAAGTTCTTATAGTAGGTTTACTTTAGAAAGTATTTTAATAGTATAAGTAATTACCTTTTAGCTAGCCTGTTTAGTGCTACTGTTTAGCTCCTTTATATAAGGGGGTATAATTTTAAAGTTAATACCTTTATCTTATACCTATTATTAAAACTTAGTTTTACTATTAATAGTAATTACTAAGCAGTCTATATCTTAGTATATTTTATATACTGTAAGCCTATATTAACGTATAACCTACTACTTAAAGGTCTTTAAAATATTAAAGACTTTATTATAAGTTTTATATAGTAGTAAGAAAGTAAAGATATAGCTAGTAAATTTATCTTTAATAACTATAAGCTATGCAGTGTTTATAAAAGCCTTTAGGTAGTTAAAGAGATCTTATAAGATCCTATAGTATAGGTAGAATAACCTTTATTCTAATTAACGTTATAAGACCACCTTTTAAGTATAGGCTGTCTAGCAGTAGGCATAATTAAGCCTCTTATATACCTTTATTTTAACTCCCTAGGTATTTAGTACTAGGTGTTTAAGTACTTTAGGGCTAAGGTAGCTGCTATAGAGGTACTAAAGCTATATAAAGTTATCTTATATAGGCTTATTAAAGTATAAGATTTATTTCCTACCTTCCTTAATAGATAGTATAACCTAGGTTATATTAATAAGGGCAGCCTTACTTATAGCGATTTATAGAGAAGTAGAGCAGCTAGAATAAGGCTTATATTTAAAAAAAGTAATATTAGCCTTATAGGTTAACTACTTAACTATAAAGCTATTAGTATAACCTCTAAAGTAAAAAGTATAGTCTAAGCCTAAATACTAAATACTAGCCTTTTAGAAAAAGGCCTCTAAGGTAATATTAATATAAAAGTTCTCTATAAAGGCTACATCCTTAAGCATAAGGTCTATAGCCGTCCCGTTTTAAGTATTTAGGACGCCCTTTATAACTCTTTGCCCCTTTATAAGTATAGGATATAAAGTAGTATTAGTCTTTATACTTTTATTACTTCCCTCTATTACCTAGATTAAACTAGGTTCTAGAAGAGTAATATTATTAACTAAGTGCGTTACTTTACAGTTATTTAAAACGGTACTGTATAAAAGGATATATAGGCTAGAGTAGGGTATAATAAAGACGTTATATTACTTATTATCTTATAGAGTAGGGTCCTCTAGAAGTAACTAAAGGAGAGTAGGGTTAATAATATATATAATAATATTTAAAGGGAGGTCTAGCTAACTTTAATAGTTAGCTATATTATTAGAGGAGGCCTTAGAGTCCTTCTTTAAGTCTTTCTTTAAGTTATTTAAGCAGTTATTACTAAAGTTTATTTAGTTTAAAGTGTACTAAGTATAAGGTACAGCTTAAAGCTAACCTTTATAAGTAAGCTTAATATAAAGGTTTATATTATTCTAGTTATTAATTTAGTTATAAATTTACTTTATAAGTTAGTTATTAACTTATATATAGATATAGGAGGATTTAGTAAGGGTTTTTTCTATAAAGGTATATTTAATTAGTACCTAGTA